>JANJGN010000546.1:205000-387500 GCA_026770705.1 Isurus oxyrinchus | reverse complement strand
TGTGTGTGTGAGTTTGTGTGTGAGCGTGTGTGTGTCTGTGTGTGTGTGTGTGTGTGTAAGCGTGTGTGTGTGTGTGTGTGTGCGTGTGTGTGCATTCTGACTGAGTCGAGTTCACAGTTTCACACGTTGCTAGGGACCACTTTTCCGCCTCTCTGTCAGACTGTGTGTATCTGACAGCAGGTCAGGCAGAAATAGTCCAGAATGCGTTGTGGCTTTGTAGCATTGAAACAACGACATGAACTAAATGAGTGCTGCACCAAATAAAGACATGGAGTGACCACACCAAAAAACCACGTGACTTCCCCAGTTTCACATCTCCCTCAAACACAGAAAAACTGGGTTAACACTGACCCTCCTCCCAGAGCCAGTTCACCTCGTGTCCGATGCAGTCAGGAGAGGAAGATCATCTCTCCTCCGATCCTGGTAAACTGAACATTTCCAGAAATAGATCAGCTCCCTGAAGTGTCTCCAGTTAGACATTCATCTGACAGGATTGACTCTACAACCCTGGGGACTCATTCTCCTGTAAGTAAAACACTTGCTGCTCCTGTCAAATCCCTTCTGTACAGCATGGTCTCTGGATGTCCCAGAACACTTTACAGTTGATTTCACCCTTTTTTCGAAGTGTGGTTACTGTTGTAATGTAGGAAACGCAGCAGCCAATTAGCGCACAGCAAGCTCCCACAAACAGCAATGTGAGCATCTGTTTTTGGTGATGTTGGTTGAGGGATAAATATTGGTGCCAGGACACCGGGGAGATCTCCCCCCTGCTCTTCCTCCAAATAGTGGCTGTGGGATCTTTCACACCCGCCCGAGAGGGCAGACGGGGGTCTTGGTTTAGTGTCGAATATTGGACTAATCTCCAGGCGAGGTTAGCTGGATGGATTATTGACAAGGTCCATTCACCCTGTAAAGAGTTTCTCTGGTTTGAAATACCCGATCAAACATCGAGTTGTGTGTCTAAACCTTGTGTTGAAAAGACACCTTTCCAGCTCTTCACCTGCCATTAGCTTGTTGAGTCTTCACACGCTCCGTCTGTCCGTGGCCAACCCCTCTTAGCTCATCCTTTCCTTGTCGTACATTGAGCTGTTCATCCTGATGGGTTCCCTCCTTCCCAGTAACACTCCATCTCCGACATCAAACTAACTCCCAACACGTTGATGAATTGTATGGATTCCAGCGTCAGTTGGTTCTGTCTGAGGCTGTTTCTCTGATCGGGGACCGAGCTGTTCTGAATGGACATTGTGTTCAGTACTGATCCTCCGACAGTGCAGCACTCCCTCAGTACTTACCCTCTGACAGTGCAGCACGCCCTCAGTACTGATCCTCTGACAGTGCAGCACTCCCTCACCACTCCCTCACTGGGGAGAATCTACCTGGGTTTTGAGCTGAAATCATGAGCAGGTCTTAAAACATTCTGTATCAGAGAGAGAGAGAGTGTCTGAGAGACAGAGAGAGACAGAGAGACTGTGTGAGAGAGAAAAAGAGATAGAGAGAGTGTGTGCATGTGTGAGGGAGAGTGTTTGTATATGAGGGAGAGAGTGTGCATGTGAGAGTGTGTGAGAGAGAGTGTGTGGGAGAGAGCGTGTGTTTGTGACAGAGAGTGTGTGTGTGTGTGAGGGAGAGAAAGAGGGACACAGCAGAAGAGCGAGATGAAGTGAAATGTTAAATGTTTGTGAGAGAGAGAATGTGTGTGTCTGAGAGAGTGTGTGTGTGTGTGTGAGAGAGAGTGTGTGCTTGACAGAAAGGGAGATTGTGTTAGTTTTAGGGAAAGTGTGTGAGTGTGTGAGAGAGTGTTTGTGTCTGAGAGAGAGAGAGAGAATGTATTTGAGGGAGGGAGACAGAGAGAATGTGTGTGTGAGAGAGAGAGAGATAGAGCAGAAGAGTGCGATAGAGAGAGATTGCGAGTGTTAGAGAGAGAAAGTGTGTGTGTGTGAGAGAGAGATAGAGCAGAGGAGTGTGATAGAGAGAGATTGTGAGTGTTAGAGAGAGAATGCATGTGTGATAGAGAGAGAGAGAGAGCAGAGGAGTGTGAAAGAGAGAGATTGTGAGTGTTAGAGAGAGAATGTGTGTGTGTGAGAGAGAGAGAGAGAGCAGAGGAGTGTGATAGAGAGAGATTGTGAGTGTTAGAGAGAGAATGTGTGTGTGTGAGAGAGAGAGAGAGAGCAGAAGAGTGTGATAGAGAGAGATTGTGAGTGTTAGAGAGAGAAAGTGTGTGTGTGTGAGAGAGAGATAGAGCAGAGGAGTGTGATAGAGAGAGATTGTGAGTGTTAGAGAGAGAATGTGTGTGTGTGAGAGAGAGAGAGCAGAAGAGTGCGATAGAGAGAGATTGTGAGTGTTGGAGAGAGAATGTGTGTGTGTGTGAGAGAGATAGAGCAGAAGAGTGCGATAGAGAGAGATTGTGAGTGTTAGAGAGACAATATGTGTGTGTGAAAGAGAGAGAGAGAGAGCAGAAGAGTGCAACGGAGAGAGATTGTGAGTTTGAGAGAGAGAAGGTGTGTGCATGTGAGAAAGAGAGAGCAGAAGAGTGCGATAGAGAGAGATTGTGAGTGTTAGAGAGAGAATGTGTGTGTGTGAGAGAGAGAGAGAGAGCAGAAGAGTGCGATAGAGAGAGATTGTGAGTGTTAGAGAGAGAATGTGTGTGTGTGAGAGAGAGAGAGAGAGCAGAAGAGTGTGATAGAGAGAGACTGTGAATGTTAGAGAGAGAATGTGTGTGTGAGAGAGAGAGAGATAGAGCAGAAGAGAGTGATAGAGAGAGACTGAGTGTTAGAGAGAGAACGTGTGTGTGAGAGAGAGAGAGAGAGAGCAGAAGAGTGCGATAGAGAGAGATTGTGAGTGTTAGAGAGAGAATGTGTGTGTGAGAGGGAGAGAGAGAGAGCAGAAGAGAGCGATAGAGAGAGATTGTGAGTGTTAGAGAGAGAAAGTGTGTGTGTGTGAGAGAGAGATAGAGCAGAGGAGTGTGATAGAGAGAGATTGTGAGTGTTAGAGAGAGAATGTGTGTGCGATAGAGAGAGAGATAGAGCAGAAGAGTGCGATAGAGAGAGATTGTGAGTGTTAGAGAGAGAATGTGTGTCTGTGAGAGAGAGAGATAGAGCAGAAGAGTGCGATAGAGAGAGATTGTGTTTGTGAGAGAGAGAGATAGAGCAGAAGAGTGTGATAGAGAGAGATTGTGTTTGTGAGAGAGAGAGAATGTGTGTGTGTGAGAGAGAGAGAGATAGAGCAGAGGAGTGTGATAGAGAGAGATTGTGAGTGTTAGAGAGAGAATGTGTGTGTGTGAGAGAGAGAGAGAGCAGAAGAGAGCGATAGAGAGAGATTGTGTTTGTTTGAGAGAGAATGTGTGTGTGTGAGAGAGAGAGACAGAGCAGAAGAGTGTGATAGAGAGAGATTGTGAGTGTTAGAGAGAGGATGTGTGTGTTTGAGAGAGAGAGAGAGAGCAGAAGAGTGTGATAGAGAGAGATTGTGAGTGTTAGAGAGAGAAGGTGTGTGTGTGAGAGAGAGATAGAGCAGAAGAGTGTGATAGAGAGAGATTGTGAGGGTTAGAGAGAGAATGTGTGTGTGTGAGAGAGAGAGAGCAGAAAAGTGCGATAGAGAGAGATTGTGAGTGTTAGAGAGACAATATGTGTGTGTGAAAGAGAGAGAGAGAGAGCAGAAGAGTGCAACGGAGAGAGATTGTGAGTTTGAGAGAGAGAAGGTGTGTGCATGTGAGAAAGAGAGAGCAGAAGAGTGCGATAGAGAGAGATTGTGAGTGTTAGAGAGAGAATGTGTGTGTGTGAGAGAGAGAGAGAGAGCAGAAGAGTGCGATAGAGAGAGATTGTGAGTGTTAGAGAGAGAATGTGTGTGTGTGAGAGAGAGAGAGAGAGCAGAAGAGTGTGATAGAGAGAGACTGTGAATGTTAGAGAGAGAATGTGTGTGTGAGAGAGAGAGAGATAGAGCAGAAGAGAGTGATAGAGAGAGACTGAGTGTTAGAGAGAGAACGTGTGTGTGAGAGAGAGAGAGAGAGAGCAGAAGAGTGCGATAGAGAGAGATTGTGAGTGTTAGAGAGAGAATGTGTGTGTGAGAGGGAGAGAGAGAGAGCAGAAGAGAGCGATAGAGAGAGATTGTGAGTGTTAGAGAGAGAAAGTGTGTGTGTGTGAGAGAGAGATAGAGCAGAGGAGTGTGATAGAGAGAGATTGTGAGTGTTAGAGAGAGAATGTGTGTGCGATAGAGAGAGAGATAGAGCAGAAGAGTGCGATAGAGAGAGATTGTGAGTGTTAGAGAGAGAATGTGTGTCTGTGAGAGAGAGAGATAGAGCAGAAGAGTGCGATAGAGAGAGATTGTGTTTGTGAGAGAGAGAGATAGAGCAGAAGAGTGTGATAGAGAGAGATTGTGTTTGTGAGAGAGAGAGAATGTGTGTGTGTGAGAGAGAGAGAGATAGAGCAGAGGAGTGTGATAGAGAGAGATTGTGAGTGTTAGAGAGAGAATGTGTGTGTGTGAGAGAGAGAGAGAGCAGAAGAGAGCGATAGAGAGAGATTGTGTTTGTTTGAGAGAGAATGTGTGTGTGTGAGAGAGAGAGACAGAGCAGAAGAGTGTGATAGAGAGAGATTGTGAGTGTTAGAGAGAGGATGTGTGTGTTTGAGAGAGAGAGAGAGAGCAGAAGAGTGTGATAGAGAGAGATTGTGAGTGTTAGAGAGAGAAGGTGTGTGTGTGAGAGAGAGATAGAGCAGAAGAGTGTGATAGAGAGAGATTGTGAGGGTTAGAGAGAGAATGTGTGTGTGTGAGAGAGAGAGAGCAGAAAAGTGCGATAGAGAGAGATTGTGAGTGTTAGAGAGAGAATGTGTGTGTTTGTGAGAGAGAGAGAGAGCAGAAGAGAGCGATAGAGAGAGATTGTGCTTGTTAGAGAGAGAATGTGTGTGTGTGAGAGAGAGATAGAGCAGAAGAGTGTGATAGAGAGAGATTGTGCTTGTTAGAGAGAGAATGTGTGTGTGTGTGTGAGAGAGAGATAGAGCAGAGGAGTGTGATAGAGAGAGATTGTGAGTGTTAGAGAGAGAATGTGTGTGAGAGAGAGAGAGATAGAGCAGAAGAGTGTGATAGAGAGAGATTGTGAGTGTTAGAGAGAAGGTGTGTGTGTGAGAGAGAGATAGAGCAGAAGAGTGCGATAGAGAGAGATTGTGAGTGCTAGAGAGAGAATGTGTGCGTGTGAGAGAGAGAGATAGAGCAGAAGAGTGTGATAGAGAGAGATTATGAGTGTTAGAGAGAAGGTGTGTGTGTGAGAGAGAGATAGAGCAGAAGAGTGTGATAGAGAGAGATTGTGAGTGTTAGAGAGAGATTGTGTGTGTGAGAGAGAGAGAGAGAGCAGAATAGTGTGATAGATAGAGATTGTGAGTGTTAGAGAGAGAATGTGTGTGTGTGAGAGAGAGAGATAGAGCAGAAGAGTGCGATAGATAGAGATTGTGAGGACTAAACTCACTGAGAGAAAAAGCTGGACACCCAGCACAGGGAGTGAGGGAACAATGAATTTTTGCCGTGTTTGGTGAATCGGTTTGCGATGTCCCTTCTCAATCTCTCCTTCTTTGTCTTGACATTAGATAATTCCCTGGGGCTGTTTAATTCCCTGAAAGGTGCCATTTAAACACAAGTTGTTGTTGTTTGAGGAAGAAACACTGGGGACAATTTATGAAAAAGTCTCTGTCTTTATCATTTTCCATTTAGATGAGGAACTGAAGATGGGAGAGGTCGGTCTGATATTGATCTTCATCAGCTTGCTGCAAGGTACAAATTCATTACTGATCGGAACTCAGGGAATTGGATTCTTTCCTGGAGTGAGGAAGTGAACATTTAATTTTAGAGAACAGGGTTAGTGATCACACAGAGAGTGAGTGATTAGCGAGTCAGAGAATATAGCAAAAGCAAAAGCCTCATACGGACTCGAAACACCAACTCTGTTTCTCTCTCCACAGATGCTGTCAGACCTGCTGAGTTTTTCCAGCATTTTCTGTTTGTGCATCAGAGAGCTTGTTTCAATAGGAATGACAGTGCATTTATATAGCACCTTTAATGCAGTAAAACATCCTTATTGCTTCACAGGATTCCCCCACAAGGGGTAACATCCCCTCAGCATCCACCCTGTCAAACCCCCCACCACCTCAGAATCTTATATGTTTCAATAAGATCACCTCTCATTCTTCTAAACTCCAATGGATACAGGGCCCAACCTGCTCAACATTTCCTCACAGGACAAACCCCCTTCATCCCAGGAATCAGCCCAGTGAACCTCCTCTGAACTGCGTCCAATGCAGAGTCTATCCCTCCCTAAGTAAGGAGACCAGAACTGTACACACTGCTCCTGATACAATCTCACCAACGCCCTGTACAGTTGTAGCAAGACTCCCATCCTTTTATACTCCATCCCTTTGCAATAAAGTCCAACATTCCACTTGCCTTCCTCATTCCGTGGTGTTCCTGAATGCTGACTTTCTGTGATTCATGTACAAGGACACCCAGATCCCTCTGTACCGCATTCTGTAGACTCTCTCCATTGAAGTAATATTCTGCTTTTTGATGTCCAGTCCCCTCCCTTGTTGCCTTTCAGGAGTGACGTCAGAGGGATGGTCTATGAAGGCGCTGCCTCGGAGGGCCATCAGCAGCTCTTGTGTGGTTATTCCGTGTAGCTTTGACTTTCCTTCCCACTCTTACACAGCACTGCACGGAGCTTGGTATAAATATTGGTATAGATGGAAATATACCATCACATACACCAAAGATCCCAATTATGGGGTGGCCACATTCGTGGGACGTGCTAAAATAATCGGCGACTTGGAAGGGAAGAATTGTTTGGTGAGGACTGATAGTCTCAGAGCTGAAGACAGTGACGTGTATTGCACCCAATTCTAAATCTTTTCACCAATTAGTCGACCTCATGAAGATGTGTTTTCAGCTGAAGCCGTGGGTAATAATGCAGAGGTTTAAGTTTAACTCCAGAGTAAGGGCCCAGGGAGAGTCCATCGCAACCTATACAGTGAAGTGGAAGCAGGTGACTGAGCACTGGGACCTCGGAGACACACTCAATGACATGTTGCGGGGCCGATTGGTTTGTGTCGTTCACCCCAACGCCATTCAGAGCTGTTTACTCACAGAAGCCGACATCGATTTGAAGCGCACCATGGAAATAGCGCCAGGCATGGAAAGTGCTGGGAGAGACTGGCGGGATTTACAGGATGTACAACATGGCACCAGTCCTCAGCTGGGACAGGAACCAACCACCGGGCGTGAGGCTCAAACTGGAGTGAGAGAGAGAGAGAGAGAGACAGCCGCCAAGCGAGAGACAGTCTCTGCCGCTCCAGAAACTAAAAGGCTTTGTGGGAGTATTTCAGCAGCAACTCCGAAGTTGGCCTGTTCTCGATGTGGGGGGCATTGAGCACGTACTGGACACCTGCAGGTTCAAGGGGGCAGAATGCCATCACTGCCACAAGAAAGGGGCGGGTAATAAAGCAATGCAGGGTGAAATCGAGACAGCCCATCAGGCAGTGCACCAACATGATGGAAGTGAATAATATCACAGAGCCTGAAGCTGCTGATACCGATGTCTATTCCCTGTCCAATGTCACAGTGGTAAAAACTGAACCTATAACCATCACAACCCAAGTGAATGGGCAGCCACTAGTAATGGGGCAGATACGGGAGCCTCAGACACAGTGGTGGAAGAGCCCACATTTAAACAGCTAAATGAAGGAACCCAGACGCTGAATTTAGAGCCAACAATGGATCAGCTGAAGACACACACTGGAGAATCCATACAGGGAAAGGACCTCATCCCAGTACCTGTGTCCTACAGGCAGCAGACAGCCCAGCTTCCAGTGATCATAGCGACAGGTGAGGGCCCTAGTCTTCTGGGCCGAGACTGGTTCCAGAAAACCAAGCTCAGCTGCTCTGAAATGTTTCACTGGAGGAGTTGCTGAGTTGCTGGGGGAATATGAGAGTGTATCTCGGAATGAGTTTGAAGAATTGAAGCATCCTCACAGGCTGCAAGTGTCCCTCAGGTCAGAGTTGGTTCCACTGGAAAATCCTGAAGAGAAAGAAAGCGAATTCTGTGCCGCTCTGAGCAAACTGAAGAAACAGTTGGCAGGGAAGACCCAACCATGTCCAATGTTCCAGGAGGAAGGCAAGAGATACAAGGAAGAGACTGAAGAGCTGAAGATTCAGCTGAATGAAACCAAAGAGGCAGTTACAGTATCACAACAATTTTACAGTGCAGAAGGAGGCCATTCAGCCCCTTGAGCCTGTTACACAGGAACAGGAGGAGGCCATTCAGCCCCCTCAAGCCTGTTACACAGGAACAGGAGGAGGCCATTCAGCCCCCTCAAGCCTGTTACACAGGAACAGGAGGAGGCCATTCAGTCCCCTCGAGCCTGTTACACAGGAACCAGAAGAGGCCCATTCAGCCCCCTCGAGACTGTTACACAGGAACAGGAGGAGGCCATTCAGCCCCCTCAAGACTGTTACACAGAAACAGGAGGAGGCCATTCTGCCACTTATGTCCGTTATACAGGAACAGGAGGAGGCCATTCAGCCCCTTGTAGGGTGTGGTGGTGTGTGTCAGCTTCACCTGCGACTTCTGAGCCGTCTGAATCACTCCCACTCCCTGGGTTCTAGACCTTGGACTTATTCGGGGCTTGTCACAAAGTGCAGCAGACAACTGGTTTTGGTGCAAGACAAAAACTGAGTTTACTGAAGTCACAAATGAACTTATAACATTAGGATGACACTGAGATTATACAGACTTACAAAGTACACTGAGTTAAGAATGGGGAACACACGGCATAACGAGGGAGAATCACGCTACTAATGCCCTTACCCTTGTCCCACCCCCAAACCCTAACTAAATTGCACTAGGAGAGGTCAGGGGTCACGCTCACCAACCCAGGGTTCCTTGACAGTTGGAAATTTTGAGAACCCTTCAAGAGATGGGGAGGGTTACAGGGGCTGGAGGAGGTTACAGAGATAGGGAGGGTTGTAGGGGCTGGAGGAGGTTACAGAGATAAGGAGTGTTGTAGGGGCTGGAGGAGGTTACAGAGATAGGGAGGGTTGTAAGTGCTGGAAGCTGTTCCAGAGATAGGGAGGGTTGTAGGGGCTGGAGGAGGTTACAGGTATAGGGAGGGTTGTAGGGGCTGGAGGATGACACAGAGATAGGGCGAGTTGCAGGGGGTGGAGCAGGTTGTAGAGATAGGGAGGGTTGTAGGGACTGGAAGAGATTACAGAAATAGGGAGGGTTGTGGTGGTTGGAGGATGTTACAGAGATGGGCAGGATTGTCAAGGCTGGTGGAGGCTTGGGAGATTATTAGGGTTACAGTGGCTAGAGGAGGTGACATGTATAGGGGTGTTGTCGGGCTGGAGGTTGTTACAGGGATAGGGAGGATTGTATGGGCTTGTGAAGGAGGTTACAGATATAGGGAGGGTTGTGGGAGGTGGAGGAGGTTACAGAGATGGGGAGGATTGTAGGGGCAGGTGGAGGTTACAGAGATAGGGAGGGTTGTAGGGGCTGGAGGAAAGGGACAGAGAGAGGAGGTTACAGATATAGGGAGGGAGACAGTCAGAGAGAGAGCCTCCAGGAGATAGAGAGCGATAGAGAGATTGAGAGACAGACAGAGACTGAGAGAGGGGGAAGAGAGAAGGAGAGTGAGAGAGAGAGAGAGCGATTGTGAAAGATGGTGGAAGGGAAGAGTGGGGAGGAGGGGGCCTGATGGTATTTTCGCTGGACCAGTAATCCAGAGACCCAGTGTAATGCTCCTGGGACCCTGGTTAGAATCTCACCACAGCAGTTGGTGGAATTTCAATTCAATAAAAACCTGGAATTAAAAGTCCGATGATGACCAGGAAACCATTGCTGATTCTTGTATTTGGGTCACAAATGCCCTTTAGGGAGGGAAATCTGCTGTCCTTACCTGGTCTGGCCTACATGTGACTCCAGACCCACAGCAATGTGGTTCACTTTTAAAAAGTGGCCTCTGAACAAGGGCAATTAGGGTTGGGCAATAAATGCTG
Source organism: Isurus oxyrinchus (assembly GCA_026770705.1). Classification (NCBI taxonomy): domain Eukaryota; kingdom Metazoa; phylum Chordata; class Chondrichthyes; order Lamniformes; family Lamnidae; genus Isurus; species Isurus oxyrinchus. The sequence continues at coordinate 377,483 of JANJGN010000546.1, read as the reverse complement.
GCCTAGGCAGTGATGTCCACATCACATGAAAGAATGAAATAAAAGGACAGAGAGGGACAGACAGAGTCGAGAGACACCCAGAATGAAAAAAAACACAGTAAACACTGGAAAATAAACATTCTGGTCTGATCTGGTCTTGTATACCTTCAAATGGAACACCAGTAAAACAGGGAAATAAGAGTACTGGGCCAAACTGTTAGAGAGGGTCACATTTAGAGAGAGAGAGAGAGAGAGAGAAAGAGGGAGACACTGAAAGAGATAAGGACAAGGAAAGAAAGAGTGAGAGAGAGAGAGACAGACAGAGACACACAAAGAAGTAGAAAGAAAGTGATAGAGATGAAGCAGGAGAGAATGAGGAGAAAGATAGATAGATAGAGAGAGAGGATGGTAGAGAAAGAGAACGAGAGGAAAAGAGACAAAGGCAGAATGTGATGGAACACTGAATCCTTGTCTATGCATTTTGAAATCCAGCCCAGAACTATCATTGGAAGATTCAGCGAGTGTCCAGTACAGGGGACCCAGCCCAACCTTCTCATCCTGACCTTCCCAGTGGGGCTGAAGAGGGCAGAGAGGAAACCTTCCTCTGTTATTCTGTTGTCGAATAAACACAACAATTCTGGAACTCTGCCCTTTCTATCTCACGGATTAGAATATAAGGGGGCAGAGGTCATGCTTCAGTCTACATAAAGCCCTGGCTAGACCACACCTGGAGTCACTGTGAGACATTCTGGGCCCCACACCTTAGGAAGGATATATTGACCTCGGAGGGAGAGCAGTGTCAGTTTACCAGAATGAGACCGGGACTCCAAGGGTTAAATCACAAGGAGAGATTAAACACAAACTCGGCTTGTATTCCCTGGAAGTTAGAATGTTAAGCAGGAGATTTGATGAAAGTTCGCATGATAATAAGGGGAACAGATCGGGGGCGATAAAGAGAAACCATTTCCCCTGGTTGGGGGGAGTCTGGGACTCAGGGTCAGAGCCTAAAAAGGAATTAAATTAGGAAGTACAAAGGGTGGGAGAAATTTGGAACTCTCTTCCCCAAACAGGAACTGATGCACGATCAAGTTGTTCATTTTAAACCTGTGAGACTGATAGATTTTTGTTATCCAAAGGTATTAAAGGAGATGGGACAAAGCCATATGGGGCTAGTTTGCAGATCAGCCATGATCTCATTGAATGGTGGAGCAGGCTCGAGGGGCCAAATGGCCTCCTCCTACCCTCATGTAATAGAAACTTACCTGTCAGAAGCCAGTTTATGTTGATGTGAGTCTGAGTCGATGACTGAACCCAGTTGGTAACTTGTTCCATACAAAGCAAGAACGTTCATGCCCTTCAATGTTCCTGGATAAACCATGAACAAAGCTGGTGACAGACAGTCTCCACATGGTAAACAGTTAACCCCTAAACCTCAGCGTAAATCAGTTCCCCCTCGAGGCCCCTTGTCCAAAATAAAAGCAACGCACACAATTTGTAAAATAGTAAGTGTAGCAATGAGAGGAGTAAGGGGTTAGGGGGCATGCGGTTCACCTGATTTGCCGACATAAGAACCAGCCCCTCTGTTTTTGCTATGTTGTGTTGCGTCAATATGAACACATATCTGCACAAGGTGAAGGGCGTTGCGGAGGGACTGATAGTTCTCGGTGCCAGACAGTCAATGTCCCAGTGACCTTACTGCTGGTCCCAGGCCAGTGGGACAGGGAACATCGACACTGCAATATCCAGAAATGGGTGTGATACCACACAGCAACCCGCCCCCGGCTGTCCCCTTCAAGTGTTTCAGGTATAAGAGCAGGAAGCTCCTCTAGTTACAAACCAAAGCATCAAAGCAGAGCCAGAAGATCAGAAGAGACAGGCAGAGATGGGAAGCTCCCAGATGAAATGGCGACTTGTCTTGTTCACTCTGACTTTGCTGCTCTCCCTGCAGCTGAGTCACTTCTTCTCCTTGTCGAGGGTAAGCTAAGAGATGTCCCTCTGGGTGAGGTGTTTCTTGCACATGACTCTACGTCTACCACCCAGATAGACTGGTCTCTTCCGCAGTTTGATATTATTATGTTCGTGCCTTTAATATTGTCGCCCTCTATGAATTTAACATCATTTCCTTCTGTCGTTTCCCCTGAAATTCTCATTCTTGTTTTCAATCCCTCCTCAGCCACTCCCTATCTCTGTAACCTCCACCAGGCCTTACAACCCTCCCTATCTCTGTAACCTCCTCCAGCCCCTACACCCCTCCCTATCTCTGTAACCTCCTCCAGCCGCTACAACCCTCCCTATATCTGTAACCTCCTCCAGCCCCTACAACAATCCCTATCTCTGTAACTTCCTCCAGCCCCTACAACTGTCCCTATCTCCGTAACCTCCTCCAGCCCCTACAACCCTCCCTATCTCTGTAACCTCCTCCAGCCCCTATAAACCTCCCTATCTCTGTAACCTCCTCCAGCCCCTACAACCCTACCTATCTCTGTAACCTCCCCCAGGCCCCACAACCCTCATGATCACTGTAACCTCCTCTAGACCCTACAACCCTCCCTATCTCTGTAACCTGCTCCAGACCCTACAACCCTCCCTATCTCTGTAACCTCCTCCAGGCCCTACAACCCTCCCTATCTCTGTAACCTCCTCCAGGCCCCACGACCCTCAGAATCACTGTAACCTCCTCCAGCCCCTACAATGCTCATGAACTCTATAACGTCCTCTCCACACTATAACTCTCCCTATCTCTGTAACCTACTATGGCCCCTACAACAGTATCTATTTTGGTAACCTCCTCCAGCCTCTACAACCCTCCCTACCTCTGTAACCTCCTCCAGCCCCCACAACCCCCCCCATCTCTTTAACCTCCTACAGCCCCTACTCACCTCCCTATCTCTGTAACCTCCTACAGCCCCTACAACCTTCCCTATCTCTGTCACCTCCTACAGCCTCTAGAACCCTCCCTATCTCTGTTACCTCCTACAGCCTCTACAACCCTCCCTATCTCTGTAACCTCCTCCAGCCGGAACAACCCTACCTAAATCTCTGGTCTGAGTCTCACTCCAGGGAATTCAGTCCCATAACGTCGGTCAACACTCCGTGCTGAGGGAGTGCTGGACTGTCAGAGGGTCAGTAGTGTGGAAGTGTTGCACTATTGGAGGGACAGTACTGAGTGAGTGCTATACTGTCGGAGGTCAGTACTGAGGAAGTGCTGCATTGTTACAGGGTCAGTACTGTGGAAGTGTTGCACTGTCGGAGGGTCAGTACTGAGGTAGCGCTGCACTGACGGAGGGACAATACTGTGGGAGTGCAGCACTATCGAAGGGTTAGTACTGAGGGAGTGCTGCAGTGTCAAAGGGTTAGTACTGAGGGAGCACAACAATGTTGAATGAGACATTAAACCGAGTCCCCCGTCTGCCCTCTCGGGCGGGTGTGAAAGATCCCACAGCCACTATTTGGAGGAAGAGCAGGGGGTGTTCTCCCCGGTGTCCTGGGACCAATATTTATCCCTCACCCAACATCACCAAAAACAGATGATCTAGGCCATGATCACATTGCTATTTGTGGGATCTTGCTGTGCACAAATCAGCTGCCACATTTCCTACAGTGTGAGTGCACTTCAAAAACATCCTTCAGTGGCTGTGAAATGCTTTGGGATGTGGTGAAAGGCGTTAGAGAAATGCAAGTCTGTCCTCCTCCCCCTGTATCTCCTGTACCTCTCTCTCTCTCTCTCCCTCTCCCTCAATCCTCCTCTCACTTTCTCCCTGATAAATTCTTTCTTTTTGCAGGTTGACACTGCTTTAGGTTCTTCGACGATTGAGAAATCTGTGGATTCCCCGGACACGGTAGGTGGAAATTCATTCCTTATTTTAAGGTTTCTCCCTGCTCGTTTCTTCCACAGAAAGTTTTCTGATTTCAAGCTGATTTCAGTGGCAGTCTGTCTCGGTTATACTCAGGAGGCATGTTTGAAATCGAGCCCCCCCCCCGCCCCCGCCCAACTTTTTTGCAAAGCTGGGAAGAGGCAATTCCAAGGAAGTGAACATATCCCCACAGGAATTTTAAATGTAACCCACGCCGGGAATAGTGAGAGGGAGACTGATCCAGCCTGGGAGTGGGTTAAAGAGAGGCTGGGAGTCGAGAGTCGGAGAGAGGGATGGAATGAGGGAGGGAGGGATTGGAAGAGAGAGACAGAGAGTGGGACGGGGAGGGGTGAAAGGGAAAGAACATAGGTGGGAGAGAGTGACAGAGGGAGAAATTAAAGAAGAGATGCAGAGTGAGGGAAAGTGAAAAGGGAAGAGAGATTGTCCAAGAGAGAGAAATTAACAGGAAAGGGAGAGTTACAGAGTGAGCGAAAGGTACAAAAATAGTGTGAGAGAGAGGGAGAGATACAGAGTGGGAGAATGAGACAGGGAGAGAGAGAGGGAGAGAGACAGGAAAAGGGAGAGAGGAGAGAAAGATTGGGAGAGAGGGCAATTGAGCGGAAGAGTAGGAGAGAGAGAGACAGGGAGAGGAGGAGTGGAAGAGAGGAAGAGAGAGAGAGATATGGAGCAGGAGAACACCTCCTCCGGTCCCGATGTTCCTCCAAAATCTCTGACATTACTGCATCTCCCGGGTCCCCCTGATTCCCATCGCTCCACCATTGGTGGCCGTGCCTTCAGCTGCCTGGGGCCCTGAGCTCCGGAATACCCTCCCTTAACCTCTCTGCCTCTCTCTCTCTCTCTCCTTTAAGACGCTCCTTAAAAACTGACATCTTTGACCAAGCTTTTGGTCACCTAACCCTAATATCTCCATATGTGACTCAGTGTTAGACTTCTCTCTGATTTACGCTCCAGTAATGTGGGCTGGGACATTTTGCAATGCCAGAGGCGCTGTGTAAATGCAAGTTGTGAGTGTTATGTGGAAGGGAGATCCCAGGCGGCAGTCAGTGCCAGAGACTGGAGTCATTGTGCGCAGACCGTATCTCATCTCTCCGAATGCACAATCGGTTTGACTGTCAGCCAAAGCATTTTTGATATTTGATCCTTCTAACTGTTTATAACCAGGCCTACATCAAACACCGAGAGGCTGGTTAATCAACAGACACCTTAGAGGATCGAGTGAAAGACAAAGAGGACTTGCATTTCTCTAGCGCCTTCCAACACATCAGGACGTCCCAAAGTGTTTCGCAGACAATCAAGTGCTTTTTTCTTTCATGTGAGGTCACTGATGTAATGTGGGAAAAGAATCAGCCATTGGCGCACAGTAAGATCCCACAGACAGCAGCATGATAATGACCAGCGCGCTCCCAGTACTTGCACTGCAAGTGTCAGTTCAGGGTGTCTGCTCGATTCTCTGCGACTCTCAGCTCTGAGTTAAAAGGACCACCAGGCGTAATTGAGGAATGACCGAGCTATCGGAGGGTCAGTATTGAGGGTGTGCTGCATTGTCAGAGGGTCAGTACTGAGGGAGTGCTGCATTGTCAGAGGGTTAGTACTGAGGGAGTGCTGCATTGTCAGAGGGTCAGTCTTGAGGGAGTGTTGCACTGTCGAAGGGTCAGTACCGGCGGGGGGATGCACAGTCGGAGGGTCAGTACTGAGGGAGTGTTGCATTGTCAGAGGGTCAGTCTTGAGGGAGTGCTGCACTGTTGGAGGGTCAGTACTGAGGATGTGCTGCATTGTCAGAGTCAGTACTGAGGGAGTGCTGCACAGTCGGAGGGTCAGTACTGAGGGGGTGCTGCACTGTTGAAGGCGCTGTCTTTCAGATGAGACATTAAACTGGGGCAACCAATCTGCCCTCTCAGGTGGATATAGAGGATTCCATGGCCACAATTTAAATGAAGTGCGTCAGGAGTTGGGGGGTATGTGTGGAGGGGGTGGTGGGGGCTGGATGGGTGGAGTTATGTCCGCTTTCCTGGGGCAAACATTTATCCCTCAACTGACATTGGTAAAAAACTGAAAATCGGGGCCATTATCACATTTCTGTTTGTGGGATCTTGCTGTGCGTGAATTGCCTGCTGCGTTTCCTACATTACAGCGGTGAGCCCACTTCAGAAAAAGTCCTTCCTTCAGCTGTTGAACACTTTGGGCCATCCTGAGGAGGGGAAAGGCGCTATAGAAATGCGCCATCCTCCTTCCAATGACGCGCCTGATTGAAATGATGCCTTCTTTCTTTCCGGAATGTTCTCACCTATTGTGCTCCTGCTTTTCCAGGGCTCCTTGCTGCAGCACCAGAACAGAATGAGCAGACAGCAGCTCTGCAGATTCTGCTGTCACTGCTGTAATTGGAGAGAATCAAATGAGACTTGTGGTCTCTGCTGTAGATATTAGACCCTGGCCTCATTCACGCAAGGTCCTCCTGCACCATGCCACAGCCTCTCCCCTCCTTATCTACTGCTTAGCAATCTATTTCACACAGGCCCTGTTCATTAATTCCAACTGAAACTTTACCTGCGTTTTACAGCAGGGAAAGGAGCCATTCGGCCCATCTGTTCCATGCTGGAGTTTCTGCTCCACACGAGTCTCCGCCCACCCCTTCTCCATCTCACCCCATCACCATATCCTTCTATTCATTTCTCCCTCGTGTGTTTATCCAGCTTCCCCTTAAATACATCGACACTATTCACCTCACGTGACTGTGTTTGTGTCTGTCTTTATGAGCGTGTGTGTGTGTGTGTGTGACTGTCAATATGTGTGTGTCAATGTGAATGAGTGAGTGTGTCAGTGTGTCTGTGTGGGTGTGTGTGACTGTCAGTGTGTGTCAATGTGAATGAGTGAGTGTGTCAGTGTGTCTGTGTGGGTGTGTGTGACTGTGTCAGTGTGTGTCAATGTGAATGAGTGAGTGTGTCAGTGTGTCTGTGTGGGTGTGTGTGACTGTGTCAGTGTGTGTCAATGTGAATGAGTGAGTGTGTCAGTGTGTCTGTGTGGGTGTGTGTGACTGTGTCAGTGTGTGTCAATGTGAATGAGTGAGTGTGTCAGTGTGTCTGTGTGGGTGTGTGTGACTGTGTCAGTGTGTGTCAATGTGAATGAGTGAGTGTGTCAGTGTGTCTGTGTGGGTGTGTGTGACTGTGTCAGTGTGTGTCAATGTGAATGAGTGAGTGTGTCAGTGTGTCTGTGTGGGTGTGGGTGTGTGAGTGTGCAAGTGAATGTGTGAGGAATCTTATGACTAAGTCATTTGAATGGATGTTACTGGGGTTAATGATAGTTAAAATTCAGAGAGATGTAAAGCGGGCTGCTGATTTTGCTGCTTTATGCTCCCGGGCACAGATTCACCCCGACAATGTGTTCATGATTCACCATTATCTTGTCGGGACTTTAATTGTAAAGATTATGATTTGTAAAAAAAAATGAATAAACAACTTCTGTCTTCACAAAGTGTCTGGCTTGGTATTTCAGGCTACTTGTCTCCCCCTCACCCTCCCCCCCCACCATGCCCCCCACACCAGGGAACAATTGTCCCCCCTTCCTCTGAAGTTCTGGGTAAAGATCAGCTTTGTTCAATGCAAACTGTTCCGACATCGAGAATGTTGTTACAAATATCTCACAAAGGGCACACGCCATGATAGCCCACTTTCAACAGATTTTACCAGTTGACCAGGTAGAAAAGCTTTTCATAAACCACAACGTAGGTGTTCAATTCTTGCTGCTGTTTGCTTAATGCTCTCATAACTGCTATAACCTCTCTAGTTCCACTACATAACAACACCAACATAAATAAACAGAAGCAGGAGTAGGCCTTTTGGCCCCCCAAGCCTGCTTGTCCATTCAATTTGAACCTGGCTCCTGCTGAAAGTTATTTAAGTTGAAGCAATAAAGCCATCAGGTGCAGGGATTAAAATGTAAGCAAAGGAAAAATAATACTTAGAGATGAGAGTTAAAATCAGTTTCTGTCAAGTATTATAGTGAGGCCCATTGCTCTGGATTCCTTCTTTCCAGAGTGAAGGGTTTGAAACTAGGAGTCACATTCAGCAGCTGCATTGTCTTCTCTAGTCGACTGTTTGGAGGTTGCCTGTAGATGTGAATCAGCAGGTCAGCAGCTTTGAGGAGTGAGTGAATGTCCCTTTTATTTACAGGATCTGCCACAGGGTGTGCAGGAATATTCCTGCTGAATCCCCCATCCTTGTATTCATGAAGGTTTTGAAACTGGAAGTCATATTCAGTAGCTGCAATGGCCTTTGTAGTCAACTGTCTAGTGGTTGCCTGTACAGGTGGACTCGGCATGTTAACAGCTTTGTTGGGCAGGGGACACGGGTAGTGAAGGTCCCTTTTCTTTAACGGCTCTGCCAGTGCAAAACTTGATGATCGTGGGTCAAAATCATGTAACTCCCTCCCCAAACGCACAGTGCGTGTGACCTATGGATGTTTCATGGCTTTGACAAGCAGCCTACCAGCTCTACTCTCAATTCCTCTTCGCACTTGCTTCCTTCCTCCTCTGGTCTTTACTTTGTTATAGTGTTAGTGTCCGCTCTGCCTTTTTTGTTGCTTTCCCAATTCTTCCCACCAACTCTCTCTGGCTTGATCCTTCTCTGTGCTCATCTCATTGGTTTGGGTTTCTATCCGTTCATTGACCTGGTGTCATCTGAAACTGGTGCAATCAGGTAGGGGTGGGGGGGTTGGCGCTGGCCGTGGGTGGTGATACACGGCTACCTTTTTACCAAAATTCTTTCACGGGATGTGGACAGCGTTTGTTACCTGTTCCTGACTGACCCCTTGAGAAGGGGGTGCTGAGCTGCCTTTTCGAAGTGCTGCAGTTCACCTGGTTTGACTGGTCTGTGGCGGGTTTTGATATAACTCAGTGGCTTGCTCGGCCATTTCAGGGGCCAGTTAAGAGTCAACCACATTTCTGTGGGTCAGGAGTCACACGTAGGCCAGAATGGGTAAGGACGGCAGGTTTCCTTCCCCAAAGGGCATTAGTGACCCAGATGGGTTTTTGCAACAATTGGCGTTAGTTTCATGGTCACCATTACTGAGACTAGCTTCGCATTCCAGATGTCACATCCAGTCGTGGACAATTAAACAACTCACTGGAGGAGGAGGCTCCACAAATATCCCCATCCTCAATGATGGAGGAGCCCAGCACATCGGTGCAAAAGACAAGACTGAAGCATGCGCAACAATCTTCAGCCAGAAGTGCTGAGTGGGTGATCCATCTCGGCCTCCTCCTGAGGTCCCCAGCATCAGAGATGCCAATCTTTAGCCAATTCGATTAATTCCACGTGACATCAAGGAAGGGCTGAAGGCACTGGATATTGCAAAGGCTCCAGACCCTGACATTATTCCGGCAATAGTACTGAAGACTTGTGCTCCAGAACTTGCTGCGCCCCTAGCCAAGCTTTTCTGGAATTTTCTAGTACAGCTGCAACACTGGCAACTACCTGTCTATGGGGTACGTCCTGTACACAAAAAGCAGGACAAATCCAACCCAGCCAATTCCCCAGCAGTCTATTCTTGATCATTACTAAAGTGATGGAAGGGGTCATCAACAGCGCTTGCAAGCAGCACCTGCTTACCAAGAACCTGCTCACTGACGCTCAGTTTGTGTTCCACCAGGATCATTCAGCTCCTGGCCTCATTACAGCCTTGGTTCAAACATGCACAAATGAGCTGAACTCCAGAGGTGAGGTGAGAGTGACTGCCCTTGACATCAAGGCAGCATTTGACTGAGTGTGGCAAATCAAGGAGCCCGAGCAAAACTGGAGTCAATGGGAATCGGGGGAAAACTCTCCGCTGCTTGGAGTCATACCCAGCACAAAGGACGATGGTTGTGATTGTTGGGGGTCAATCATCTCAGTTCCAGGACATCACTGCAGGAGTTACTCAGGGTAGTGTCCGAGGCTCAACTATCTTCAGCTGCTTCATCAATGACCTTCCTTCCATCATAAGGTCAGAAGTGGGGATGTTTGCTGATGTTTGCACAATGTTCAGCATCATTCACGACTCCTCAGATACTGAAGCAAGTTATGTCCAAATGCAGCAAGACCTGGACAACATCCAGGCTTGGGCTGACAGGTGACAAGTAACATTCATGCCACACAAGTACCAGGCAATGACCAGCTCCAACAAGAGAGAATTTAACTGAAGGCGCAGAAAATTTGGATTTATTTTAAAGAGCCAGTCAGGACCAGCAGCTAGGGTGACAAAGCGTACACAGACAATCACATCCTTACGTGAAAGCTAAAAACCTGTACAAAGGGCTCAGCTGTAAATTTGCAATGAGGAAATGGGAGACACACACACAAGGACACAGGGTGACTCAATCAAGAAATGGGGAAGGTTATTTCACACCGTCCGATGGCCTTGAACCACATCCAGTCAGCCTCCGGTAACCTTTTGTATCGAACAAACATAGATTCTTTGCTGTCTCAAAAGGACAATAGCCAGTCTCTGCCCTGTAATTACTGAACAAGAACACAATTATCAGCCCACCGGAGGGTCATTGTGCTGTGGCCTTTGTCTAACTAATACCATTACCTTGTAACTGAGAGTAAAAAATATATAAACTGTGCTCATTTGAACCTCGGTGGAGAAGCGCCTGTACTGCCCAGCGTTTGCTCCCCACATGCCTAATAAAGGAACCACTTGAATATTGCATCTGGAGTCCGAGTGTTGAAATTTTGTAACAGAATATCCCACAGACCATTCATAACCATCGCCCCTTGGCATTCAATGGCATTACCATCAATGAATCCCCCAATATCAACATCCTGGGAGTTACCATTGAGCAGAAACTGAACTGGACCAGCCATATAAACACTGTGGCTGCAAGAGCAGGTCAGAGGCTGGGAACCCTGCAGACAGTAACTCACCTCCTGACTCCCCAAAGCCTGTCCACCATCTACAACGCACAAGTCAGGAGTGTGATGGAATACTCTCCACATGCCTGGATGAGCACAGCTCCAACAACACTCAAGAAGCTCGAAACCATCCAGGACAAAGCAGCCCGATTGATTGGCTCCCCTTCCACAGAGCTAGATAGATTCTTGATTAACAATGGGGTGAAAGGTCATTGGGGGTAGGCAGGAATGTGAGGTTGAGGTGACAATCAGATCAGCCATGATCTTACTGAATGGCGGAGCAGGTTCGAGGGGCTGAGTGACCTACTCCTGATCCTAACTCAGATATCCAGATGTTCTCAAAGGCAAATGGGGATGGGCAACAAATACTGGCCTAGTCAGCGACACCAACATCCCTGAAATGAATAAGAAAAAAATGTATCAATCAATTAAATTTATTGATTAATCGAATTGAAATTCCTCCAGCTGCCGTGGTGGGATTTGAACCCGTGCCTTCAAAGCATTCACCTGGGCCTCTGGATCACTGGCCTAGTGCCATTCCCATTGTGCGACTGTCTGCTATCATCATGGCTCTTTCACATCGATGTGGAAGTCCTGATAACAGAAGCATTGGACGAGGTACAGAAAGGTGACAAATCAGGAGCTCCATTGCTCAATATGAACGGATAATAAAGATAAATGAACATAAACCTTCCAGTCGCTAATTAGGGAGTCACTGTGGAACCCATGAGTCCCTCGCAGCGCTATTGCAACCTTCTGGATCCCCAGTAGGGGACTCGGGGTGCAGCTGTGTCTTCCTCATCATTTGGAAAAGCCGGAATTGTTCGGGTGCCCCTTCAAACAGGCCGAAGATGCAGTGGGTGATGTCTCCCACAGGCCCTGGGAGACCTCCCCTGCCAATTTGTTTTGTAGCTTATTCTTCAACTGCGACATTGGATCAGCTTGAAAAAGGGTGAGGCTGAGGCAATACCACCAGGTAAGCGTCTATCCCCTCACACGTCACCCCCCCCCACCCCTGTAACCATCACAGTCCCTCCCATCGTGCTGGAGGAGCATAATGTGCACATTCCCCTCCTTCCAATCAGTCTCCTCCCTTCCTCTCTAATCCTTGATCTTATTGTGTTGGGGGTTGACATCCCAGTCCTCCTCCCTAGACTGTCTGATGTTGACATCCCAATGCCCCATGTAGACCTGACCTCTCTCCAACTAGAGGCCCATTGTACTGTGACTTACAGAGACCACCGGCCCCCCTCGATTCCCACCCCCACCCCTACTCTCTATATTACCTGCTCCCCACTGACAGGCTGCAGATGCCTCCCCTGACTGGGATTGTGCCACCTGCGGCCTAGTATCAAGCCACCCACCCCCAGGATGTACGTGTGTGAGGGACTGACCACGTCACTCACACCATGCTGGGCACCACCAACCCAGGACTGCCAGGCTCTCCCCACCACACTGGACTGGGACTAGAATAGGCATGCCAAGCACAGCTCTCTAAATCGTGGCGCAGACCCACAGCACTCGCAATGTTTTGTGGCCCGAATCCTTGCTGAGGAACTGCCCAGCACTAAAAGCAAAAAAACTGCAGATGCTGGAAATTCAAAACAGAAACAGAAACAGAAATACCTGGAAAAACTCAGCAGGTCTGGCAGCATCGGCAGAGAAGTACTGAGGTAGTGCGGCACTGTCGGAGGTTCAGTACTGAGGGAGTGCTGCACTGTCGGAGGGTCTGAACTCAGGGAGTGCTGCACTGTCGGAGGGTCTGAAATGAGGGAGGGCTGCACTATCGGAGGGTCTGAACTGAGAGAGTGCTGCACTGTCGGAGGTTCTGAACTGAGGGAGTGCTGCACTGTCTGAGGGTTTGAACTGAGGGAGTGCTGCACAGTCGGAGGGTCTGAACTGAGGGAGTGCTGCACTGTCGGAGGGTTTGAACTGAGGGAGTGCTGCACAGTCGGAGGGTCTGATCTGAGGGAGTGCTGCACTGTAGGAGGGTCTGAACTGAGGGAGTGCTGCACTGTTGGAGGGTCAGTACTGAGGGAGTGCTCCGCTGTCTAAAGAACAAATTGCACAAAATTGTATCTGATGCCTGTGTCTCATGCTAACATGAAGTTCATGCACACAACAGGAATATTTCTCGCTGTTTCTCGACAGCAAGACAGCTTTGATATCACACCAGCCACTGGCAAGTGTGTGCAGCTACAATGTGACATGTTTACATTGGAAATTTCTATTATAAAGATGGACAGAGGAATTCATCTGATTGGAAAACATGACAATATGAAGTAATGTCTTTGAACCAAGTATTTTGCAGCAAAACAAGAATTTTAATCTTTAAATATCTACAGAACAGCCTGAGCATTTTAATCACTTGTGTTAATCAATGTAATTTTATTCATAACCCAAATGCTTCTTACAATCTATTGCAGCATGAAAAAGGTGCAGCATTCAGAAAGCACATTCCAATCAGAGAACAGAGTTTAGCAACGTCACATTTCTGTTCATTCCTATTCGACCATGTTGGCTGCACACAGCCAGACAATGCCGTGGTTATGATGTGTCCACACAGCAGGACTGGGGAGCACCAGGTATAAGGAAAAGTTTCAGCTTGCTGAGGAGAAGAAGGAGAATCTCTCGTTCCAGGTTTCTCTCCGTACATGAAGAAGCAGGCATGCCGATGTTTCATTGCACTCTGTCTGCTGATGGGAGTCCGCTTGGAAATTGCTGTTTGTGCTGATGGAAAGAATAAGCTTTTCATAAATCGAGGGATTGAGAACAAACACAGGGAGGTTATGCTGATCATTTATAAAGCTCTGGTTAGGTCACAACTAGAGTATTGTGTCCAGTTCTGGTCTCCTCACTTTGGGAAGGAAGTGAGGGTCCTTGAGAGGGTGGGGAGGAGATTGAGCAGAATGGGTCCAGGGATGAGGGATTTTAGCTACAAGGTTGGGTTGGAGAAGCTGGGGTTGTTCTCCTTGGAGCAAAGGAGATTGAGGGGGGATCTGATCGAGGTGTACAAGATGATGATGGGTTTAGATAAGGCAGACAAAGAGAAGCTGTTGCCATTAGCTGATGGGACAAGGACTGGGGGACACAGATTGAAGGTTTTGGGCAGAGGGGGGATGTGAGGAGTAACTTTTTTACACAGCGAGTGGTAATGAGCTGGAACTCGCTGCCTACGAGGATGGTGGAAGCGGAGACGAATGATTTCAAAAGGAAATTGGTTGGACACTTGAGGGGAAATAAACTTGCAGGGATACGGGGATAGAGCGGGGGAAATGGGACTGACTGTATTGCTCTACAGAGAGACAGCATGGACTCAATGGGCTGAATGGGCTCCCACTGTGCTGGAATGCCTCTCTGATACGAAGGTGATTCTAACCAGGACACTGACCAGTTTCATTACAACTTAACACAACATCACACGTTATTTGTCCGCACTGACTGACCAGCATGTTGCTGTACAAAGCTTCAAACAGTCTGTCGACTTCCTTTCACTGTTTGTCTCTCCCAGACACAGACTCCAGCGATAGTGATAACCACAGCCACAAGGAATATCACAGCTCGTATTCCCAGGATCAGGATCACGTGCAGAATCTCTCCTCCACTGTCTAGAGAACACACAGAAAGAAATCATCACTGACTCTCCGCTTTCAATCTCTTACTCTGGCTGAACAATCAAGCTTCATATCACTGCAACATTTGCTGTAATATTGACCCATCCACTGGGATTCAATGTGGAATGAATGTTTTCATTGTAAACACTCTAAGAGTGGACAATCGGAACTTTCCCCTTAGCGTGGAACATTGGTGAGAATGGATCATTGTGCTGTTGGACTCCCTGTCCAATGTTTCTCCCAATCGCTGTGTACAGGATTGTGCTGTAGAAAATTCTGGAAACGTTTTGTGCAGGGTGGAAATCCATCTCGAACGCGTGTGCGAATCGGGCAGGATCGAGATGGACTCCCCCAAGGACTTACACCCCCCGCTTAATAAACAGTTCCAATCTTTACCCAGAGAGAGGGGAGAATGTGGAACTCGCTCCCACAGGGAGTGGTTGAGGTGAACAGTATCAATGTACTTAAGGGGCAGGAGGCTCGGTAACCAGAGGGACACAGATTGACGAACCGGAGGGGGAGATGAGGAGAATTTGTTTTGACAGAGCGAGTTGTTGTGATCTGGAAGGTGCTGCCTGAAAGGGCGGTGGAAGCAGATTCAATAGGAACTTTCAAAAGGGAAATTGGATAAATACTTAAAGGAGGAAGATGGGGGCAAAGTGGAGTGGTGGTTAGTGGATCTGATTGGATAGCACATTGAAAGACCTGGCACAGTCTCAATGGGCTGAATGGCCTCCTCCTGTGCTGTATCATTCTCCGTTTCCATGATCTCTCCCCCAGTCAGTAACGACTCCAGATCCCTCTTGAAGGCGACAGAGAATCAGCAACCACCACACCCACTGACAGCACATTCCCGAGGATCCCTACTCTCTGGGAAAAGATGAACTCCCCAACATCCAGCCTATTCCTGCTTCCCAGAGAGTGTAAACCCTTCAGGGAGGCACTGAGGAAGTTTTCAATAAAATGACATCAAATCTACCGTTTGAGAAATAATTGAATTCCAATGAACTCACAGCTTGTGGAGCAAACTGGGAAGTGGAGTTGCTTGAAAAGCTGGGAAACACAAGGATTAAGTGCTACAATGCCACCACTGGTAGGAGACTGTAACTACAGCGTGATGTTTACATAGGCAATTCCCATTATGAACAAGGACATTGGACATCATGTGAAATATGGGCACTGGAAAGGTGAGAACATGATGTAAGCTTTTCACCAACAGGAATTCTCCTCCTAAACCTCTCCACCTCTCTCTTACTCTCAAATACACAAAGAAAATCACACAAATCAGATAAGGAGGATTTGGGACCGGTGATTGTTCGAAGGGTGAGCTTTCAGGAAGCTTCTTAAAGGGAGAGAGAGAGTTGGAGAGGCAGAGAGTATCTGTGAGTGTCTCTATGCATCTGACTGTCTGTAATAGACTTTGTAATTTCCATATTCTTGCATAAATATGAATGGGAACACAAATCCCAGAATTCAGGCCAACTCTCCAGGGCAGTACTGAGGGAGGTCAGGTAGCCCACAGGGGAGTGTGTGTTAGTGTGTTTGTGTGTGAGTGTGTCTTTCTGTGTGGTCATATATGTGTGTCTGCATGTGTCTACTTAGATGTGTATGTTTGAGGTTGTTTGTGTCGTGTTCGAATCTGAGAGAGATGTTGAAGTCTGTGTACACTCACGTTCCACAGTGATGGTTATGAATCCCTCCACTGCTCCATGTTCATTCTCTGCCACACACTGATAGTCTCCAGTGTCCCTGGATGTAATGTGAGGAATCACCAACCACAGCTCATTGTTGGAAGTTGTTCTGTTCATTGGGACATTAAGATGTCAGGGCAGGAATCAAGAAGCCCGTTCACAGGATTACCAACAGAAAGTGAACAACAATTTATACTTAATGGGAAGAGAGTGCTGATTGGTTGGCAAGTGGTCTCTGATAGGAGGAGGTGTTGCCATGGAGAATGGTGTGTGCGAGATGTAAAGTTTAGACAGCTTGTCTCTTCATTCAGCAATAATCATATAAAGATCAATTAACTTCTATCGACTGTGAAGCACTTAGAGAGGTCTGAGAATGTGGATACTGAGAACGGGCTGCACTGTCAGAGGGTCAGCGCTGAGGGAGTGCTGATGTAGAATGAAAGGTGTATGTACTTACCTTGCACAGTTAGTACGAGGGTCCGCTCCGATGAAACAGATGGATATCTCACTCTGCAGCTGAGAGTGTGTCCGTGGTGTTTGAGTGATGGGATCAGGGTCAGAACAGAAGTATAGGTCAGAGTGACACCATGCTGAGTTACAGTGTTTGAGACTGATCCAGGGACGTCAGTGGGAGTGTCCCAGGTTAAGACAGGTGCTGCTGTTCCATTGCACTTTGTGTTGAAGGTGCAGCTTACATCCATACGCTTTCCTGCAATAATTTCAGCAGGGAATATCGTGGGTTTATCTGTGAAATCTAACAGACAGAGAATGGATCCTTTTAGAGAAATATAACGTGAAGCATCAGTTCAAATAGAAACCACAGTCCCACAAGAGAAAGCACTTTTACAAGGATGATATCAGAACTGAGAGGTTACAATGATCAGGAAAGATTTTCTTGCTCTTTGGCAGTAGTGTTTCTGTCTCTCAGCTTAATACACGTTCACTCCGAGACATGTGAATTGAGAACACTGGATGAGAGAAGAGGCTCAGACCAGAGATTGGAGTTAAAAGCAGAATACTGCAGATGCTGGAAATCTGAAACAAAAACAAAAATTGCTGGAAAGGCTCAGCAGGTCTGACAGTATCAGTGGAGAGGAAGACAGGGTTAACGTTTCGAGTCCGTATGACTCTTCATCAGACCAGAGGTTTGAGTTCACTGGCCTCTCATTTCCTCAGTGATCTGGGTGATTTATCACCTTGTGGTTTGTTGGATCTTGCTGTGCACAAACTGCCTGCTGTGTTTAACATCTGTGACTACAATTCAGGAATAATGTCATTGGCTGTGAAGGGATTTGGATCCTCCTGAGGTGGTAAATTGCGCTGCAGAAATGCACATCTTTCTTTTATCGATACGTGAGACTTTTAAACAGGACAGGAGAGATTGATGGGAGTGGATAACCTGATAATACAGTTAATGCTTTTCATCATTGATATTAAAGTGAGTATTAGAGGTTGCTTTAGGACTGAACTGGAAGCTATCACCAGGTTATTGAGAATCAGACAGTGTGTTATATTAAGCTGTGTTTTGTGTTAATATGTAAACGTCACAGTTAGTGTTATTTCCCATTGAGTGTTGAATGTGAATTGTTGAGTAATTATAACGCAGCACTTACCAGAAACATGAAGCCGGGTTACAGGGTAATAGAAATGTCAATATTTAACTCTGGATGGTTTGTCAATCCACTAGACTTGATATCCACTCCCTCCATCACTGGGGCACAGTGGCTGCTGTGTGGACCATCTACAGGACTCACAAGGAACTCCCCAAGGTTTCACAATGGATGGAAGAGAATCCTGGTCACAGGAGTGGACAAGTTCATTCTACATTGGCTCATGGTCCTCAGGACCATGTTTAGTGAAGCCAGTCTTCCACCCAACACAGTGTCTACAAGATACACAGGGAAACTGTGTAAACATCTCATCTCTCTACACCGACTGGTTTGGCTTCGGTTTAACTTTCAGTTATTTTACTTCTTTATTGTGGTTGCTATGGTGAAACTGTGCAGGAAGTGTGAGGGCTGGACTCTCTGTCTATTCTGACTGCAGCTGTGATGTTGTCGTGGTGATTGTCAGTAAAATGAAACCCTCTCATCTCCTCCATCCCCGAGGTTTAGGGAGTGAATTCCAGAGCTCAGGCCCCAGGCAGCTGAAGGCCCGGCCGCCAGTATTGGAGTGATGGGAATCGGGGGATGGTCAAGAGGCCGGAATTGGAGTAACACAGAGATCTGGGAAGTTGTTTGGGTGAGTTGCAGGAGGTTACAGAGATAAAGAGATAAGAATGATCTTTTACAAAGACTGTTAAACATAAATCTGTTCGAGCTGATGATGATATTACCTTGGAGAAGTGACAGGAGGAAGTAGATTTCCCGACCATCGTCTACTCCCAGATATTCCATCCACTTCTCACTCTCAAGCTGTGAAAGAGAAAGGAGTTAATGAGACCTCACCTCTTGTCCGACAGCTCTCGAGAGATCAGAACTGCTTTTAGACAATGCCTTCACAGACTAATTTCATTCTCTGTGGGATGATAGGTGTTCTGCAGAGAGTTACAAGTCTTTAAGTAAGACAAATAATGAAGGATTTGCATTTCTATAGCACCTTTCACCACCTCAGGACACCCCAAAGCTCATGTCTCTGCAGTTCCCTCATCCCTTGAGCTAGAAAGATGTTCTGTACAACAGACTTGAGCCTCACACCCAGATCTCAATAATCAGTAGAAATCTTTCAAAGGCATCAATCATTGGAATCTGTCTTTATAAAGTCACAACATCAACAAAGGACGGTGTTGGTGGTGGAAGTGAATTCCAGTCGTTCCGTTACTTACCCAGGACCTGTCCGACTGCTCGCCTGGGGAGGAACTGCCCACACGCTCTGCTTGGGCTGAATGACCTCTTCCTGTGCTGCTCCCTATTTGTGTTTAATTAGAAAGGGTGGATGTGTCTCTGTGAGACAAAATTGGAAGTGCTTGGTACCAAGTGTGAAAGCAGCTCTTTGCCTCGCACTGTTAGAAAACTGTTAGCCCTTTGCGTGCCAAGAATGTGGTTGAAGGGCCATCGACTGTTCACATGCAACAAGCTCGAGGGGTTGACTGGGCCTCTTCCTGTTCCTGTGTAACAGGTGTGAGTAGCTGAATGGACCTCCTCCTGTTCCTGTGTAACAGGCTCCAGGTGCTGAATGCCCTCCCCCTGTCCTTGTGTAACAGGCTCGAGTGTCCGAATAGGCCTCCTCCTGTTCCTGTGTAACAGGCTCGAGGGGCTGAATGGATCTCCTTGTGTTCCTGTGTTACAGGTTAGAGGGTCTGAATGGGCCTCCACCTGTTCCTGTGTAACAGGCTTGAGTGGCTGAATGGGCCTCCTCCTGTTCCTGTGTAACAGGCTCGAGGGGCTGAATGGCCTCCTCCTGTTCCTGTGTAACAGGCTTGATGGGGCTGAATGGAGCCCCTAATGTTCCTGTGTAACAAGCTTGTGGAGGCTGAATGGGTCTCCTGTACCTGTGTAACAGGCTCAAGGGGACAGAATGGACCTCCTCCTGTTCCTGTGTAACAGGCTCGAGGGGCCTGAATGGGCCTCCTCCTGTTCCTGTGTAACAGTCACGAGTGACTGAATGGGTTTCCTATTCCTGTGTAAGTGGGTTGAGAGACTGAATGTGCTCTTCCTGTTCCTGGGTAACAGGCTCGAGAGGCTGAGAGTCTCTCCTGTTCCTGTGGAAGGGTGTTGAGGGACTGAATGTCCTTTTCCTGTTCCTGTATAATAGGCTCAAGAGGCTGATGGGCTTTCTCCTGTCCTCATGTAACAGGCTTGAGTGGCTGAATAGGCCTCCTCCTGTTCCTGTGTAACAGGCTCGAGGGGCTGTATTGTCCTAATCCTGTTCCTGTGTAATAGGCTTGAGTAGCTGAATGGACCTCCTCCTCTTGCTGTGTAACAAGCTCGAGGGGGCTGAATGGGCCTCCTCCTGTTCCTGTGTAACAAGCTCGAGGGGGCTGAATGGGCCTCCTCCTGTTCCTGTGTAACAAGCTCGAGGGGGCTGATTGGACCTCCACCTGTTCCTGTGTAACAAGCTCGAGGGGGCTGAATGGGCCTCCTCCTGTTCCTGTGTAACAGGCTCGAGGGGGCTGAATGGGCCTCCTCCTGTTCCTGTGTAACAGGCTCGAGGGGGCTGAATGTGCCTCCTCCTGTTCCTGTGTAACAGGCTCGAGGGGGCTGAATGGCCTCCTGCTGTTCCTGTGTAACAGGATCAAGAGGCTGAATGTCCTCCTGTCATTAAAAATAAATACTGCAGATGCTGTAAATCTGAAATAAAAACAGAAAATGCTGCATTAACTCAGCAGGTCTGGTAGCAGCTGTGGAGAGAGAAACAGAGTTTTTGCTTATAGACTCTGAAGAAGGGTCATAAGGACACAAAATGCTAATTCTGTTTATCTCTGCACAGATGCTGCCAGACCTACTCAGTTTCTCCAGCATTTTCTGTTTTTGTATCAGGTGCCCTCTTGTTCCCGTGTAGCAGGCTCGAGGGGGCTGAATGGCCTCCTCCTGTTCCTATTCAATGGGCAGTCAAAGAATGTCTGATTTTGGACCTCAAACCCAATTGTCTCCTCACGACATTGACAGAAGGAGAGACCAGTTACAGGTTAATGCAGGAGGATTATTTATTTTCCCAATCTTTTATCCAAGTATATCATCAAACACAGAGCAGAACCAGGATCAAGGATGTTGGTCTCTGTGATCTGTAACACATCGCATAGTCCACCCATCCACTCAGCCTTCAGGATGGATGCTAATTGTACTCTCCAAGTGTGAAAGACTAACATGGTGGTTTATTGCAGCTCTGTCTCATTCTGTTATCAAAGCTGTCTCATCCATCCATGACATATTGAAGAAGGTAAACCTGCAACCAATTTTTCACATCATAATTTCCAATGTTCATTGGCAACATCAATGTAAACATGTCACGCTGAAATGATGTCCTGCCACCAGTGGTGGCACTGTAGCACATCTGTTATCCTCTGAGCTGCAGAGAATTTCTCAAATCTCCAATCAAATTGTTTCCCTGTTTCCGGGATTGCTCTTTAACGATGAAGTGTAAAATCCAAATATATATCTGAAAATACTTTTGACTACAAAATGGTGAGTAAATTTTAACAATCTCCTCTGCTCCAATTATCCACCGATCCTGCATTTCCTGAAGTCTACACTGGCTGATGAATATTCTGTAAACACTGACAGACAGGAAGGTGAATAACAGAATGAAAATTAACTCATAATCATGGACACGGGATTGAATTTGTCCGTTCTGTCCTGGTACATCATCGAACGATATCTAAAGACATTTACAATCAGATTGGAGAGAAGTATGTTTCCAACAGTGAGGGACAAATCTGAAGGAGGATGTTCGAATTGAAACCCACAGACAATCATCCTGGATAGATCATTCCGAAGAAATTCCATCAGATTGTAACAAGAGGTTTAAATCTATTTCCTGGGAGTGAGTTCCTGTGGATATTAGGAAGGTAAATTGGAGTTTTGAATGATTCTCCCGTTCTGTATTCTCCCCACACTGTGTGTGTCTCATTCTTGCTCAGTTTATAAATTCCCATAAACAGAATCCTTGGCAAAATCACAGTTTGCGTAAAGATCATCATCTGTATCAGGATTGACTCCGCGGTTAGATTTCATTTCCAGATCCTTCTCATCTTTCTGCTGTAATAGAAACAGAAATGATCAGAGTGACAATCAGAGTGATCAGTGTTTAGAATTATTGAACCAAATCGAAAATTCCACCCACAATAGATACATTAATTATTGATACTGAAGGGGGTTTGATTATTGATACTGAACGGTGTTTGATTATTGATAATGAACGGAGTTTGATTATTGATAATGAACGGGGTTTGATTATTGATACTGAACGGAGTTTGATTATTGAATCTGAACGGGGTTTGATTATTGATTCTGAACGGGGTTTGATTATTGATTCTGAACGGCGTTTGATTATTGAAACTGAATGGGGATTGATTATTGATTCTGAACGGCGTTTGATTATTGAAACTGAATGGGGATTGATTATTGATTCTGAACGGGGTTTGATTATTGAAACTGAATGGGGATTGATTATTGATACTGAACGGGGTTTGATTATTGATACTGAACGGGGTTTGATTATTGATTCTGAACGGTGTTGGGTGTGAGTTTGGTTGGGTTTGGGAGTGACTGTATAAAACATTGCAGATACAGGACTGGAGCAGCCATATCAATAACCAGGCTACTGGAGCAGCTGAGAGGCTGGGGATCCTGTGGTGTGTGACTCACCTGATTCCTCAAAGCCCAACCACGCTCACAGTTTTCATAAACAGGACCTCGATATTCATCAACACGGTGGTTCGATTTGATTCCTGCTTTCCCCTCGCCTCTCTTCTGTAATAGAGATGGAAATGGACAGAGTGACAATCAACATGATGTGTATTCGATGTTGGGTTTGATTATTGGGGAGAGAGTTCCAGATTTCCACTCCCCTTTGTGTGAAGAAGTGCTTCCTGACATCACCCCTGAACGGCCTGGCTCCAATCTGAAGTTCCAGCCCCCTTGTTCTGGACTCCACCCGACCCCCACCACCCACCCCCACCCGAGGGAATAGCTTCTCTCTATCGACCCTATCGAGTGTTTAATCAGTTTGAACCCCTCAGTAAGATCACTCCTTAATCTTCTAGACCCGAGGGAATATAATCGTAGACTTTGTGTAACCTGTCTGCACAATTTAACCAGAAAGATGTTCCGTACAACTGACCTGAGCCTCACACCCAGATCTCAATAATCAGTAGAAATCTTTCAAAGGCATCAATCATTGGTATCTGTCTTTATAAAGTCACAACATCAACAAAGGACGGTGTTGGTCATGGAAGTGAATTCCAATCGTTCCGTTACTTACCCAGGACCTGTCCGACTGCTCGCCTGGGGAGGAACTGCCCACACGCTCTGCTTGGGCTGAATGACCTCTTCCTGTGCTGCTCCCTCTGTGTATTTAATGAGAAAGGGTTGATGTGTCTCTGTGAGTCAAATCAGGAATTGGGGAACAATTGTGAAAACCCTTTCACTGAAACTTAGGGCCTTAGTGTTGTGTTGTAAGCAAACTGTTAACCCTTTGTGTCCTGACTCTGTGACGTGATTCCTGTGTAAAGCTGAGCAGTCGTTGAGCGAGTTTCAATTCACTGCTCACTCCAGGTGTTGAGGTGGATCTTCTGAAGGAGCAGATGTTGCTCAGCGCTCGTTTAAAATGTGTGAGACTGAACATTGTGTAAGAGGACGAGAGAAAGAATGAGAAGGAGAGCATTAGTGGAGTTTGGAGAGAGAGTGAATGAGAGAGAGAATGAGAAGTAGAGAATTAGTGGAGTTTGGAGAGAGAGTGAATGAGAGAGAGAATGAGAAGGAGAGAATTAGTGGAGATAAGAGAGAGAGTGTATTAAACAGTGAAAATGGAAAGAGATTGCATTCACTAACAAAAGAAATGTCTTCATTTATATATCCCCTTTCACATCCTCAGGAAGTCACAAGGTATTTTATGGTCCAGGTCAACACTGCCAGTTACAGGACTGAGTTGTGAAACATTGAGTGTTGGATGAGATGTTAAACAGTGAGTGAACATCAAAGCTCTTCAGGGGTTGTGGAGGGTTTTGGGTTGTGAAAGGTGCTATAGAAATGCAAGTTCTTTCTATACGGAGAGAAGGTTGGAGAAAACATGTTCAAAAACAACCAATTAAACCTTCACACTTACTTTCTCACACACTTGAAGATGAAGAATCCACTCAGTCCAACACTCAAACAGATTCCAGCTCCAAGCAATCCTGCTTTCCATTCATTGGAATCTCGCCCTGTAAAATCAGCCAATGAATGACTCCGGTACAGTTTGAGAATGGTTCCCTATGTACATGTAGTAATTCTGAACTTGTGAAGTGATATTGTCTATGCATGAAAGGTCTATACAAATAACATTTATCTATGTAATATTTATTGATAATATCCATGTACATGCAGGTTTCTATAAGGAGGATTCACATATAACAGAGGTGCCAAGCTGCTGAGGTGACACACAGGACTACATACACACCAAACAGCGGAAACATCATGCTATAGACAGAGCAAAGCGATCCCAACGGGTCAGATCTAAGCTCTGCAGTCCTGCCACATCCAGTCATGAATGGTGATGGACAACTAAAGATCTAACAGGAGGAGGATGTTCCACAAATATCCCCATCCTTAATGATGGGGGAGCTCAGCACATCAGTGCAAACGACAAGTCTGAAGCATTGGCAACCATGTTCAGCCAGAAGTGCTGAGTGGATGATCCATCTCGGCCTCCTCCAGAGGGTCCGAGCATCACAGATGTCAGCTTTCAGACAATTCGATTGACTCCACGTGACATCAGGAATCAGCTGATGATACTGGATACAGCAAATGCTATTGGCCCTGGCAACAACCCGGCAACAGGAAATAATGTGGCTACAAGAGCGGGTAAGAGGCTGGGAACTCTGCGGTGAGTTACTCACCTCCTGACTCCCCAAAGCCTTTCCACCATCGACAAGGCACAAGTCAGGAGTGTGATGGAATAATCTCCAATTTCCTGAATAAGTGCAGCTCCAACAACACTCAAGAAGCTCAACACCATCCAGGAGCAGCTTGTTTGATCGACAGCCCATCCAACAGCATAAACATTCATACCCTCCACCACTGGCACACAATGGCAGCAGTGTGCACCATCTACAAGATGCACTGCAGCAACACACCAAGGCTCCTTCGACAGCACCTTCCAAACCCTTAACCTCTTCCACCAAGACAGTTCCAAGTCAGTGTGGTGTGTGACTTGGAGGTGAACTTGAGGTGTTGATCTTCTATGAGACTTGGAACTATATCGGCCGTTCCTTCACCGTTGCTGGGTCAAAATCCTGGAACTCCCTCCCTAACAGCACTGTGGGTGTGCCTACACCACATGGACTGCAGTGGTTAAAGAAGGCAGCTCACCACCACCTTCTCAAGGGGCAGTTACAGATGGGCAATAATTTCTGGCCTTGTCAACAATGCCCACATCCCATGAGCTAATAACAAGAGAACGTTCAACTCTGTGTAACTCACATTCCACAGTGATGGTTGTGAACCCCTGCACTGCTCCATGTTCATTCTCTGCCACACACTGATAGTCTCCAGTGTCCCTGGATGTAACGCGAGGAATCACCAACCACAGCTCATTGTTGGAACTTGTTCTGTTCATTGGGACATTAAGATGTCGCCACGTCAGGTTAGAAGCTGGGAAGCTCTCGACAGAGCAGATTATCACCGCAGAATTCTCCTCAATTATATTGATCGATGAAGCGTTAATCAAATCAAGAGAAGTAAATGAGAGATTCCGTGGTGCATCTAAAAACAAATAAAGGTTTCATTGTGAGCAAACACAGTGCACAGCAAGACTCCAGGTATCATCTCTCTCCATCTGGTGTCTATGTGCATGTCAAGGCTTCTTTCTCCATTATAAGTTTCTATGTCACCATTTGTAACAGACACTGCCAGTGTGTTCCTTTTTGCATATTCATGGGAAGTGGATGTATCTATCTAGACCAGCATTTATTACCCATCCCTAATTGCCCTTGAGGAGGTGGTGGTGAGTTTTTCACCTCCAGAGGATTCCCAGCCTCTGACCGGCTCATGTAGCTACAGTATTTATTAAATATATAATATATATTTTTTCCAGTTCGGTGTTTGGTTAACATCCCCCAGGATGTTGATTGTGGGGGATTCAGTGATAGTAAACTCACTGAACATCAAGGGGAGATGGTTAGATTCTCTCTTGTTGGACATGATCACTGCCTGGTGCTTGTGATGCATTAATTCTCATTTCTCAGCCCAAGCTGAGTGTTATTCAGCTCTTGCTGCATGTGGATATGTAAACTGTCACGCTGTAATTACAGCCTTCCACCAGAGGAGACACTGTCAGGCTAGAAGAAAACAAAATGTCTTTCACATCATCAGGAGGTTCACAGGGATTTGACAGTGGAGGAATTGCTTTAGAATAATGGGGTATTGAGTGATAAACCTACAATTCTCTGTGCAGGTGACTGCTCGTCCAATACAGGGTCTTGTTCAGCTGATATTGTCAGTGTTTCAGAGCAGAATCTGGAGCAACACTCCAGTGCAGCACAGGGAGAACAGACAACTCACACATGTCTGTGTGTGTGTGAGCAAGCACACGTGTGATTCTGTGTATGTTTCCTTCTGTGTGTGTGAGCATGCAGGCGTACACACCTGTGCACATGTGGGATTGCACATGAATGCTTGTTTGTATGCATGTGTGTGTGTGTGTGTGTGTGTGTGTATATGTGTGTGTATGTGAGTGATGTTGAAGTTTGCTTTAACTCACATTCCACAGTGATGGTTATGAAACCCTCCACTGCTCCATGTTCATTCTCTGCCACACACTGATAATCTCCAGTGTCCCTGGATGTCACGTGAGGAATCACCAACCACAGCTCATTGTTGGAACTGGTTCTGTTCATTGGGACATTAAGATGTCGCCACGTCAGGTTAGAAGCTGGGAAGCTCTCGACAGAGCAGATTATCACTGCAGAATTCCCCTCAATTATATTGATCGATGAAGTGTTAATCATATCAAGAGAAGTAATTGAGAGATTCCGTGGTGCATCTGAAAACATATAAAGATTTCATTGTGAACAAGGCTCCACGCTTCATTTCTCTCTATCTGGTATCTGCTTTCATTTCAAGGTATCTTACCCATTATAAGTTACTATGTCAACATCTATAATGGTCACGGCTGGTGTGTTTCTTTAGGGACATTCATGGGAAGTGGGTGTCACTGGTTAGGCCAACATGTATTACCCATCCCTAATTGTCCTTGAGAAGCTGGTGGTGAGTTTTTCACCCCAACAGATTTCCCAGCTTCTGACCTGCTCCTAAAGCCACAGTTATTATGGCCGGTCCAGTTAGTTGTTTTGTTAACATCCTCCAGGATGTTGATGGTAGGGGATTCAGCGATGGGAAAGTGATTGAATATCAAGGTGAGATGGTTAGATTGCCTCTTGTTGGAGATGTTCACTGCCTGGTACTTGTGTGGTGTGAACATTACTTGTCATTTCTCAGCCCAAGCTGAAAGTTGCTCAGCTCTTGCTGCATGTGGATATGTAAACTGTCACGCTGTAATTACAGCCTTCCACCAGATGAGACACTGTTGTGCTAGAAGAAAAGAAAATGTCTATCACATCATCAGGATGTTCACGGGGATTTGACAGTGGAGGAATTGCTTTAGAATAATGGGGTATTGAGTGATAAACCTACAATTCTCTGTGCAGGTGACTGCTCGTCCAATACAGGGTCTTGTTCAGCTGATGTCGTCAGTGTTTCAGAGCAGAATCTGGAGCAACACTCCAGTGCAGCACAGGGAGAACAGCCAACTCACACATGTCTGTGTGTGTGTGAGTAAGCACACGTGTGATTCTGTATGTATGCTTGTGTGTGTGAGCATGCAGGCGTGCACACCTGTGCAGACATGGGATTAAATATGAACGCATGTTTGCGTGCACCTGTTTATGTGTATGTGTGTGTGTGTGTGTGTGTGTGTGTGTGTGTGAGTGATGTTGAAGTTTACAGTAACTCACGTTCCACAGTGATGGTTATGAACCCCTCCACTGCCCCTTGTTCATTCTCTGCCACACACTGATAATCTCCAGTGTCCCTGGATGTAACGTGAGGAATCACCAACCACAGCTCATTGTTGGAACTTGTTCTGTTCATTGGGACATTAAGATGTCGCCACATCAGGTTAGAAGCTGGGAAGCTCTCGACAGAGCAGTTTATCACTGCAGAATTCCCCTCAATTATATTGATCGATGAAGCGTTAATCATATCAAGAGAAGTAATTGAGAGATTCCGTGGTGTATCTAAAAACAAATAAAGATTTCATTGTGAGGAAGACTCAATGCTTCGTCTCTCTCTTTCTGGTGTCCATGTGCATTCCAAAGTATCTTCCCCATTATAAGTTCCTATGTCAACATTAATGATGGTCACTGCATGTATTTTTCTATCTGTACATTCAAAGGAAGTGGGTGTCGCTGGTTAGGCCAGCATTTATTGCCCATCCCTAATTGCCCTGGTGAAGTGTATTTACGACCGAGATAGATAGATTCTTGATAGGTAAGGGGATCAAAGGTTATGGGGAGAAGGCTGGAGAATGGGGTTGAGAAACTTATCAACCATGATTGAATGGTGGAGCAGACTCGATAGGCTGAATGGCCTAATTTCTCCTCCTATGTCTTATGGTCTTATAGAAGGTGGTGGTGAGTTATTCCCCCCCACAGACTCCCCAGCCTCTGACCTGCCCCTGTAGCCACAGTATTTATGGCCAGTCCAGTTCGGTGTTTGGTTAACATCCCCCAGGATGTTGATCGTGGGAGATTCAGTGATGGTAAATTCAATGAATATCAAGGGGAGATGGTTAGATTCTCTCTTGTTGGACATGATCACTGCCTGGTGCTTGTGTGGTGTGAACGTTACTTGTCATTTCTCAGCCCAAGCTGAGTGTTGCTCAGCTCTTGCTGCGTGTGGATATGTAAACTGTCACGCTGTAATTACAGCCTTCCACCAGAGGAGACACTGTCAGGCTAGAAGAAAAGAAAATGTCTTTCACATCATCAGGATGTTCACAGGGATTTGACAGTGGAGGAATTGCTTTAGAATAATGGGGTATTGAGTGATAAACCTACAATTCTCTGTGCAGGGGGCTGCTCGTCCAATACAGGGTCTTGTTCAGCTGATGTCGTCAGTGTTTCAGAGCAGAATCTGGAGCAACACTCCAGTGCAGCACAGGGAGAACAGACAACTCACACATGTCTGTGTGTGTGTGAGCAAGCACACGTGTGATTCTGTATGTATGCTTCTGTGTGTGAGCATACAGGCGTGCACACCTGTGCACATGTGGGATTGCACATGAATGCTTGTTTGTATGCATGTGTGTATGTGTATGTGTGTGTGTGTGAATATGTGAGAGTGATGTTGAAGTTTGCTTTAACTCACATTCCACAGTGATGGTTATGAACCCCTCCACTGCTCCATGTTCATTCTCTGCCACACACTGATAGTCTCCAGTGTCCCTGGATGTAACGTGAGGAATCACCAACCACAGCTCATTGTTGGATCTTGTTCTGTTCATTGGGACATTAAGATGTCGCCACGTCAGATTAGAAGCTGGGAAGCTCTCGACAGAGCAGATTATCACTGCAGAATTCTCCTCAATTATATTGACCGATGAAGCGTTAATCACATCAAGAGAAGTAATTGAGAGATTCTGTGGTCCATCTAAAAATATATAAAGATTTTAATGTGAGCAATCACAGTGCACAGCAAAACTTCCTGTATCATCTCACTGTAACTGATGCCTGTGTGCATTTCTAGGCACCTTCTCTCAAGATAAGTTCCTATGTCACATTTACAATGGGCACTGCCTATGTAAACTGTCACACTGCAGGAGCATTCTCCCACCAGAGACCCTGCCCATCCAGATTTAAAGAAACTGCCTTTCACATCCTCAGAATGTCCCCAAGGGCTTGACAGGCAATGAATTGTATTTGATTGATGGAGCACTGAGGGGTAAATCTACAATTCTCTGTTCAGGAGGTTGCTCATCCAATTCAGGGTCTTGTTGATCTGGAGTTTACCTTCCTTCAACACAGAATCGGAGCTGACACCGAGACTCCAGTGCAGCACTGAGTGAGGAGAGGGAGCTCACATGTGTGTATGTGTGTGTGTTTGTGTTTCTGCACAAGTGAGTGTGTTTGTGTGTGTGTATGTGTGTGTTTGTGTTTCTGCACAAGTTATTGAGCTTTTGCGTATGTGTGTGTGTGTGTGTGTGTGTGTGCATGCGTGTGCATGTGCGTGTGTGCAGGTGTGTGTGTGTTGTGTGTGCGTGTGTGTTGTGTGTGTGTGGGTGTGCGTGTGAATGTGCGTGCTTACGTGTGTGTGCGTATGTGCGTGTGTGTGTGTGTGCGTGTGTGTGTTGTGTGTGTGCACGTGTGCGTGTGAATGTGCGTGCTTACATGTGTGTGTGTGTCTGTTGGTGTGTGTCTGGTCTGTGTAACCTGTAAACCTAACCCTTCCACACTGATGGTCACGAACACCCCCCACTACCAACAAATTTATCTCAGTAAGGAACATGGCACTGCCAACCTCGTCAATACCATCTTCTAAACAGGGGATTGGGTAGGAATCTGGTTTTATTGCTGCATTAACCTTTCTGTAATCTATGCAGAATCTGGTTAGAAATGAAATACCTGCTCCTTTTTACCTCCCTCCCTACGATGGTATCGTTTTAACATATTGATGTGTCACAGCCGATTCTTTATTCTACAATCTGGGGTGTCTATCAATTAATTTACTTGACCAACACTCCTAATTACCTTGTGGGGACCACTGAACCGCGCTTTCAGAGGCTCCCCCTGCCAAGGCAATGATACTAACACGTCATCCCCCTGGTTGTGATGTTCGGGTCACAGCTTGCCTGTCTGCCCCATTCCTTCATCTCTGTTTGAGAAACTATAAGATGTTCTTGTGCCACTTTGGAGGCTCCCATGAGCCGTTCCTGAAACGTGGACACATCATCTGAAATCCCTCTGTCCGGAATATCTTTCTTTGATGTATTTCAGACAGCCTCTTATCTCGTGTCCATAAGTTATTCCAAAAAGACTAAAACCTGCCGATTCAGTTGGTGAATCTCGTGTGGGAAATACAAGAAAATCCAGTCCTTTGTCCCAGTCATGGGGAGTTCATGACAATAGCTTCAATCATTGTTTTGAGGGTTTGTTGGTCCCTCTCTAAAGATCCCTGTGTCTATGGATGATATGCTGTGGACTTTAACTGTTTTATACCCAAATTACTCATTATGTTCGGAAAATTTTAAGACATAGAGATGGAACCTTGATCTGACTGGATCTCCAGCGGTAATCCATAATGGGTAAAAAATTGGGTTAACTTCCCTAATACTACTTTAGCTGTAATTGTTCCTAAAGGGATGGTCTCTGGAAATCGAGTTGTCATATCCATCATAGTGAGGCCATACTGGAGTCCGGCTTTCATTTTCGATAATGGTCTAACACAGTCCACTAATGCTCGTATCCAATGGTAACGGACAATTAGCTCACTGGAGGAGGGGAATCCACAAATATCCCCATCCTCAATGAAGGGGGAGCCCAGCACATCAGGGCAAAAGATAAGGCTGAAGCATTTGCTACAACAATTATCCATTTCTGTCTGGCGTAAAAATAAATCAGGAAATGGTGCTCAACCAGGGCTTACAAAAGAAATTAGGGATAGTATTAGATCCAGAGAGGAGACATAAAATTGCCAGGGGAAGCAGCAATGCTGAGGATTGGGAGCAGTTTAGAATTCAGCAAAAGTGGACAAAAAGATTGATCAAGAAGGGGAAAATGGAACATGGGAGTAAACTTGCAGGGAACGTAAAAACCGACTGTAAAAGCTTCTATAAATATGTGAAGAGAGAAAGATTAGCAGTGACCGATGTAGGTTCCTTGCAGTCAGAAATGGGGGAAATTCTAATGAGAAACAAAGAAATGGCAGAAGAACTGAACATATATTTTGGTTCTGTCTTCACAAAAGAGGACACAAATAATTTCCCAGGAATGTTAGGGAACCAAGTGTCTAGTGAGAGGGACGAATTGAAGATAATCAGGATTAGTTTTAAAAAATGAATCTGGAGAGATTAATGGGTTAAAGGTTGAACAGTCCCCAGGGCCTGAAAATCTACATCCCAGAGACTAACGGAAGTGACCCTGGAAATATTGGAAGCACTGGTGGTCATCCTCCAAAATCCTATAGGCTCTGGAGCAGTTCCTATAGATTGGAGGGTGGCAATTGTAACCCCACTATTTAAAATAGAAGGGAGAGAAAAAAACTGGGAATTACAGATCAGTTAGTCTAACATGGGGAAAACGCTAGAGCCTATTATATAAGGTGTGCTAACGGAACGCTTGGAAAGCATTAATGGGATTCGACAAAATCAGCATGGGTTAATGAAAGGAAAATCATGGTTAACTAATCTATTGGAGATTTTGAAGATGTAACGAGTAGAATAGATAAGGGATAACCAGTGGATGTGGTGTATTTAGATTTCAAGAAGGCTTTTGATAAGGTCCTACGTGAGGCTAGTGCGCAACATTAAAGCCCATGGGATTGCGGGTAATTTACTGGCATGGATTGAGAATTGGTCGATAGACAGGAAACAGAGGGTCAGAATAAATTAGTCTTTATCTGAGTGGCAGGCGTTAACTAGTGGTATACCACAGGGATCCGTGCTTGGGACCTAACTATTCACGATATATATAAATGACTTGGGTGAGGGAGCCAAGTGCAATATTTCCAGGTTTTCTGATGACACAACGCTGGGTAAGGGTGTGAGCTGTGAGGAGGATGCAAAGAGGCTTCAAGGCGATTTAGACATGTTGTGTGTGTGGGCAAACACATGGCAGATGATGTGGATGAATGTGACATTGTAGGCTTTGGTGTGAAAAACAGAAAGGCAGAGTATTATTTAAATGGTGATATAATGGGAAATGTGGATGTACAAAGGGATCTGGGTGTCCTTGTGCACTAGCCAATGAAAGTAAACAGGCAGGTGCAGCAAGTAATTCGGAAGGCAAATGGTATGTTGGCCTTCATTGCAAGAGGATTTGTGTTCAGGAGTAGGGATGTCTTACTGCAGTTATACAAGGTCTTGGTGAGACTGCACATGGGATACTACGTGCCGATTTGCTCTCCCTCCCTAAAAAAGGATAGACTTGCTGTCGAGAGAGCGCAGAGAAGGTTCTCTAGGCTGATACCAGGGGCGGCAGGACTGTCGTATGAGGAGAATTGGTACGACTGGGTCTGTATTCACTAGAGTTTAGAAGAATGAGAGGAGACCTGAATAAACGTAAGAAATTCTAACAGAGATAGACAGACTGGATGGAGGGAGGATGCATCCCTTGGTTGGGGAGTCTAAAACCAAGGGCGACAATCTCAGGATACAGGGCAGGCCATTTTGGACTGAGATAGGGAAACATTTCTTCACTCAGAGGGTGGTCAATCTGTGGAATTCTCCATCACAGAGGCTGTGGAGGCCGGGTCACTGAGTGTATTCAAGAAAGAAACTGATAAATATTTTGATATTAGGGGCATCAAAGGGTACGGAGAGAAAGCGGGAATAAGGCTTTGAGATAGAGGGTCAGCCTTGATCATATTGAATGGCGGAGAAGGCTTGAAGGGCTGAATGTCCTAATCCTGCTCCTAGTTTCTATGTACCTAGGTATCTATAGAACTATCTCTCTCCGTGTTCTATTCTCATGTGACCTTGAGTAACTGATGATAAATACTATCTATTTACATTGTTAATATTAAACTTTTATACTACATCTCCCCCAAAATCTTTGACATCAATGAAGACAATATTTATATTATCCTATATTGTCTTTTAAGTTCAACCTTGGCCCCCTCTGCCTTATCAGGTAGGCATAAACAATCCCAAGGCTCAATACAGGAAGAGCTCTCCCTGGTCAATATCACTAATAAAAAAGGACCTGTTTTGTCTTCAACCCAGTGATGTTTGTGGGATCTTGCTCTGCACATTGTATCCTATTACAGCTAATATAGAATCAAGGGTGTCAGTACTTACCTTGTACAGTTAGTACAAGGGTCCGCTCCGATGAAACAGATGGATATCTCACTCTGCAGCTGAGAGTGTGTCCGTGGTGTTTGAGTGATGGGATCAGGGTCAGAACAGAAGTATAGGTCAGAGTGACACCATGTTGAGTTACAGTGTTTGAGACTGATCCAGGTACGTCAGTGGGAGTGTCCCAGGTTAAGACAGGTGCTGCTGTTCCATTGCACGTTGTGTTGAAGGTGCAGCTTACATCCACACGCTTTCCTGCAATAATTTCAGCAGGGAATATCATGGGTTTATCTGTGAAATCTAACACACAGAGAATGGATCCTTTTAGAGAAATATAACGTGAAGCATCAGTTCAAATAGAAATCACAGTCCCACAAGAGAAAGCACTTTTACAAGGATGATATCAGAACTGAGAGATTACAATGATCAGGAGAGAATTTCCTATTTTCAGACTTAGTGGAGTTTCTGTCACTCAGATGAATTCACTTCCACTTTGAGACAATTGAATTGACAATCCCGGGTGAGGGTGGGGGATCAGCTCACAGTTCCTGACACACTGGCTTGTTACTTTCTCCGAAATCTGCCAGATTTAAATTCTATCCAGATCCCAGCAGGAGAGAATCCATTTGAACCAATCACTGAACCGGCATCTAAAGCAGACGATCAGGTTATTGATCACATTGCTGTTTCTGGGAGCTTCCTGTGCACAAATTGGCTGCTGTGTTTCCCAGATTACAACAAGGGCTACATTTCAAGAATTATTTCAATGGTTGTGAATCCATTTGCGACGTCCAGAGGTGGTGAAAGGTGCTATAGAAATGCAAATCTTTCTTTTGTTGATATGTAAAAGTTTTAAACAGGATTAGGGAGATTGATGTAAGTGGATAACCTGATAACATTGATGGACACAGTCAATACATTTAATCATTGATATTAAAGTGGTATTAGAGGTTGTTTTAGGACTGAACTGGAAGCTATTAGCAGGTTATTGAGAATCAGACAGTGTGTTATAATAAGCTGTGTTTTGTGTTAATATGTAAACGTCACAGTTTGTGTTATTTCCCATTGAGTGTTGGATGTGAATTGTTGAGTAATTATAACACAGCACTTACCAGAAACGTGAAGCTGGGTAACAGGGTAATAGTTATGGCTCGGACCATTGTCAAATTCTATTCTGAAAAAATAAGGTCCTTCATCTTCCCGTCTGATGTTGTTTATAATCAGGGAACAGTCGCCATCTTTCAGGTCTCCAGACAGCCGGGTCCGATGGTGGAACCGTGGTAACTCGTGACTGTGATCCTTGGAGTGAAAGGCAATGGGAGCCCAGGGAATCTGTTTCTCATTATTAAACCAGACTCCACCTCGCGGTTGGTTTTCCAGACACGATGGATAACTGTAATGACATGGAATCTGTACACACGAACCTTCCTGCGCTGTCACCTCTCGTGGACTGTCACCTTTCCACTCTTGTGAGGGTTTATCTGGGGAGAGAAATCTCAATATTTAACTCTGGATGGTTTGTGGATCCACTAGACTCAAAATTTACAGATGAGGCTGAATTGGGGGGATGGTCAATACTGAGGAGAATGGCAACAAATTATTTTGGCAGGAAGAATAGAAAAACAGGATATTATTTAAATGGAGACAGGCTGCAGAATGCAGTACAGAGGGATCTGGGTGTCCTTGTACATGAATCACAGAAAGTCAGCATTCAGGATCACCACGGAATGAGGAAGGCAAGTGGAATGTTGGCCTTTATTGCAAAGGGATGGAGTCTAAAAGGAGGGAAGTCTTGCAACAGCTGCACAGGGTGAGATTGTATCAGGAGCAGTGTGTACAGTTCTGGTCTCCTTACTTATGGAGGGATAGAGTTGCATTGAAGGCAGTTCAGAGAAGCTTCACTGGGCTGATACCTGGGATTAAAGGGTTTGTCCTGTGAGTAAATGTTGAGCAGGTTGGGCCTGTATCCATTGGAGTTTAGAAGAATGAGGGGTGACCTTATTGAAACATATCCGATTCCGAGGGGGCTTGACAGGGTGGATACTGGGAGGATGTTTCCCCCTCGTGGGGGAATCTAGAACCAGGGAGCACAGTTTCGGAATGAGGGCTCTCCCATTTAAGACTGAGATGAGGAGGAATTTCCTCTCTCAGAGGGGCGCTAGCCTGTGGAATTCTCTTCCCCAGAGAGCAGTGGAGGCTGGGCCATTGAATAGACTCAAGGCTGAGTGAGGCAGGTTTTTGATCGACAAGGGAGTCAAGGGTTTGGGGGACAGGCAGGAAAATGGAGTTAAGGCCACAACCAGATCAGTGAGAGCAGGCTCGAGGGGCCGAATGGCCTGCTCCTGTCCCTATTTCTTATGTTCCTACATTCTTACCTTCTTAAAATATTAAAGCTGCAGAATAAACATGCAAGTGACTGACCCGCTCGACCCACCTTCCATCAGGGGCTGGAGGAGGTTACACAGATAGGGAGGTTTGTGGGGGCTGGAGGAGGTAACAGAGATAGGGAGGGCTGTAGATGCTGGAGGAGGTTACGCAGATAGGGAGGGTGGTAGGACCTGGAGGAGGTTGCAGAGATAGGGAGGGCTGTAGGGATTTGAGGAGTTTATGGAGATGGGGAGCGCGTAGGGACTGGAGGAGGCTGCAAGGGCAGAGAGGGTTTTAGGGGCAGGAGGAGTTTACAGGGATAGGAAGAGTTGTAGGGGCTGGACGGATTGCAGA
The DNA here is from genome assembly GCA_026770705.1 of Isurus oxyrinchus. Lineage (NCBI taxonomy): Eukaryota > Metazoa > Chordata > Chondrichthyes > Lamniformes > Lamnidae > Isurus > Isurus oxyrinchus. Next base: position 341,010 of record JANJGN010000546.1, on the reverse strand, counting down.
GGTAGGGAGGGTTGGAAAGGCTGGTGGAGGTTTCAGAGGTAGGGAAGGTTGCAGGGACTGGAGGATTTACAGAGATGGGGGAGTTTTTGGGGCAGGATGGGGTTACAGAGATAGGGAGGGTTGTAAGGGCAGGACGAGGTTACATAGATATGGAGTGTGGCTGGGGCTGAGGGAGGCTACAGAGTTAGGGAGGGTTATAATGGCTGGAGGAGGTTACAGAGATAAAGGAAACTCTTAGGGACTGGAGGAGGTTACAGAGATAGGGAGGGTTGTAGTGGGCTGGAGGAGGTTACAGAAATATGAAGGGTTGTAAGAGATGGACCAGCTTACAGAGATAGGGAGAGGTATTCGGTCTGGAGGAGGTTGCAGAGATAGGGGAGGTTGTTAGGACTGGAGGAGGCTACATATATCGCGAGGGTTATCGGGGCTTGAGGAGGTTAAAGAGATAGGGAGGGGTGTTGGGTCCGGAGGAGTTTGCAGTGATAGGAATGGTTTTCGGGATTGGAAGAGAGTACTGAGATAGGAGGGTTGTAGGGACTGGAGGAGTCTCCTGAGATAGGGAGGGTTGTAGGGACTGGAGGAGGCTCCTGAGATAGGGAGGGTTGTAGGGACTGGAGGAGGCTCCTGAGATAGAGAGGGTTGTAGGGACTGGAGGAGGCTCCTGAGATAGGGAATGTTGCCGTGGATGAAGATAAAGGAGGAGATTACTGTAATAGGGAGGAAAAATATTCAAAAATTTGGACATTGAGACTTTGCTTGACCAGGAGCCAGTCTCGGTCATCGAGCAGAGCGGGTGATAAGGGAACGGGACTTGGTGTGAGTAAGGACGTGGTCAGCAGTTTTGGATGGCCTCAAGTTTATGGAGTGTAGAGCATGTGTTGGAACAGTCGAGTCTGGAGGTAATGAAGGCGTGGATGAGGGTTTCAGCAGCAGATGAGCTGAGACAGGGTGAAGTCGTACGACGTTATGGAGGTGGAAATAGACGGTGTTAGTGAGGGCGCAGATATGAGGCCGGAAGCTCATCTCAGGATCAAATGGGACAACAAAGCTGTGAACAGATTGGCTTCAATCTCAGAGAGCTGCCAGGGAGAGGAATGGAGTTGGTAGCGAGGGAACAGAGTTTGGAGCGGGGAATGAAGACAATGGCTTCAGTCTTTCCAATATTTAATTGGAGGGAATTTCTGCCCATCCAGTACTGGATGTCGGATAAGCAGCCTGATAATTTAGCAGCAGTGGAGGAGTCGAGAGAGGTGGTGGTGAGGTAGAGCTGGGGATCCTCAGTGGACAGGTGAAAACTAACACTGTTCAGATGATGCTGCAAAGCCATTGCAAGTGATTCTCTGGCTACGATGAGATGGATAAGAATGGAGCCAGGGGAGAGCAGTCCCACCCAGCTGGACGACAGTGGACAGGTGTTGGAGGAGGATGGTGTGGTCGAGCGTGTCAAAGGCTGCAGACAGATCGAGAAGGAGGAGGAGGGAAAGTTGACCTTTGTCACAGTCACACAGGATGCCATTTGTGACCTTGATAAGAGCTGTTTCAGCACAGTGGCTGGGGTGGGAACCTGATTGGAGGGATTCAAACATGGAGTTCCGGGAAAGATGGAACCGGATTCGGGAGATGGAAACACGTTCAAGGACTTTGGAGGGGAAAGAGAGGCTGGAGATGGGACGGGGGTTTACACGGACAGTGTGAGGGGTGGAAGGTGTAGTGGGGAGGAGACACTTCACTCAGGGGGGAGGTGTCATCACCCCTCAGCTCGGTTTACGTTACAGCTATGATGTGGATTCAATCACACACAATAAGCTCATGGATCTGGGAGCAGAAATAGACAAATCATTAAAAATAGTGACGCTGGTTAACACGGCCAAAAAACAAGCAAATCAAACACTATTATTTCCCATTGAGTGTTGAATGTGAATTGTTGAGTAATTATAACACAGCACTTACCAGAAACGTGAAGCTGGGTTACAGGGTAATAGTTATGTCTCGGACCATTGTCAAATTCTATCCTGAAAAAATAAGGTCCTGCATCTTCCTGTCTGATGTTGTTTATAATCAGGGAACAGTCGCCATCTTTCAGGTCTCCAGACAGCCGGGTCCGATGGTGGAACCGTGGTAACTCGTGACTGTGATCCTTGGAGTGAAAGGCAATGGGAGCCCAGGGAATCTCTTTCTCATTATTAAACCAGACTCCACCTCGCGTTTGGTTTTCCAGACACGATGGATAACTGTAATGACATGGAATCTGTACACACGAACCTTCCTGCGCTGTCACCTCTCGTGGAGTGTCGCCTTTCCACTCTTGTGAGGGTTCAGCTGGGGAGAGAAATATCAATATTTAACTCTGGATGGTTTGTGGATCCACTAGACTCAAAATTTACTGATGAGGCTGAATTGGGGGGATGGTCAATACTGAGGAGAATGGCAACAAATTATTTTGGCAGGAAGAATAGAAAAACAGGATATTATTTAAATGGAGACAGGATGCAGAATGCAGTACAGAGGGATCTGGGTGTCCTTGTACATGAATCACAGAAAGTCAGCATTCAGGAACACCACGGAATGAGGAAGGCAAGTGGAATGTTGGCCTTTATTGCAAAGGGATGGAGTATAAAAGGAGGGAAGTCTTGCAACAGCTGCACAGGGTGAGATTGTATCAGGAGCAGTGTGTACAGTTCTGGTCTCCTTACTTATGGAGGGATAGAGTTGCATTGAACGCAGTCCAGAGGAGGTTCACTGGGCTGATTCCTGGGATTAAAGGGTTTGTCCTGTGAGTAAATGTTGAGCAGGTTGGGCCTGTATCCATTGGAGTTTAGAAGAATGAGGGGTGACCTTATTGAAACATATCCGATTCCGAGGGGGCTTGACAGGGTGGATACTGGGAGGATGTTTCCCCCTCGTGGGGGAATCTAGAACCAGGGAGCACAGTTTCGGAATGAGTGCTCTCCCATTTAAGACTGAGATGAGGAGGAATTTCCTCTCTCAGAGGGGCGCTAGCCTGTGGAATTCTCTTCCCCAGAGAGCAGTGGAGGCTGGGCCATTGAATAGACTCAAGGCTGAGTGAGGCAGGTTTTTGATCGACAAGGGAGTCAAGGGTTTGGGGGACAGGCAGGAAAATGGAGTTAAGGCTACAACCAGATCAGTGAGGGGCCGAATGGCCTGCTCCTGTCCCTATTTCTTATGTTCCTACATTCTTACCATCTTAAAATATTAAAGCTGCAGAATAAACATGCAAGTGACTGACCCGCTCGACCCACCTTCCATCAGGGGCTGGAGGAGGTTACACAGATAGGGAGGTTTGTGGGGGCTGGAGGAGGTAACAGAGATAGGGAGGGCTGTAGATGCTGGAGGAGGTTACGCAGATAGGGAGGGTGGTAGGACCTGGAGGAGGTTGCAGAGATAGGGAGGGCTGTAGGGACTTGAGGAGTTTATGGAGATGGGGAGCGTGTAGGGACTGGAGGAGGCTGCAAGAGCAGAGAGGGTTTTAGGGGCAGGAGGAGTTTACAGGGATAGGAAGAGTTGTAGGGGCTGGACGGATTGCAGAGGTAGGGAGGGTTGGAAAGGCTGGTGGAGGTTTCAGAGGTAGGGAAGGTTGCAGGGACTGGAGGAGTTTACAGAGATGGGGGAGTTTTTGGGGCAGGATGGGGTTACAGAGATAGGGAGGGTTGTAGGGGCAGGACGAGGTTACATAGATATGGAGTGTGGCTGGGGCTGAGGGAGGCTACAGATAGGGAGGGTTATAATGGCTGGAGGAGGTTACAGAGATAATGGAAGCTTTTAAGGACTGGAGGAGGTTACAGAGATAGGGAGGGTTGTAGTGGGCTGGATGAGGTTACAGAAATATGAAGGGTTGTAAGAGATGGAGCAGCTTACAGAGATAGGGAGAGGTATTCGGTCTGGAGGAGGTTGCAGAGATAGGGGAGGTTGTTAGGACTCAAGGAGGCTACAAATATCGCGAGGGTTATCGGGGCTTGAGGAGGTTAAAGAGATAGGGAGGGGTGTTGGGTCCGGAGGAGTTTGCAGTGATAGGAATGGTTTTCGGGATTGGAAGAAGGTACTGAGATAGGAGGGTTGTAGAGACTGGAGGAGTCTCCTGAGATAGGGAAGGTTGTAGGGACTGGAGGAGGCTCCTGAGATAGGGAGGGTTGTAGGGACTGGAGGAGGCTCCTGAGATAGGGAGGGTTGTAGGGACTGGAAGAGGCTCCTGAGATAGGGAGGGTTGTAGGGACAGGAGGAGACTCCTGAGATAGGGAGGGTTGTAGGGACTGGAGGAGGCTCCTGAGATAGGGAGGGTTGTAGGGACAGGAGGAGACTCCTGAGATAGGGAATGTTGCCGTGGATGAAGGAAGAGGAGGAGATTACTGTAATAGGGAGGAAAAATATTCAAAAATTGTGACATTGAGACTTTGCTTGACCAGGAACCAGTCTCGGGACTTGGTGTGAGTAAGGACGTGGTCAGCAGTTTTGGATGGCCTCAAGTTTATGGAGTGTAGAGCGTGTGTTGGAACAGTCGAGTCTGGAGGTAATGAAGGCGTGGATGAGGGTTTCAGCAGCAGATGAGCTGAGACAGGGTGACGTCGTACAATGTTACGGAGGTGGAAATAGACGGTGTTAGTGAGGGCGCAGATATGAGGCCGGAAGCTCATCTCAGGATCAAATGGGACAACAAAGCTGTGAACAGATTGGCTTCAATCTCAGAGAGCTGCCAGGGAGAGGAATGGAGTTGGTAGCGAGGGAACAGAGTTTGGAGCGGGGAATGAAGACAATGGCTTCAGTCTTTCCAATATTTAATTGGAGGGAATTTCTGCCCATCCAGTACTGGATGTCGGATAAGCAGCCTGATAATTTAGCAGCAGTGGAGGAGTCGAGAGAGGTGGTGGTGAGGTAGAGCTGGGCATCCTCAGTGGACAGGTGAAAACTAAAACTGTTCAGATGATGCTGCAAAACCATTGCAAGTGATTCTCTGGCTACGATGAGATGGATAAGAATGGAGCCAGGGGAGAGCAGTCCCACCCAGCTGGACGACAGTGGAGAGGTGTTGGAGGAGGATGGTGTGGTCGAGCGTGTCAAAGGCTGCAGACAGATCGAGAAGGACGAGGAGGGAAAGTTGACCTTTGTCACAGTCACACAGGATGCCATTTGTGACCTTGATAGGAGCTGTTTCAGCACAGTGGCTGGGGTGGGAACCTGATTGGAGGGATTCAAACATGGAGATCCGGGAAAGATGGGAACGGATTCGGGAGATGGAAACACGTTCAAGGACTTTGGAGAGGAAAGAGAGGCTGGAGATGGGACGGGGGTTTACACAGACAGTGTAAGGGGTGGAAGGTGTAGTGGGGAGGAGACACTTCACTCAGGGGGGAGGTGTCATCACCCCTCAGCTCGGTTTACATTACAGCTATGATGTGGATTCAATCACACACAATAAGCTCATGGATCTGGGAGCAGAAATAGACAAATCATTAAAAATAGTGACGCTGGTTAACATGGCCAAAAAACAAGCAAATCAAACACTATTATTTCCCATTGAGTGTTGGATGTGAATTGTTGAGTAATTATAACACAGCACTTACCAGAAACCTGAAGCTGGGTTACAGGGTAATAGTTATGGCTCGGACGATTGCCAAATTTTATCGTGAAAAAATAAGGTCCTGCATCTTCCCGTCTGATGTTGTTTATAACCAGGGAACAGTCGCCATCTTTCAGGTCTCCAGACAGCCGGGTCCGATGGCGGAACCGTGGTAACTCGTGACTGTGATCCTTGGAGTGAAAGGCTGTAGACCATTTAGACCATTTGTTCCGTATGTAGCTTCTCATTTTCCAGATTCCGACATGTGGTTTCTTTACCAAATCTGATGGATAACTGTAATGACATGGAATCTGTACACACGAACCTTTCTGCGCTGTCACCTCTCGTGGAGTGTCACCTTTCCACTCTTGTGACAATCCAACTGGGGAGAGAAATATCAATATTTAACTCTGGATGTTTTGTTGATCCACAAGACTCATTATCCACCCCCTCCATCACTCGGGCACAGTGGCTGCAGTGTGGACCATCTACAGGACACACAATGAACTCCACAAGGTATCACACCAGATGGAAGAGAATCCTGGACACAAAAGCGGAAAAGTTCATTCTACATTGGTTCATGGTCCTCAGGACCCTGTTTGTGCACAAGCCTGCTCTCCAACAGAACTGAAGTTGGGGACAATGCATTTGGAATTCCACTGTCCGGGGCATTGGGTTAACTTGCTGATTTTGTTTTGCCTAAATCAAAATAGGCTTGTGAGAAGCCAGAAGATCCTAGGAGACACCACAGGTTGGTGACTCATTACTACGGCCATGTGAAGCCATGGTGTTCCATTGACACGGCTGAGCATTGGAGAGACAGGGCGTGGAAGGAAGGCTGAATGCACGTGGCGATCCAGGGGGCAGGAACATGGGAAGGAGAGTTTGAAATAGTGAAAGTGGACCCTTGTGGAAGGTGTCTGAGTGAATGTGTCATGTTGGAGAAGATTCCAAAGCGAGTTCTTGGAGAGTCAGTGAGACTGGTTGTCTCACAGTGTAACAAGCGTCTGGGGTCAGATGAGGAGGGAGACTTGGCATTTGTTTCAAGTGGGTTCTGTCAGTTTCTTTCAGAATGTGGTGTCCCTGACCACAGGTCGTCTATTGGTTTATATCGACTGTGCACTTAGTGTGAACATGAGAATATAAGATAGTTATTGTAACTTGTGTTCTACTTATGAATCTGCAAAGGTATAGATCTGGGTGAAGGTGTAATGTAATATAGTTTGTCTTTCCTAGTTTAATAAATGTTTTATTCTTTTGTTAGAAGATCATCAGATGACTCCTGTGACTCTGTTCAGTAGCCGCACTCCACATTCCTAAATAAAAAATAAAAGTTAGGACCTATCAAGCTGAGTTCCACCCTGGGATCTGACTTGCCCAGTAGTAACATCAGCTGGGATGATAACACCATCCAGTCCAAGTTTCACTTTGGCCTGTGAGCAGAACACAGCTCACACAGTTTGGCCGCAGGTGTCTCCCAGCTTTCTATCCTTGTATATCTGTTCTCATGTCCCTGTTCTAAATAACTCAACCCACAATGTATTTACCCAATTCCGTATCAGTGGCTGGTGCCTTTATATCATTATAAAAACACAACATGGTGATCAGCGGTGGCCAAACATTCTGGCAGCAAGATTCAGTACAGGTATGACATGGTGAACAGCCTGAGATCGAGCTACATGACATGAGACGACCCTCGACGCTTTGGTCAGACCACAACAGAGACACAGCATCAGAGAGGGTTGAAATCGCAGTGTACTGACTGCTCAGGAAACCTTTGAAGACACAGTGATGGGAAAGAGCTCAAGTAAAGAGCTGGGGAGCAGACGGATCCCTCGTGGTGAGATTACAGCACACGGCCTGTAGGTCAGTGAGTGGGACAGTGTGTATTGCCAGGACCAGCAGCGGGTTAGCTCAGTCAGGGAAGGCGAGTGACCAGGGTGTGGGCTGGATCGATAGTGAGCGAGGGAGATTCAAACACACAAAAACCATTATAAAAATCAGCCCAGAGAAGTTAGTGATTATAACGGGCGGCTTTGAGATTGATGAACAGCAAATTGAATAAAAAACAAAGACTCCATTACTCCGTGGTGTGTTCCTGCCACAACCCGTCTCCGTGGGCGGAGCTTCAGAAAAGCGCACAAAAGGGGCTAAAGCGACACTCATCCCGGGTCCTGTAGAAGAAGGAACGTCAAAGGAATATTGTCAGAATGTCCACGAAATTCCCCAGTTTGAACTGGGATGTAGCTGACCGACTATCTGAATTCAGAATGTTTAAACAGCGTACAGAGCTCTGGTTTCCTGATTCAGGTGTGACTGAACCAGACGAACCACCCATAAAAATTCACCTCGCGATTGGGAATGAAGGTCTACACAGGCTGAACACGTCAGGATTAACAGCAGAAGAGCGAAAGGATCCCCAATAGATATGGACGACATTGGAAGACAGGTTCAGAATCAGGTGAAACTCCATATTCATCAACTAGAGTTTATGTCATTTCATCAGCCTACACAATCCATAGACCACTTCATCAGCCGATGTAGAGAAAAGGGTACGCACTGTGATTTCAAACACAGAGCCTGCAGACACAGTTGTTGAGTTGGTGATCGCATCCACTCCCATGGAAGCCTTCCAGAAAGATCTGCTAGATAAGACCAAAACCTATAGCATTGAAGAGTTACTCTAGGATGGACATAAATACGAAGTGATCCTCGCAGGTCAACGAAGCTTATAGGTCCTCAGTACAACATCAATTGTTGGCACACTCACTAGAACATCCAAACCTAGTGAGTCGTGTGGAAGGTGTGGCCTTCTGCGGACACCAAGGAAATGCCCAGCTTTCCACCAATCCATCAAGGCTTGTGGCAGAAAGGGCCATTGACAGCGGCAGGGCACTAGAGCAAAGGCTGATGCAGCTACAAAGAGCCGTGCGCTGATCCAAACAAACCCTGCACAACGGGGAACCTTCAAGCAATAAGAATGACCATCCGCTATCCCATCAGGAACATATACATGTGGTGACTGACAAACCAGGAAATGGCGATGATGTACACGACGAGACTAGGAGCGGTGATCGATATTCCACCTCTCACACATATCCTGACGTGGCTTGTCAATAAATTGTGGATTGTGGTCTTTATTGATCTCTCTGGGCACATCAAATTAACTGAAAATGTTCCCATAGGGGTGGGATTTTCTGGCCCCACCCACTTCCATGATTGTCCAGTCCGGCCGAAAGCCAATGGATTTATGTCTGTCCCAGTCTCAGAAACTATCCCATCAGCTCAGTTCATGACATAACATTGAAATATGCAGACAGATTCAACAATATTGGCAGGTTCAAGGGAGCTGCAACATTACACCTGCAGGAGAATGCAAGTCTGTCAGACTCCTTGCATTAAAATTAATACAATCCAACTTTGCCACACTATCTTGAGCCTTAAATGGTCAATAATTTCTATGCCTTCCAGTTTCATTTGCTCTCTCTTCTAATTTTGGCCGTGCATCTCTCTCTGTTGAACCTCCTCTCGGGATCCCATCCCCTGCCATATTAGTTTAAAGCCTCCTCAGTTGCATCAAGGGTGTAATGTCAATTGAAACCAGGGACAACATCGAAGAATGACAATCCCACAGATCAATGTGAGCAATTAAAGAAACCTCCAGACAATTTTGCCACCACAAGATCTCGATATAACAGCAGATTACCTCTACGCTTTAGAGACTCAAATATTCAACAGATCTATACACTTATATAATTGTCAAGAAATATGAAAATGATACCAGGAACCTCTTGTTCCCTGTCCTTCTCAAAGATCCATCCCTGCAGCAGGAGCCTGAAGAGTTACTGATGTGGGGCTTAATTTATCAGATTGTAGAATGATCCGGAACAGAAGGATGCCATTTGGCCCATCGAGCCTGTGCTGGGCCTTTGAAAGATCTGTCCAATTAGTCCCACTCTAACCTCTGCTCTCTTCTCCACAGCCCTGCAAAATGTCCCCTTCAAGTATTTATCCAGTTCCCCTTCTGAAAGTTCCTGTTGAATCTGCTTCCACCGCCCTTTCAGGCAGTGAGTCAATGGTCTCTCTCTGAGCTGCAAAGTGCTAATGTTCTGAGAACTTTAAACTCTGCAGCAGATCAGAAACAATCATGATAACTCAGAATATTTGACAGTTTTACACACAGACAGCTTTGCCTTCCTTCTCTCTTTCAGTTATCTTGCTCCCTTATTGAAGTATCTAGCAAGGTGAGAATGGACAGGAAGTGTGACACTGAACAGCCTGTCTATTCTAGGAGCTGCTGTGCTGTCTTCATGGGAAATTCTGACAAAATCAGCAAAAGACACTAATTTCAGGCCATTGTTATCCGAGTCCTAACATCGGGATCGACCTCATTCCCCAGTTTTTATCCCTGATTCTCTATTCAGCCGATCGCTCCCCTGTCACTGGCTGAACTACACTGGCTCCCAGTCCAGCAATGACTCAATTTTCAAATTCTCATAATCGATTTCTTACCCCACCATCCCCCCTCTACACTCCCGATCCCTGTAACCTCCTCCAACCCTAAAACCCTCTGAGATCTCTGCTCTCCTCCAATTCTGCTGTCAGACAGGGAGTCAGTGTATATCACTGAGCACAGGGGTGATGGGTGAATGGGACTTGGTGTGAGTTTGTACACTGGCTCACTGCTGAATCGGTTCCCAATCACAGCTCAATAAAAATGATCTTTTACAAAGACTATTAGCCATAAACCTGTCCGAGCTGACGATGTTATTACCTTGGAGAAGAGACAGGAGGAAGTAGGATTTCCCGATCATTGTCCACTCCTAGATATTTCATAAGCTTCTGACACTCAAACTCTGAAAGAGAAAGGAGTTAATGAGACCTCACCTCTTGTCCGACAGCTCTCAAGAGATCAGAACTGCTTTTGGACAATGTCTTGACAGACTAATTTGATTCTCTGTGGGATGATAGGTGCTCTGCAGAGAGTTACAAGGCTTTAAGAAAGAAAAGCAAGGAAGGACTTGCATTTCCATAGCACCTTTCACCAGCTCAGGACGTCCCCAAGCTCATGTCTCTGCACTTCCCTCATCCCTTGAGCTAGAAAGATGTTCTGTACAACAGACTTGAGTCTCACACCCAGATCTCAATAACCAGTAGAAATCTTTCAAAGGCATCAATCATTGGAATCTGTCTTTATAAAGTCACAACAACAACAAAGGACGGTGTTGGTGGTGGAAGTGAATTCCAATCGTTCTGTTACTTACCCAGTACCTGTCCGACTGCTCGCCTGGGGAGGAACTGCCCACACGCTCTGCTTGGGCTGAATGACCTCTTCCTGTGCTGCCCCCTCTGTGTGTTTAATTAGAAAGGGTGGATGTGTCACTGTGAGACAAAATGAGGAAGTGGGTAACCAGTGAGAAGATCGAGGATGTTTTGTGCTCTCAGCAAAACGTTTACCATGTGATGATCTGTCAGCTCATATTTGGGCAGCTGTAGTCATCAAGCTTCTCCATTGGCTCCATGGGTTTAGACTCCTCCCCCTCACCTCGGAGGATGAAACTCAGGCGATAAGAGTTCCCAATACAGGTCTCTGGCCCTATGATACATTTCAACGATCCCTGATCATTACGGAGTGAGTGCTGCACTGTCAGCATGACTTTACTGTGGGAGTGCTGCACTGTGGGAGGGTCAGTAATGAGGGAGTGCTACACTATCAGAGGGTCAGTAATGAGGGAGTGCTGCAACATCAGAGGGTCAGTAATGAGGGAGTGCTGCACTATCAGAGGGTAAGTAATGTGGGAGTGCTGCACTGTCGGAGGGTCTGTACTGAGTGAGTTCCGCACAGTTGGAGGGTCAGTATTGAGAGTGTGCCGGACTGTGGGAGGGTTAGTACTGAGGTAGAGTGGAGCATGAGGATATATCCTTTCATGGCAAAGTTTAACTGGAATTTATTTAAACAAAGATTCTTGTACTGTGTGTTATTGCAAAAGAAAGGATTTGAGGAACTAAGTCTTGTTCCCGTAAGCCTAAAAATAATTTTCAACTATTTCAATGATTTAGCAATGAAACCTCCCTCTTTGGGCACCAGTCTTGATTGAAACAACTCGCACAGCACTGTGGGAGGGGGAGTACTGAGGGTGTGCTGCACTGTGGGAGGGTGTGTACAGAGGGAGGGCTGCACTGTGGGAGGGTGAGAATTGAGGGTGTGCTGCACTGTGGGAGCATCAGTACTGAGGGAGTGCTGAATTGTCGTAAGGTCAGTAGTGAGGGAGGGATAAAGTATCAGAGGATCAGTACTGAGGGAATGCTGCACTGTGGGTGGGTGAGTACTGAGGGAGTGCTGCACTGTCAGAAGGTCAGTGCTGACGGGGTGCTGCACTTGAAAAGGGTCAATAATGAGGTAGTGCAGCACTGTCAGAGGGACAGTAATGAGGGAGCGCTGCACTGACGGAGGGTCAGCACTGAGGAAACGCTGCACTGTCAGTTCTGAGCATGGTCTGCACTGTCCTAAGTGCATTCTAGGCACTGCCCAAGGTTCCGCCTGATGTCCGTGTAACAACAACATCATGTACACGTCGAGAATATTTCTCACTGTGTCGGTGCAGCAAGACAGCTTTGGAATGGCACCACCACTGGCAGGAGTGTGCAACTACAATGTGACATGTTTACATGGGAAATTTTTATTATAAAGATGGGCACAGGAATTCATATGATAGAGAATATGTGACAACATGAAGTAATGTCTTTGAGCCAAAAATTTGGTTGCAAAATAAGAATTTTAATCTATAAATATCTACAGAAAAGGCTGAGCATTTTAATCACTTGAGGAAATCAATGTAATTTTATTCATAACCCAAATGCTTCTTACAATCTATCGCAGCATGAAAAAGGTGCAGCATTCAGAAAGCACATTCCAATCAGAGAACAGAGTTTAGCAACGTCACATTTCTGTTCATTCCTATTCGACCATGTTGGCTGCACACAGCCAGACAATGCCGTGGTTATGATGTGTCCACACAGCAGGACTGGGGAGCACCAGGTATAAGGAAAAGTTTCAGCTTGCTGAGGAGAAGAAGGAGAATCTCTCGTTGCAGGTTTCTCTCCGTACATTAAGAAGCAGGCATGCCGATGTTTCATTGCACTCTGTCTGCTGATGGGAGTCCGCTTGGAAATTGCTGTTTGTGCTGATGGAAAGAATAAGCTTTTCATAAATCGAGGGATTGAGAACAAACACAGGGAGGTTATGCTGAACATTTATAAAGCTCTGGTTAGGTCACAACTAGAGTATTGTGTCCAGTTCTGGTCTCCTCACTTTGGGAAGGAAGTGAGGGTCCTTGAGAGGATGGGGAGGAGATTGAGCAGAATGGGTCCAGGGATGAGGGATTTTAGCTACAAGGTTGGGTTGGAGAAGCTGGGGTTGTTCTCCTTGGAGCAAAGGAGATTGAGGGGGGATCTGATCGAGGTGTAAGAGATGATGATGGGTTTAGATAAGGCAGACAAAGAGAAGCTGTTGCCATTAGCTGATGGTACAAGGACTGGGGGACACAGATTGAAGGTTTTGGGCAGAGGGGGGATGTGAGGAGGAACTTTTTTACACAGTGAGTGGTAATGAGCTGGAACTCGCTGCCTACGAGGATGGTGGAAGTGGAGACGATGAACGATTTCAAAAGGAAATTGGATGGACACTTGAGGGGAAATAAACTTGCAGAGATACGGGGATAGAGAGGGGGAAATGGGACTGACTGGATTGCTTTACAGAGAGGCAGCATGGACTCAATGGGCTGAATGGGCTCCCACTGTGCTGGAATGCCTCTCTGATACGAAGGTGATTCTAACCAGGACACTGACCAGTTTCATTACAACTTAACCCAACATCACACGTTATTTGTCCGCACTGACTGACCAGATTGTTGCTGTACAAAGCTTCAAACAGTCTGTCGACTTCCTTTCACTGTTTGTCTCTCCCAGACACAGACTCCAGCGATAGTGATAACCACAGCCACAAGGAATATCACAGCTTGTATTCCCAGGATCAGGATCACGTGCAGAATCTCTCCTCCACTGTCTAGAGAACACACAGAAAGAAATCATCACTGACTCTCCGCTTTCAATCTCTCACTCTGGCTGAACAATCAAGCTTCATATCACTGCAACATTTGCTGTAATATTGACCCATCCACTGGGATTCAATGTGGAATGAATGTTTTCATTGTAAACACTCTAAGAGTGGACAATCGGAACTTTCCCCTTAGCGTGGAACATTGGTGAGAATGGATCATTGTGCTGTTGGACTCCCTGTCCAATGTTTCTCTCCATCGCTGTGTACAGGATTGTGCTGTAGAAAATTCTGGAAACGTTTAGTGCAGGGTGGAAATCCATCTCGGACGTGTGTGCGAATCGGGCAGGATCGAGATGGACTCCCCCACGGAGTTACACCCCCCGCTTAATAAACAGTTCCAATCTTTACCCAGATAGAGGGGAGAATGTGGAACTCACTCCCACAGGGAGTGGTTGAGGTGAACAGTATCGATGTATTTAAGGGGCAGGAGGGTCGGTAACCAGAGGGACACAGATTGACCAACTGGAGGGGGAGATGAGGAGAATTTGTTTTGACAGAGCGAGTTGTTGTGATCTGGAAGGTGCTGCCTGAAAGGGCGGTGGAAGCAGATTCAATAGGAACTTTCAAAAGGGAAATTGGATAAACACTTGAAGGAAGAAGATGGGGGCAAAGTGGAGTGGTGGTTAGTGGATCTGATTGGATAGAACATTGAAAGACCTGGCACAGGCTCAATGGGCTGAATGGCCTCCTCCTGTGCTGTACCATTCTCTGCTTCCATGATCTCTCCCCCAGTTAGTAACCACTCCAGATCCCTCTTGAAGGCAACAGAGAAACAGCAACCACCACACCCACTGACAGCACATTCCCGAAGATCCCGACTCTCTGGGAAAAGATGAACTCCCCAACATCCAGCCTATTCCTGCTTCCTGGAGAGTGTAAACCCTTCCCAGAGCGCGGATGAACCTTTCAATAAACTGTATTATCAAATCTACCATTTGATATATAAGTTAATTTTGATGACCTTACAGCATGTGTAGCAAATTGTGAAGTGAAGTTGGCTGAAAAGCTGGGAGGTGCAAGGTTAAGCACCACAGTGCCACCACTGGTGGGAGGATGTAAAGACAGTGTGACGTTTACATAGGATGCCCCCATTATAAATAGGGTCATTGGACATGATGGCAAAACTGAACACTGGAAAGGTGAGAAAATGAAGTAAGCTTTTCACTAACAGGAAATCCCTTCCTAAACTTCCTTATCGCTCCCTTTCTCTCAGATACACAAAAAATTTGACACAGGGCATTATAAGGAGGAGTTAGGACAGGCAAGAGTGAGGGATTAGGAAGCTTCTTAAAGGAGGGGAGAGATACACGGAGAGGTGGGGAGTATCTGTTGGAATCTTTGTGCATGTGAGTTTCTGGAATAGACTTTGTAATTTGGATATTCTTCGATAAATATGAATGGGAACACAAATCCCAGAATCCAGGAGAACTCTCCAGTGCAGTACTGAGGGAGGTCAGGTAACTCACAGGGGAGTGTGTACTACTGTGTTAGTGTGTGAGTGTGTCTTTCTGTGTGCTCATGAGTGTGGGATTGTGTGTGTGCATGCACTTTGGGTCTGTACATTTGTGAGTGCTTGTGTGTGTGTGTGGGAGAGCATCTGAGTATATGTGTTCGGAGATGAGAGAAATTTTAAAGTCTGTGTACACTCACATTCCACAGTGATGGTTATGAACCCCTCCACTGCTCCATGTTCATTCTCTGCCACACACTGATATTCTCCAGTGTCCCTGGATGTAACATGAGGAATCACCAACCACAGCTCATTGTTGGAACTTGTTCTGTTCATTGGGACATTAAGATGTCGCCACATCAGGTTAGAAGCTGGGGAGCTCTCGACAGAGCAGATTATCACTGCAGAATTCCACTCAATTATACTGATTGATGAAGCGTTAATCATATCTGGAGAAGTAATTGAGAGATTCCGTGGAGCGTCTAAAAACAAATACAGATCAGTTAACTTACACTGACTGTGAAGCACTTTGAAAGACACTGAGAATGTGAAAGGTGTGATGTCAATGTAGGTTCTTTCACCACATAGCCCGTAATCCAGGCAGACACTTCAGTTCAGTATTGAGGGCGTGCTGCACTGTCAGAGGGTCAGTACTGAGGGAGTGCTGCACTGTCAGAGAGTCAGTACTGAGGGCGTGCTGCACTGTCAGAGGGTCAGTACTGAGGGAGTGCTGCACTGTCAGAGGGTCAGTCCTGAGGGAGTGCTGCACTGTAGGAGGGACAGTACTGTGGGAGCACTGCACTGTAGGAGGGTTACTGCTGAGATAAAACTGCACAGTCAGAGCGTCAGTTCTGATTGACCAGTGCAATGTTGGAGGAGCACTACTGAGGGATCATTACACTATTAGAGAGTCAGTAATGAGGGAGTGCTGCACTGTAGAAGGGTCAGTGCTGAGGAGGCAAACATGCTGTTATGTGTGTACTATAGGCCTCCTGTGATAATGTGGAGTGCCAGGTACCTTTAAGAGAATACAAGTGGATAAACCATGTGACAGTACTGACCAATCACTGGACAGTGTGGGCCACTGGTTAACTGTAAGTCTAGAGCTGGAGGTGGCTGTGGGAGCAGGCAAGGATTTAGTGCTCTGCCCTCTGTTACAATAAATAATCAGCTTGTTCTAATGTCGGTCTCTCTTGGTTATTGATAGCGAGCATCAGCTAAGAATAACTCAACAGGTCTGGCAGCTTCGGGGGAGAAGAAAAGAGTTGATGTTTCGAGTCCTCATGACCCTTCGACAGAACTGAGGTCATGAGGACTCGAAACGTCAACACTTTTCTTAGTGCAAGATGGAAATCCATCTCGGACGCGTGTGCGAATCGGGCAGGATCGAGATGGACTCCCCCACGGACTTACACCCCCCGCTTAATAAACAGTTCCAATCTTTACCCAGAGAGAGGGGAGAATGTGGAACTCGCTCCCACAGGGAGTGGTTGAGGTGAGTAGTAGCAAATTGGGAAGTGAAATTGCTTGAAAATCTGGGAGATGCAAGGGTTAAGTGCTACCGTGCCACCACTGGTAGGAGAGTGTAACTACAGCGTGATGTTTACATAGGCAATCCCCATGATGAACAGGGATATTGGACATCATGTGCAAAATGGGCTCTGGAAAGGTGGGAACATGATGTAAGCTTTTCACCAACAGGAATTCCCTTCCTAAACCTCTCCACCTCTCTCTTACTCTCAGATACTCAAACAATATTTCACACAGATTCACAGAAGGAGGAGTTGGGACAGATGCCTGGTCAAAGGGTTTGGTTTGAAGAAGATTCTTCAAGGGAGAGAGAGAGTTGGAGAGGCAATCAGTATCTGTAAGTATCTCTGTGCATCTGAGTGTCTAATAGAATTTGCAATTTCCATGTTCTTCCAGAAATATGAATGGGAACACAAATCCCAGAATCTACGTCAACTCTCCGATGCAGCACTGATGGAGGTCAGGTAACCCACGGGGGAGATGTGTTTGAGTGTGTTAGTTTGTGAGTGTGTCATTGTGTGTGCTCATACATGTGGGATTGTGTGTCTGCAGGTGTCTATTTAGGTCTGTATATTTGTGTGTGTTTGTGTCATGATTCAATCTGAGAGAGATGTTGAAGTCTGTGTCCACTCACGTTCCACAGTGATGGTTATGAGCCCATCCACTGGTCCATGTTCATTCTCTGCCACACACTGATAGTCTCCAGTGTCCCCGGATGTAACGTAAGGAATCACCAACCACAGCTCATTGTTGGAACTTGTTCTGTTCATTGTGATATTCAGATGTCAGGGCAGGACTCAACAGACAGATCGCAGTTTTACCAACAGAAAGTGAACAACAATTTATACTTGATGGGAAGAGAGTGCTGATTGGTTGGCAAGTGGTCACTGATTGGAGGAGGTGTTGCCATGGAAAATAATGTGTGCGAGGTGTAAAGTTAAGACAGCTTGTCTCTTCATTCAGCAGTAATCAAATAAAGATCAGTTAATTTCTATCGACTGTGAAGCACTTTGAGAGGAATGAGAATGTGGACACTGAGAACAGGCTGCACTGTCAGAGGGTCAGCGCTGAGGGAGTGCTGATGTAGAATGAAGGATATCTCAACTTACATTGCACAGTTAGTACGAGGGTCTGCTTCGATGAAACAGATGGATATCTCACTCTGCAGCTGAGAGTGTGTCCGTGGTGTTTGAGTGATGGGATCAGGGTCAGAACAGAAGTATAGGTCAGAGTGACACCATGCTGAGTTACAGTGTTTGAGACTGATCCAGGTACGTCAGTGGGAGTGTCCCAGGTTAAGACAGGTGCTGCTGTTCCATTGCACGTTGTGTTGAAGGTGCAGCTTACATCCATACGCTTTCCTGCAATAATTTCAGCAGGGAATATCGTGGGTTTATCTGTGAAATCTAACAGACAGAGAATGGATCCTTTTAGAGAAATATAACGTGAAGCATCAGTTCAAATAGAAATCACAGTCCCACAAGAGAAAGCACTTTTACAAGGATGATATCAGAACTGAGAGGTTACAACGATCAGGAGAGAATTTCCTGCTTTGAGACTTTGGTGTTTCTGTCTCTCAGCTTAATACACGTTCACTCCGAGACACTTGAACTGATAATAGTGGGTGAGGGTGGTGGAGCAGACCAGAGTTTGGAGTGCACTACCCCATCAGTCCCTCAGCAATCTGGGCCATTTATTACTTTGCAATTTGTGGGAGATTGCTGTGCACAAATTGGCTGCTGTGTTTCCCACTTTACAACAGTAACTACAATTCAGGAATCAGCTCATTGGCTGTGAAGTGATTTGGTCCATGCTGAGATGGTGAAATGTGCTATAGAAATGTGAATATTTCTTCTATCGATATGTCAGACTTCGAGACAGGATTAGAGAGATCGGTGCGAGTGGATAACCTGATAACACTGATGGACACAGTCAATACATTTAATCATTGATATTAAAGTGAGTATTAGATGTTGCTTTAGGACTGAACTGGAAGCTATCACCAGGTTATTGAGAATCAGACAGTGTGTTATAATAAGCTGTGTTTTGTGTTAATATGTAAACGGCACAGTTTGTGTTATTTCCCATTGAGTGTTGAATGTGAATTGTTGAGTAATTATAACACAGCACTTACCAGAAACATGAAGCTGGGTTACAGGATAGTAGCTGTATCTATTTCCGCTGTCAAATTCTATTCTGAAAAAATAAGGTCCTGCATCTCCCCATCTGATGTTGTTTATAATCAGGGAACAGTCGCCATCTTTCAGGTCTCCAGACAGCCGGGTCCGATGGTGGAAACGTGGTAACTCATGACTGTGATCCTTGGAGTGAAAGGCTATAGACGATGTTCTCCATTCCTCATTATTAAACCAGACTCCACCTCGCGGTTGGTTTTCCAGACACAATGGATAACTGTAATGACATGGAATCTGTACACACGAACCTTTCTGAGCTGTCACCTCTCGTGGAGTGTCACCTTTCCACTCTTGTGA
Organism: Isurus oxyrinchus; assembly: GCA_026770705.1. NCBI lineage: Eukaryota > Metazoa > Chordata > Chondrichthyes > Lamniformes > Lamnidae > Isurus > Isurus oxyrinchus. The sequence continues at coordinate 321,847 of JANJGN010000546.1, read as the reverse complement.
GGGTTCAGCTGGGGAGAGAAATATCAATATTTAACTCTGGATGGTTTGTGGATCCACTGAACCCGATATTTACAGATGTGGCTGAATTTGGAGGATGGTCAATACTGAGGAGAATGGCAACAAATTATTTTGGCAGGAAGAATAGTAAAACAGAATATTATTAAAATGGAGAGAGGCTGCAGAATGCAGTACAGAGGGATCTGGGTGTCCTGGTACATGAATCACAGAAAGTCAGCATTCAGGAACACCACGGAATGAGGAAGGCAAGTGGAATGTTGGCCTTTATTGCAAAGGGATGGAGTATAAAAGGAGGGAAGTCTTGCAACAGCTGCACAGGGCGTTGGTGAGATTGTAACAGGATCATTGTGTACAGGCAGTTCAGAGAAACTTCACTGGGCTGATTCCTGGGATTAAAGGGTTTGTCCTGTGAGGAAATGTTGAGCAGGTTGGGCCTGTATCCATTGGAGTTTAGAAGAATGAGTGGTGACCTTATTGAAACATATCCGATTCCGAGGGGGCTTGACAGGGTGGATGCTGGGAGGATGTTTCCCCCTCGTGGGGGAATCTAGAACCAGGGAGCACAGTTTCGGAATGAGGGCTTTCCCATTTAAGACTGAGATGAGGAGGAATTTCCTCTCTCAGAGGGGCGCTAGCCTGTGGAATTCCCTTCCCCAGAGAGCAGTGGAGACTGGGCCATTGAATAAACTCAAGGCTGAGTGAGGCAGGTTTTTGATCGACAAGGGAGTCAAGGGTTTGGGGGACAGGCAGGAAAATGGAGTTAAGGCCACAACCAGATCAGCGAGAGCAGGCTCGAGGGGCCGAATGGCCTGCTCCTGTTCCTATTTCTTATGTTCCTACATTCTTACCTTCTTAAAATATTAAAGCTGCAGAATAAACATGCAAGTGACTGACCCGCTCGACCCACCTTCCATCTGGGGGTCCCATGGGGAGGACCCTTCCTGAGCCAGATCCACCAGCCAACATGGTCTGGATCTGAGCACAGGAGACACGGGGGGGAGTGACTAACAGGCTCCTTGTGACAGGCCCCGTCTGTCCAATGGCTGGCTTTCAGCTGCCAAGGCCAGAGTAGTCCTTGCTAAAACTGGCTCAGGACAGGCCAGGACCCCTGTGCAGACCCCCTCCAGCGCTGCAGCCTCTGTACAAACCCCTCATGCGCTTGTGGAGAGACACAAACAAGGCTGCACATTACCCAGGAGAATCCCCTCTACGGACTAAGGGGCTGACTCATCACCTTAAACTCAGCAAATGAGGAGGCTCTCGCTCGGTATCGGGGCTTGGCATTCGCTCAATAAAAATAATCAAATGACATTTTGGTCAGAAATCTAAGGAGGTTGTACATTCCCTCAAAAATAAGACTCGATCTGGGGTCGAGGGTCAAAGGGCAACAACTTATATTTACACAACAACTTTAACATGACCAATCACCCCAAGGTGCTACACAGGAGCGTCATAAAACAAAGTATGTCACCCAGACACATGTGGCGATATTAGCGACAGCTGACCAAAAGAGGTCGGTGTTATGGAGAGATAGAGAGAAAGAGACAAAGAGACAGAGAGAGAGAGAGATAGGGTGAGGATTTGGGTGGGAATTCCAGAGCTTAGGGTCCCAGGCAACAGAAGGCACGGCCGCCAATTTTGGAGCGATAGCATCTGGTGATGGTCAAGATTCCGGAATTGGAGGAGTGCAGTGATCTCGGGGGGTTGTAGGGGCTGTACTTTGTACAGAGGCTGTAGTGAGGCTACAGAGGTAGGAAAGATTGGAGGGGCTGTAGGAGTTTACAGAGCCAGGGAGGGTTGTAGGGGCAGGATGGGGTTACAGATATAGGGAAGGTTGGAGGGGCTGGTGGAACTTACAGTGAAAGGAAGGGTTGTTGGGGCAGGATGGGGTTACAGAGTTAGGGAACGTTGTTGGGTCTTGAGGAGCTTTGAGCGAAAAGGGGATTGTAGGGACTGTTGGACGTTAAAGGATAAGGGAGGCATTAGGGGCATGAGTAGGTTACAGAGACAGAGGGTTTTTAGGGACTGGAGAAATTTACAGTGAAAGGGAGGCTTTAGGGGCAAAAGATAGTTACAGAGATAGGGAGGGTGGACGGGAATGGGAAATGTTATGGAGATAGGGGGTTTGTAGGTACAGGATTGGGTTACAGAGATAGGGACGTTTGTTGTGGCTGGAGGAAGTTACAGAGATAGAGAATGCTGTAGGTACTGGAGGAGGTTATCAAGATAGGGAGGGATGTAGGGACTGGAGGAGGTTATCGAGATAGGGAGGGCTGTAGGGATTGGAGGAGGTTACAGTGAGAAAGAGTGCTATAAGGACTGGGGGAGGTTATAGAGATAGGGAGGGCTGTAGGAACTGTAGGAGGTTATAGAGATAGGGAGGGATGTAGGTACTGGAGGAGGTTATAGAGATAGGGAGGGCTGTAAGGACTGGGGGAGGTTATAGACATAGGGAGGTCTGTAGGGATTGGAGGAGGTTATAGAAATAGGGAGGGATGTAGGTACTGGAGGAGATTATAGAGATAGGGAGGGCTGTAGGGACTGGAGTTTATAGAGATAGGGAGGGTTGTAGGGACTGGAGGAGGATACATAGATAGAGATTGCTGTAGGGACTGGAAGGGGGTTTAGAGATAGGGTTTGTTGGAGTGGCTGGAGAATGGTGCAGAGAAAGGGAGGGTTGTTGGAGCTGGAGGAAGGTTCTGAGATAGGGGTGGTTTCTGGTCACTGAAAGAAGTTACAGAGATAGGGAGGGTTGTAGGGGCTGGCGGAGGAGGAGGAGGAGATTACAGAGATAGTGAGGAAACAAAGATGAAAATTTGGACATTGAGACTTTGCTTGACCAGGAGCCAGTCTCGGTCATCGAGCAGAGCGGGTGATAAGGGAATGGGACTTGGTGTGAGTAAGGACGTGGTCAGCAGTTTTGGATGGCCTCAAGTTTATGGAGTGTAGACCGTGTGTTGGAACAGTCGAGTCTGGAGGTAATGAAGGCGTGGATGAGGGTTTCAGCAGCAGATGAGCTGAGACAGGGTGAAGTCGTACGATGTTACGGAGGTGGAAATAGACGGTGTTAGTGAGGGCGCAGATATGAGGCCGGAAGCTCATCTCAGGATCAAATGGGACAACAAAGCTGTGAACAGATTGGCTTCAATCTCAGAGAGCTGCCAGGGAGAGGAATGGAGTTGGTAGCGAGGGAACAGAGTTTGGAGTGGGGAATGAAGACAATGGCTTCAGTCTTTCCAATATTTAATTGGAGGGAATTTCTGCCCATCCAGTACTGGATGTCGGATAAGCAGCCTGATAATTTAGCAGCAGTGGAGGAGTCGAGAGAGGTGGTGGTGAGGTAGAGCTGGGGATCCTCAGTGGACAGGTGAAAACTAATACTGTTCAGATGATGCTGCAAAGCCATTGCAAGTGATTCTCTGGCTACGATGAGATGGATAAGAATGGAGCCAGGGGAGAGCAGTCCCACCCAGCTGGACGACAGTGGACAGGTGTTGGAGGAGGATGGTGTGGTCGAGCGGGTCAAAGGCTGCAGACAGATCGAGAAGGACGAGGAGGGAAAGTTGACCTTTGTCACAGTCACACAGGATGCCATTTGTGACCTTGATAAGAGCTGTTTCAGCACAGTGGCTGGGGTGGGAACCTGATTGGAGGGATTCAAACATGGAGTTCCGGGAAAGATGGGAACGGATTCGGGAGATGGAAACACGTTCAAGGACTTTGGAGGGGAAAGAGAGGCTGGAGATGGGACAGGGGTTTACACGGACAGTGTGAGGGGTGGAAGGTGTAGTGGGGAGGAGATACTTCACTCAGCGGGGAGGTGTCATCACCCCTCAGCTCGGTTTACGTTACAGCTATGATGTGGATTCAATCACACACAATAAGCTCATGGATCTGGGAGCAGAAATAGACAAATCATTAAAAATAGTGACGCTGGTTAACACGGCCAAAAAACAAGCAAATCAAACACTATTATTTCCCATTGAGTGTTGAATGTGAATTGTTGAGTAATTATAACACAGCACTTACCAGAAACGTGAAGCTGGGTTACAGGGTAATAGTTATGGCTCGGACCATTGCCAAATTTTATCGTGAAAAAATAAGGTCCTGCATCTTCCCGTCTGATGTTGTTTATAATCAGGGAACAGTCACCATCTTTCAGGTCTCCAGACAGCCGGGTCCGATGGTGGAACCGTGGTAACTCGTGACTGTGATCCTTGGAGTGAAAGGCTATAGACGATGTATGCCATTTGTCCCTTCTCATTTTCCAGATTCCAACACGTGTTTTCTCTAACAAATGTGATGGGTAATTGTAATTACATGGAATCTGTACACACGAACCTTTCTGTGCCGTCACCTCTCGTGGAGTGTCACCTTTCCACTCTTGTGACAGTCCAACTGGGGAGAGAAATATCAATATTTAACTCTGGATGGTTTGTAGATCCACTAGACTCGATATCCACCCCCTCCATCACTGGGGCACAGTGGCTGCAGTGTGGACCATCTACAGGACACACATGGAACTCCCCAATGTTTCATAACGGATGGAAGAGAATCCTGGACACAGGAGTGGACAAGTTCATTCTACATTGGCTCATGGTCCTCAGGACCCTGTTTGTGCACAAGCCTGCTATCCAACAGAACTGAAGTTGGGGAAAATCCATTTGGAATTCCACTGTCCAGGGCATTGTGTTAACTTGTTGAATTTGTTTTAAATCTAACATATAATTTTGGTCTGTTGCCTTAAATGGAGTGTAACTGGGAGTCAGGTTAATTAGGAATTTTAGGAGTTATTATAGCAGTCATTGTAGTCTTATGTATGTGCTTGAAATCTTTCATTTTGATGACAAATATTTTAATTTATTGTTTTAAATCTCTGAAAGTTTGGTGGAGTCATTGCTTCTGAATTCAGTGCACACATCTCAAAATAAATACAAATTGCAAAATCATTATGATAGTGTGACCAGGTTTCTCTCAGGGACTTGGTCTGCCTGGCACACATCACCTGCCAAGTGATAACACTGTTATAATATGCCTTTCAGGGACAGCAGCATGACATCACTCGAGGGGAAGTGTGTCATGTGATTTTTAGGAACTGGGGTTGGCTTAAGTAAGTTCTATGTGTATTTCTGTGTGTTAGGCATAAGGTGTATCTTTAAGGTATATATTTATGTTTAATTTTAATTTGTATTTCTGTATTTGGGTGTTGAGAAAAGGGGGAGCTTGAGCTAAAAAGAAGCCAGCATTCCTTTGAGGTTTTAAGACTCTTGCAGGAAGTCAAAACAAACACAAGGTGTAAAAAACTGTGCTGTTGCCTGGCAACAGTGGTCCAGAGGGAAGGACCCACAGAGACCGAGAAAAACAGAAAAGTACTTTCAGTTCTGTTGAAAGGAGTTGCCAGGAGAAGCAGCAAAGGAGCGGGACAGATAGTCAGTCCCAAAGTAAAGAAGAAGCCAAAACCATCGAGTGGAACAGGAGAAAGGGCCCAAGAAAACCTTCTTGTCAAATCTGAAAAAGGCCCTGTTAAGTGAAGTTAAGAGTGAGGAGCAGAAGAAGGCTTCAAGCTTAAAGGGAGAAAGCAGCAGGACACAGGCCTAAAGCAAAATAGGCTTGTGAGAAGCCAGAAGATCCTAGGAGACACCACAGGTTGGTGACTCATTACTACGGCCATGTGAAGCCATGGTGTTCCATTGACACGGCTGAGCATTGGAGAGACAGGGCGTGGAAGGAAGGCTGAATGCACGTGGCGATCCAGGGGGCAGGAACATGGGAAGGAGAGTTTGAAATAGTGAAAGTGGACCCTTGTGGAAGGTGTCTGAGTGAAAGTGTCATGTTGGAGAAGATTCCAAAGAGAGCACTTGGCTCTCTTTGAGATTGGAAACCCTCATATGGATATCTCAGTTCAGTGTGACTGGTTGGCTCACAGTGTAACAAGCGTCTGGGGTCAGATGAGGAGGGAGACATAGCATTTGTTTCAAGTGGGTTCTGTCACTTGATTTTAGAATCTGGTGTCCCTGACCACAGGTCGTCTATTGGTTTACATGGACTGTGTACTTAGTGTGAACATGATAGTATAAGATAGCTATTGTAACTTGCGTGATCTTTATGAATCTGTATATATCTGTAAATGTATAGGTCTGGGTGAAGGAGAAATGTCATATAGTTTGTCTTTCCTAGTTTAATAAATGTTTTATTCTTTAGTTAGAAGTTCATCAGATGACTCCTGTGACTCTGTTCAGTAGCTGCACTCCTCATTCCTAAATAAAAAATAAAAGTTAGGACCTATCAAGCTGAGCTCCACCCTGGGATCTGACTTGCCCAGTAGCAACATCAGCTGGGATGATAACACCATCCAGTCCAAGTTTCACTTTGGCCTGTGAGCAGAACACAGCTCACACACTTTGGCTGCAGGTGTCTCCCAGCTTTCTATCCTTGTATATCTGTTCTCATGTCCCTATTCTAAATAACTGAACCCACAATGTATTTACCCAATTCCGTATCAGTGGCTGGTGCCTTTATATCATTATAAAAACACAACATGGTGATCAGCGGTGGCCAAACATTCAGGCAGCAAGATTCAGTACAGGTATGACGTGGTGAACAACCTTAGATCGAGCTAGATGACATGAGTCATGCTTCGACGCTTTGGTCAGACCACAACAGAGACACAGCATCAGAGAGGGTTGAAATCACAGTGTACTGACTGCTCAGGAAACCTTTGAAGACACAGTGATGGGAAAGAGCTCAAGTAAAGAGCTGGGGAGCAGACGGATCCCTCATGGTGAGAACTGCTAGATACGACCAAAGCCTATAGCATTGAAGAGCTACTCAAGGATGGACATAAATACGAAGTGATCCTCGCAGGTCAACGAAGATTACAGGTCCTCAGTACAACATCAATTGTTGACACACTCACTAGAACATCCAAACCTAGTGAGAAGTGTGGAAGGTGTGGCCTTCTGCAGGCACCAAGGAAATGCCCAGCTTTCCACCAATCCTGCAAGGCTTGTGGCAGAAAGGGCCATTGACAGCGGCAGGGCACTAGAGCAAAGGCTCATGCAGCTACAAAGAGCCGTGCGCTGATCCAAACAGACCCTACACAACGGGGAACCTTCAAGCAATAAGAATGACCATCCACTATCCCATCAGGAACATATACATGTGGTGACTGACAAACCAGGAAATGGCGATGATGTACACGGTGAGACGAGGAGTGGTGATCGATATTCCACCTCTCACACATATCCTGACGTGGCTTGCCAATAAATTGTGGATTGTTGTCTTTAAAGATCTCTCTGGGCACATCAAATAAACTGAAAATGTCCCATAGGGGTGGGATTTTCTGGCCCCACCCACTGCCAGGATTGTCCGGTCCGGCCGAAAGCCAATGTTTGTCCAATCTCCCACGGCAGGGCCCATCATGACTGTGCCGGAAAACCCCAGCCTAGAGTTTGTGCAGCACTTGTGCTCAACGTATTGTACAATTGTTGAACAATTTCAAACCTTTTACACCATCAATCTCACGGAGAACAGATGCTGTCACATCACCCGCACTATTGGCCAAGATTCCAATTTTCTGCCCTGAGAAAGTTGCAACCTCCCCTTTATTGACCAAGATTGACACAGGGGCAAGTGCCAACATTCCCCTCCCACAGCCCACCCCAGCAAATTTTCAAAGACATGTATCCAAGGACATGGGAGTCCATGGGAAAACCTACTGCTGTGTACAACACTTCACCAACTCCATGTGCAGAATCCATAGTCCTGGGGTGCAAGTACAATCAATCCTCCTGGGTGTCACAGATGTTCTACATCGTGGAGACTAAAGGCTGAGCAATTGCAAGTCTACCGGCATGCGGTGACCTCACCCTAGAGACAATCCATGGAATCTGTCAGACCTCACATGGGTCAAACTCAGAAACTACCCCAGCAACTCAGTTCATGGACATAACATTGAAATATGCAGAAAGTTTCAACAGTATTGTCAGTTTCAAGGGAGCTGCAACATTACACCTGCAGGAGAATGCAAGTCTGTCAATTGATCCAGTACATTTAGCACAAGAGAAATGCCAGCAGCTACAAGAGGGAACAGTGAAAAATTCGGCAGGAACTGTGGAAATATCATTGAAAGGGTGGCCTGATTCAACTTGACCTCATCGAGATAAGCGAGGTATCTCCCAGGGAGTCTTTTTTAATGGCAGGCAGGGCATCATACCGGCACATTTGTGATCCTATATTCTTCAACAACTTCATCCCTCACACATGGGCACAGATCAGACAAGGAGACTCACAAGAGATACAGTCCCTGGCCGGGTATGAACAATGACCTTGAAGTTGTTGTAGGGAAGTTCGAGGCTTGTCAAGAGGATGAGCCAAGTCAACACAAAGAACCACTGATTCCACAGGAAATTCCTGCCTATTCTTAGTCCAAAATCACATCTGAATCCTTTCATGTCCATGTCACTGACTTCATCGTCATCGTCGACAGCTTTACCAGATATCCCGTTATTCAAAAATAGCACAACACACCGAGCACAACTGGTGCACACACTCTAAGCACGATTTTCAGATTATTTGGTGAACCTAGGGACATGATTACAGATAATCTGGAATATCAATCACACTACTTCTTCTCCTCATTACCCCTGATCTAACAGCCTAGCTGAATGAATGATTCACACAGTGAAATCCCTAATTCTCAAATGTAGACAGGCCAAGCAAGATCCACACATTGCAATGTTACATCTGAGATCGACACCTACAACTGCAACTTTGTTAAATTCATTCATGGGATGTGGGAGTCACTGGCGAGGCCAGGATTTATTACCCATCCCTAATGTAAGAGTCAACCACATTGACGTGGAGTCTGGAGTCACATGTCGGCCAGACAATTTTGTTCCCTACAGGGCACTGGTGAACCAGGTGGGATTTCCAACAATGGTTTTGTGGTCATCACTAGACTTTGAATTTCATATTTTTATTAAATTCAAATTCCATCATCTATTATGGCCGGATTTGAACCCATATCCTCAGGACATTACCCTGGGTCTCTGAATTACTCATCCAGCAACAATACCACTACACCATCACCTCACCTTATTCCATCACTGACAGAGATCATGTTTGGTGTGCCAGTAGTGACCAATTTCGCTACTCTTACCCATTCTACTCTCTCAGAAACCAGAGGGCAGCTTTTAAAACTACAAGAGAAGATAAGGAATGTTCATGATAAAAATGGAGGTGCAGAGTTGCCAAGTTTAGAGTTGGGACAAGTTCACATCCAGGATCCCACAGAAGGTTCATGACCACCAGCCGAGGTGACAAGGATTTGTTCAGAACCAAGGGCCTATGGAGTCAAACACACAAGGGCACAGCGGTGAGGCGGAACCGAGGATAAATCAGATCCATTCCCGCTCCTATTCCATCGAGGAGAAGATCCCACATGAAATCAGGAACAACATCCAAGGGTGACAATCCCACAGACCACTGTGAGCAGTTAAAGACACCTCCAGACAAGGTAACCAGCACAAGATCTGGGTGGACCAGAAGGTTAAATCCACACTTTAGAGAGTCAAATATTCAACAGTTCCATGCACTTATGTAATTGTCAATAAATATGAACATGATATGAGAAACCGCTTGTTCCCTATCCTTCTCAAAGATCCATTCCTGCAGCGGGAGCCTGAAGTGTTACTGATAAGAGATTTAATTTATCGGATTGTGGAATGATCCGGAACTGAAGGAAGCCATTTGGCCCATCGAGCCTGTGCTGGGCCTTTGAAAGATCTGTCCAATTAGTCCCACTCTCACCTCTGCTCTCTCCCCCACAGCCCTGCAAAATGTCCCCTTCAAGTATTTATCCAGTTCCCCTTCTGAAAGTTCCTGTTGAATCTGCTTCCACCGCCCTTTCAGGCAGTGAGTCAATGGTCTCTCTCTGAGCTGCAAAGTGATAAGTTTCAATGAAATATAAACTCTGCAGCAGATCAGAAACAATCATGATAACTCAGAATATTTGACAGTTTTACATACAGACAGCTTTGCCTCCCTTCTCTCTATCAGTTATCTTGCTATCTTATCGAATTTTCTAACATGGTGAGAATGGACAGGAAGTGTGACGCTGAACTGCCTGTCTAATCTAAGAGCTTCTGTGTTGTCTTCATGGGAAATTCTGATGAAAATCAGCAAGAGAGAAAAATTTCAGGGCATTGATATCGGAGTGCTTGCATCAGGATAGACTTCATCCCCCAGTTTTTATCCCTGCTTCTCTATTCAGCCGATCGCTCCCCTGTCACTCACTGACCTACACTGGCTCCCAGTCCAGCAATGCCTCAATTTTCAAAATCTCTTCATTGATTCCTTATCCCTCCATTCTCCATCTCTAATCCCTATCACTGTCACCTCCTCCAGCCCTGAAACCCTTTGAGGTCTCTGCTGTCCTGCAGTTCTGCTGTCAGACAGGGAGTCAGTGTATATCAGTGAGCACAGGGGTGATGGGTGAATGGGACGTGGTGTGAGTTTGTACACTGACTCACTGCTGAATCAGTTCCCTATCAGAGCTCCATAAGAATGTTCTTTTACAAAGACTATTAGCCATAAGTCTGTCCAAGCTGACGATGTTATTACCTTGGAGAAGTGACAGGAGGAAGTAAGATTTCCCAACCATTGTCCACTCCCAGATATGCCTTTAGCTTCTGACTCTTAAACTGTGAAAGAGAAAGGAGTTAATGAGACCTCACCTCTTGTCCGACAGCTCTCAAGAGATCAGAACTGCTTTTAGACAATGTCTTCACAGACTAATTTGGTTCTCTGTGGGATGATAGGTGCTCTGCAGAGAGTTAAAAAGCTGTAAAAAAATAAATCAGTGAAGGACTTGCATTTCTATAGCACCTTTCACCACCTCAGGATGTCCCAAAGCTCATGTCCCTGCTCTTCCCTCATCCTTTGAGCTAGAAAGATGTTCTGTACAACAGACCTGAGCCTCACACCCTGATCTTAATAATCAGTAGAAATCTTTCAAAGGCATCAATCATTGGAATCTGTCTTTATAAAGTCACAACATCAACAAAGGACAGTGTTGGTGGTGGAAGTGAATTCCAATCGTTCCGTTACTTAACCAGGACCTGTCCGACTGCTCGCCTGGGGAGAAACTGCTCACACGCTCTGTTTGGGCTGAATGACCTCTTCCTGTGCTGCTCCCTCTGTGTGTTTAATTAGAAAGGGTGGATGTGTCACTGTGAGACAAAATGAGGAAGTTGGATCAAAGTGACAGAGCAGCTCCTGTTTTGAGATGCTGGTAAACTGTTAACCCTTTGTGTCCTGTCCCTGTGTTGATATTTCTGCTCACAGGTGGACAGTCATTGACCAGGAGTTTCTCCTTTGGGTCAGTGGGTTTCACAGCCAAATTCAGGGGGTCAGAACGTTGTGGGGTTCAAGACCTGATTCAGGGGACCTCTGCCCCACACAGTAGACTGAAACTCCCCAGTGTCAGTACTGAGCAAGTGCTACACTGTTGGATGGTCATTACTGAGCGAGTGTTTCACTATTGTAAGGTCAGTACTGAGGGAGATCTCCACTGTTTGAGGGTCAGTACTGAGGGATTGCTGCACTGTCAGAGGGACATTAATCAGGGAGTGCTGCAATGTTGGAGGATCAGTACTGAGGGAGTGCTGCACTGTTGGAGGGTCAGTATTAAGGTGCTGATTTACAAGACAGGACAATGGATTAGGAGCCCTCAGAACTCCCCCCATTATCACCGTCATGAATCACTAATTAGCCTAACATTCCTGTCTGCTCTTCAACACAGCTGATTGGTTAATCTGATTCAATCTGATTGGTGCACTTTGTATGTTCATTGTCTAAGGAATCTCTTTGGATCCTCATTGTCTAAGGAATCTCTTTGGATCCTCATTGTCTGAGGAATCTCTTTGGATCCTCATTGTCTAAGGAATCTTTTTGGATCCTCATTGACTAAGGAATCTCTTTGGATCCTCATTGTCTATGGAATCTCTTTGGATCCTCATTGTCTAAGGGATTATTTCTGATCCAAACCCCATATTGTTGTATTGTTGATTCCGATGCAGCATTGTAGACTGACTTGTCCCCAAGCTCAGCACTGACCCTACTCCAGCAGACACTGTGAAACACACTAACAAAGTGCCTCTAGCCTGAGCTCTGCATGTGTCGAGTGAAAGACAAATATGCAAACTGAATATTGACACCTTTACACACGGACAGCTTTACCTTCCTTCTCTCTTTCAGTTATCTTGCTCCCTTATTGAAGTATCTAGCAAGGTGAGAATGGACAGGAAGTGTGACACTGAACAGCCTGTCTATTCTAGGAGCTGCTGTGTTGTCTTCATGGGAAATTCTGATTAAAATCAGGAAAAGACACAAATTTCATTCCTTTGCTATCAGAGTCCAAGCATCAGGATAGACTTCATCCCCCAGTATTTATCACTGTTTCTCGACTCAACACCTCACACCCTCTGCCACTCGCTGACCTGCACTGGCTCCCAGTCCAGCAGAGCCTCGAGTTTAAGACTCTCATCCTCAATTTCCATTCCCTCCATTCCTCTTCTCCAATCACTTTCTCCTCCAACCATGCAAACCTCAAAGTCCTCTGCTCTCCTCCAATTCTGCTGTCAGACAGGGAGTCAGTGTATATCAGTGAGCACAGGGGTGATGGGTGAATGGGACTTGGTGTGAGATTGTACACTGGCTCACTGCTGAATCTGTTCCCAATCAGAGCTCAATAAGAATTATGTTTTACAAAGGTGATTAGCCATAAATCTGTCAGAGCTGACAATGATATTACCTTGGAGAAGTGACAGGAGGAAGTAATATTTCCTGATCATTGTACACTCCCAGGTATTTCATTGGTTCTCAAGCTGTGAAAGAGAAATGAGTTAACGAGACCTCACCTCTTGTCCGACACCTCTCGAGAGATCGGAACTGCTTTTAGACAATGTCTTCACAGACTAATTTCATTCTCTGTGGGATGATAGTTGCTCTGCAGAGAGTTATAAGGCTTTAAGAAAGTAAAACAATGAAGGACTTGCATTTCTATATCACCTTTTACCTGCTCAGGACACCCCAAAGCTCATGTCCCTGCACTTCCCTCATCCCTTGAGCTAGAAAGATGTTCTGTACAACAGACTTGAGCCTCACACCCAGATCTCAATAATCAGTAGAAATCTTTCAAAGGCATCAATCATTGGAATCTGTCTTTATAAAGTCACAACATCAACAAAGGACAGTGTTGGTCGTGGAAGTGAATTCCAATCGTTCCGTTACTTACCTAGGACCTGTCCGACTGCTCGCCTGGGGAGGAACTGCCCACACGCTCTGCTTGGGCTGAATGACCTCTTCCTGTGCTGCTCCCTATTTGTGTTTAATTAGAAAGGGTTGATGTGTCACTGTGAGACAAAATGAGGAAGTGGTTAGTACCAAGTTAGAAAGCAACTCTTTGCCTCACACAGTTAGAAAACTGTTAACCCTTTGCGTGCCAAGAATGTGGCTGAAGGGCCATCGACTGTTCACATGCAACAAGCTCGAGGTGGTTGAACGGGCCTCCTCCTGTTCCTGTGTAACAGGCTCGAGGGGGCTGAATGGGCCTCCTCCTGTTCCTGTGTAAGAGGCTTGTGTGGCTGAATGGGCCTCCTCCTGTTCCTGTAAAACTGCCTCGAGGGACTGAATGAACATCCTCCTCCGTTTCTTGTGTAACATGCTTGAGGGGCTGTTTGGGTCCCCTCATGTTCTTACATAAGATGCTCGTGTGGCTAAATGAGACTTCTCCTGTTCCTATGTAACTGACTTGAGGGGCTTAATGGACCTCCTCCTGTTCCTGTTCATCAAGCTCATGGGGCTGAAATGACCTCCTTCCGTTCTGGTGTTAGAGGCTTGAAGGTCTGAATGGGCCTCCTCCTGTTCCTGTGTAACAGTCTCGAGGGGCTGAATGGGCCTCCTCCTGTTGCTGTGTAACAGGCTCGAGGGGCTGAATGGGCCTCCTCCTGTTGCTGTGTAACAGGCTCGAGGGGCTGAATGGGCTTCCTCCTGTTGCTGTGTAACAGGCTCGAGGGGCTGAATGGGCCTCCTCCTGTTCCTGTATAACAGGCTTGAGGGGCTGAATGGCCTCCTCCTGTTCCTGTGTAATAGGCTCGAGGGGCTGAATGGCCTCCTCCTGTTCCTGTGTAACAGGCTCGAGGAGGGTGAATGGCCTCCTCCTGTTCCTGTGTAACAGGGTCGCGGGGCTGAATGTCCTCCTCTCATTAAAAATAAATACTGCAGATGTTGTAAATCTTCAATAAAAACGGAAAATGCTGCCTTAGCTCAGCAGGTCTGGCAGCAGCTGTGGAGAGAGAAACAGAGTTTTTGCTTATAGACTCTGAAGAAGGGTCATACGGACTCGAAATGTTAATTCTGTTTATCTCTGCACAGATGCTGCCAGACCGACTCAGTTTCTCCAGCATTTTCTGTTTTTATTTCAGGTGCTCTCTTGTTCCTGTGTAGCAGGTTCGAGGAGGCTGAATGGCCTCCTCCTGTTCCTATTCAATGGGCAGTCAAGGTATGCGTCTGATTTTGGACCTCAAACCCAATTCTGTCCTCAGGACATTGACAGATGGAGAGACCAGTTACAGATCAATGCAGGAGGATTATTTATTTTCCCAATCTTTTATCCAAGAATGTCATCAAACACAGAGCAGAACCAGGATCAAGGATGTTGGTCTCTGTAATCTGTAACACATCGCACAGTCCAGCCATCCACTCAGCCATCAGAATGGATGCTAATTGTACTCTCCAAGTGTGAAAGACTAAAATTGAGGTTTATTGCAGCTATATCTCATTCTGTTATCAAAGCTGTCTCATCCATCCATGACATATTGAAGAAGGTAAACCTGCAACCAATTTTTCACATCATAATTTCCTATGTTCATTGGCAACATCAATGTAAACATGTCACGCTGAAATGATGTCCTGCCACCAGTGGTGGCACTGTAGCACATCTGTTATCCTCTGAGCTGCAGAGAACTTCTCAAATCTCCAAACAAATTGTTTCCCTGTTTCCCAGATTGCTGTTAGTTTTGCTGTTTAACGATGAAGTGTAAAATCCAAATATATATCTGAAAATACATTTGATTACAAAATGCTGAGTAAATTTTGCCAATCTCCTCTGCTCCAATTATCCACCGATCCTGCATTTCCTGAAGTCTACACTGGCTGATGAATATTCTGTAAACACTGACAGACAGGAAGGTGAATAACAGAATGAAAATTAACTCATAATCATGGACACGGGATTGAATTTGTCCGTTCTGTCCTGGTACATCATCGAACGATATCTAAAGACATTTACAATCAGAATGGAGAGAAGGATGTTTCCAACAGGGAGGGACAATTCTGAAGGAGGATGTTCAAATTGAAACCCACAGACAATCATCCTGGATAGATCATTCCGAAGAAATTCCATCAGATTGTAACAAGAGGTTTAAATCTATTTCCTGGGAGTGAGTTCCTGTGGATATTAGGAAGGTAAATTGGAGTTTTGAATGATTCTCCCATTCTGTATTCTCCCCACACTGTGTGTGTCTCATTCTTGCTCAGTTTATAAATTCCCATAAACAGAATCCTCAGCAAATTCACAGTTTGCGTAAAGATCATCATCTGTATCAGGATTGACTCCGCGGTTAGATTTCATTTCCAGATCCTTCTCATCTTTCTTCTGTAATAGAAACAGAAATGATCAGAGTGACAATCAGAGTGATCAGTGTTTAGTATTATTGATCCAAATCGAAAATTCCACCCACAATAGATACATTAATTATTGATACTGAACAGGGTTTGATTATTGATACTGAACGTGGTTTGATTATTGATACTGAACGGAGTTTGATTATTGATACTGAACGGGGTTTGATTATTGATTCTGAACGGGGTTTGATTATTGATACTGAACGAGGTTTGATTATTAATTCTGAACGGGGTTTGATTATTGATTCTGAACGGGGTTTGTTTATTGATTCTGAACAGGGTTTGATTATTGATTTTGAACGGGGTTTGATTATTGATACTGATCGGGGTTTGATTATTGATTCTGAACGGGGTTTGATTATTAATTCTGAACGGGGTTTGATTATTGATACTGAACGGGGTTTGA
Source organism: Isurus oxyrinchus (assembly GCA_026770705.1). Lineage (NCBI taxonomy): Eukaryota > Metazoa > Chordata > Chondrichthyes > Lamniformes > Lamnidae > Isurus > Isurus oxyrinchus. The sequence continues at coordinate 305,676 of JANJGN010000546.1, read as the reverse complement.
TTATTGATACTGAACGGGGTTTGATTATTGATTCTGAACGGGGTTTGATTATTGATACTGAACGGGGTTTGATTATTGATTCTGAACTGGGTTTGATTATTGATACTGAATGGAGTTTGATTATTGATTCTGAACGGAGTTTGATTATTGATACTGAACGGGGTTTGATTATTGATTCTGAACGGAGTTTGATTATTGATACTGAACGAGGTTTGATTATTGATACTGATCGGGGTTTGATTATTGATACTGAACGGTGTTTGATTATTGATACTGATCGGGGTTTGATTATTGATACTGATCGGGGTTTGATTATTGATACTGAATGGGGTTTGATTATTGATATTGAACGGGGTTTGATTATTGATACTGAACGGGGTGTGATTATTCATTCTGAATGGGGTTTGATTATTCATATTGAACGGGGTTTGGTTATTGATACTGAACGGGGTTTGATTATTGATTCTGAACAGGGTTTGATTATTGATACTGAACGGGGTTTGATTATTGATTCTGACTGGTGTTGGGTGTGAGTTTGGTTGGGTTTGGGAGTGACTGTATAAAACATTGCAGATACAGGACTGGAGCAGCCATATCAATAACCAGGCTACTGGAGCAGCTAAGAGGCTGGGGATCCTGTGGTGTGTGACTCACCTGATTCCTCAAAGCCCAACCACGCTCACAGTTTTCATAAACAGGACCTCGATATTCATCAACACGGTGGTTTGATTTGATTCCTGCTTTCCTCTCGCCTCTCTTCTGTAATAGAGATGGAAATGGACAGAGTGACTATCAACATGATGTGTATTCGGTGTTGGGTTTGATTATTGGGGAGAGAGTTCCAGATTTCCACTCCCCTTTGTGTGAAGAAGTGCTTCCTGACATCACCCCTGAACGGCCTGGCTCCAATCTGAAGTTCCGGCCCCCTTGTTCTGGACTCCACCCGACACCCACCACCCACCCCCACCCGAGGGAATAGCTTCTCTCTATCGACCCTATCGAGTGTTTAATCAGTTTGAACCGTTCAATTAGATCCCTTCTTAATCTTCTAGACCCGAGGGAATATAATCGTAGACTGTGTGTAACCTGTCTGCATAATTTAACCAGAAAGATGTTCTGTACAACAGACTTGAGCCTCACACCCAGATCTCAATCATCAGTAGAAATCTTTCAAAGGCATCAATCATTGGAATCTGTCTTTATAAAGTCACAACATCAACAAAGGACGGTGTTGGTGGTGGAAGTGAATTCCAATCGTTCCGTTACTTACCCAGGACCTGTCCGACTGCTCGCCTGGGGAGGAACTGCCCACACGCTCTGCTTGGGCTGAATGACCTCTCCCTGTGCTGCTCCCTCTGTGTATTTAATTAGAAAGGGTGCATGTGTCTCTGTGAGTCAAATCAGGAATTGGGGAACAATTGTGAAAACCCTTTCATTGAAACGTAGGGACTTAGTGTTGTGTTGTAAGCAAACTGTTAACCCTTTGTGTCCTGACTCTGACGTGATTCCTGTGTAAAGCTGAACAGTCGTTGAGCGAGTTTCAATTCACTGCTCACTCCAGGTGTTGAGGTGGATCTTCTGAAGGAGCAGATGTTGCTCAGCGCTCCTTAAAAATGTGAGAGACTGAACAACGTGTAAGAGGACGAGAGAAAGAATGAGAAGGAGAGCATTAGTGGAGATAGGAGAGAGAGTGAATGAGGGAGAGAATGAGAAGGAGAGCTAGTGGAGATTGGAGAGAGAGTGAATGAGAGAGAGAATGAGAAGGAGAGCATTAGTGGAGGTAAGAGAGAGTGAATGAAACATGGAAAAAGGAAAGAGATTGCATTCACTAACAAAAGAAAGGTTTTCATTTATATAGCACCTTTCACATCCTCAGTAGGTCACAAAGTATCTTATGGTCCAGGTCAACACTGCCAATTACAGGTCTGAGTTGTGAAACAGTGAATGTTGGATGAGATGTTAAACAGTAGGTGAACATCAAAACTCTTCAGGGGCTGTGAAGGGTTTTGGATTGTAAAAGGTGTTATAGAAATGCAAGTTCTTTCTATAAGGAGAGAAGTTTGAAGAAAACATTTTCAAAAACAACCAATTAAACCTTCACACTTACTTTCTCACACACTTGAAGATGAAGAATCCACTCAGTCCAACACTCAAACAGATTCCAGCTCCAAGCAATCCTGCTTTCCATTATTGGAATCTCGCCCTGTAAAATCAGCCAATGAATGACTCCGGTACAGTTTGAGAATGGTTCCCTGTGTACATGTAGTAATTCTGAACTTGTGAAGTGATATTGTCTATGCATGAAAGGTCTATACAAATAACATTTATCTATGTAATATTTATTGATAATATCCATGTACATGCAGGTTTCTATAAGGAGGATTCACATATAACAGAGGTGCCAAGCTGCTGAGGTGACACACAGGACTTCATACACACCAAACAGCGGAAACAACATGCTATAGACAGAGCAAAGCGATCCCACAACCAACGGGTAAGATCTAAGCTCTGCAGTCCTGCCACATCCAGTCATGAATGGTGATGGACAATTAAAGATCTAACAGGAGGAGGATGTTCCACAAATATCCCCATCCTTAATGATGGGGGAGCTCAGCACATCAGTGCAAACGACAAGGCTGAAGCATTGGCAACCATGTTCAGCCAGAAGTGCTGAGTGGATGATCCATCTCGGCCTCCTCCAGAGGGTCCTAGCATCACAGATGTCAGCTTTCAGACAATTCGATTGACTCCACGTGACATCAGGAATCAGCTGATGATACTGGATACAGCAAAGGCTATTGGCCCTGGCAACAACCCAGCAACAGGAAATAATGTGGCTACAAATGCGAGTATGAGTCTGGGAACTCTGTGGTGAGTAATTCAACTCCTGACTCCCCAAAGCCTGCCCACCATCGACCAGGTACAAGTCAGGAGTGTGATGGAATAATCTCCACTTGGCTGGATAAGTGCAGCTCCAACAACACTCAAGAAGCTCGACACCATCCTGGAGCAGCTTGTTTGATCGACAGCCCATCCACCAGCATAAACATTCATACCTACATCTCTGGCACACAATGGCAGCAGTGTGTGAACCATCTACAAGATGCGCTGCAGCAACTCACCAAGGCTCCTTCGACAGCACCTTCCAAACTCTTAACCTCTTCCGCTGAGACAGTTCCAAGTCAGTATGGTGTGTGATTTGGAAGCGAACTTGAGGTGGTGGTCTGCCCTGGACTTGGAACTATATCGGCCGTTCCTTCACCATCACTGGGACAAAATCCTGGAACTCCCTCCCTAACAGCACTGTGGGTGTGCCTACACCACATGGACTGCTTTGGTTAAAGAAGGCAGCTCACCACCACCTTCTCAAGGGGCAGTTACAGATGGGCAATAATTTCTGGTCTTGTCAACAATGCCCACATCCCATGAGCTAATAACAAGAGAACGTTCAATTCTGTGTAATCCCTCCACTGCTCCATGTTCATTCTCTGCCACACACTGATAGTCTCCAGTGTCCCTGGATGTAACCTGAGGAATCACCAACCACAGCTCATTGTTGGAACTTGTTCTGTTCATTGGGACATTAAGATGTCGCCACGTCAGGTTAGAAGCTGGGAAGCTCTCGACAGAGCAGATTATCACTGCCGAATTCCCCTCAATTATATTGATCGATGAAGCGTTAATCATATCAAGAGAATTAATTGAGAGATTCTGTGGTGTGTCTGATCAGTTACTTACATTGACTGTGAAACACTTTGAGAGACCCTGAGAATGTGAAAGGTGTGATATCAGTGTAGGTTCCTTCACCACAAAGCACTTAATTCAGTCAGACACTTCAGTTCAGTACTGAGGGAGTGCTGTACTTTTGGAGGGTCAGTACTGATGGAGTGCTGCACTGTTGGAGGGTCAGTACTGAGGTAGTGCTGCACTGTCAGAGGGTCAGTACTGAGGGAGAGCTGCCCTCTTGGAGCGTGAGTACTGATGACCTGCTGCACTGTTGGAGGGCAGGTACTGTGAAAGCTGCACTGCCGCATAGTCAGTACTGAGCAAGTACTTCACTGTCAGAGAATCAGTACTGAGGGAGTGCTGCACTGTTGGAGGAACAGTACTGAGGGAGTGCTGCACTGTCAGAGGGTCAGTACTGAGGGAGTGCTGCACTGTCGGAGGGTCAGTACTGAGGGAGTGCTGCAATGTCGGAGGGTCAGTAATTAGGGAGCTCTGCACTGTTGGAGGGTGATAAGACCATAAGACCACAAGACGTCAGAGCAGAAGGAGGTCATTCGGCCAATCAACTCTGCTCCGCCATTCAATGACACTATGGCTGATCTGACAATCCTGAACTCCACTTTCCTGCCTCTTCCCCATAGCCTTTGATTCCCTGACTGATTAAAAAACTGTGTATCTCAGCCTTGAATATAATTAATGACCCAGCCTCTGCAGCTCTCTGCAGTAAAGAATTCCACACATTCACTACCCTCTGAGAGAAGAAACTCCTCATCTCTGTCTTAAATGGGTGACCCCTTACTCTGAGATTAAGCCCTCTGGTCCTAGACTCTCCCACAAGGGGAAACAACCTCTCAGCATCTACCCTGTCAAGCGCCTAAGAATCTTATATGTTTCAATAAGGTCAGCTCTCATTCTCCTAAACTCCAATGAGTACAGGCCCATCCTACTCAACCTCTTCTCATATGAAAATCCCTCCATTACTGGGATCAACCTAGTGAACCTTCTCTGGACTGCCTCCAATACCAGTACATCTTTCCTTAGATAAGGGGACCAAATCTGCTCACAGTATTCTAGGTGTGGTCTAACTAGTGCCTTGTACAGTTTTAGCAAGGCTTCCCTATTTTTATACTCCATTCCCTTTGAAATAAAGGCCAACATTCCACCTGCCTTCCCTATTAACAGCACTGATCCCTGTGGCAATCCAGAGGTTGCCATCCTGAAAATGCCCCCCTTATCTCAACTCTCTGACTTCTATTAGTTCGCCGATCCTCTATCCATGCTAATATACTGCCCCCAACACCATGGGCTCTTATCTTATTAAGTAGCCTTATATGTGATACTTTACTGAACGACTTTTGGAAATCCAAATATATTGCATCTACTGGCTCCCCTTTATCTATCCTGTTTGTTACCTCCTCAAAGAATTCTAATAAATTTGTCATGCATGATTTCCCCTTCATGAAGCCTGTGTGTGATTAAATTATGCATTTCTAAATAGTCTGCTATTACATCCTTTATAATGGACTCTAACATGTTCCCAATGACAGATGTTAAGCTCACTGGCCTATAGTTACCTGTTTGTTGTCTCCCTCCCTTTTTGAATATGGGTGTTACTTTGGCAGATTTCCAATCCTCTGGGACTTGCCCAGAATCTAAGGATTCTTGGAAGATTAAAACCAGTACATCCACTATCTCTGCATCTACTTCCTTTAATATCCTAAGATGCAACCTATCAGGTCCAGGGGACCTATCAGACTTGAGACCCATGAGTTTCCCTAGTATTACTCTCTAGTGATAGTTATTGTATTTATTTCCTCTCCCCACCCCCCTTTTGCCCCTTGATTATTTAGTATTTTTGGAATGCTATTAGTGTGTTCTACCGTGAAGACTGATGCAAAGTATTTATTCAACTCCTCTGTCATTTCCTGGCTCCTCATTATTATTTCCCCAGCCTAGTTCTCTAAGGGGCCCATGTTCACTTTGGTCTCTCTCTCCCTTTTTATATACTTAAAGAAGCTTTTACTGTCCTTTTTTTAATAATTTGCTAGTTTACATAGTTTTCTGCCTCTTTATTTATTTTTTGGTCATCTTCTGTTGGTTTTTAAAACGTTCCCAATCCTCTGGCTTACCACTAACCATATTGCATGGTTTCTCTTTCAATTTGACACACACCTTAACTTCTTTGGGTAACCCAGGTTGGTTTATTCTCTTCCTACAATCCTTCTTCCTCACTGGGATATATCTTTGTTGTGAGTCATGAGCTATTTTCTTAAAGATCTGCCATTGTTCATCCTCCATCTTTTCTGCTAAACCCCTTTCCCAGTCCACTCCAGACAACCCTGTCCTTATTCCTTTGTAATTACACTTATTTAAGTCCAGCACAGTTGCTTCCGACCCAAGTTTCTCAGTCTCAGAGGGAATGCTAAATTCTACCAGGTTATGGTCACTGTTTTCCAGGGGATCATTTATTCTGAGATCATGTATTAAACCTAAAACAAAAACAGAATTACCTGGAAAAACTCAGCAGGTCTGGCAGCATCGGTGGAGAAGAAAAGAGTTGACGTTTCGAGTCCTCATGACCCTTCAACAGAACTAGGTGAGTCCAAGGAAGGGGTGAAATATAAGCTGGTTTAAGGGGTGTGTATGTGTGTTGGGGGGGTGGGGGGAGGGCAGCGGGGTTGGGTGGGGGCTGAGAAGTGGAGAGGGGGGTGTTGTTGTAGGGACAAACAAGCAGTGATAGAAGCAGATCATCAAAAGATGTCACAGACAACAGAACAAAAGAACACAGAGGTGTTGAAGTAGGTGATATATATCTAAACAAATGTGCTAATTAAGAATGGATGGTTGGGGAATTAAGGTACAGCTCTTGTGGGGGTGGGGGGAGCATAAAAGATTTAAAAATATTTAAAAATAATGGAAATAGGTGGGAAAAGAAAAATCTATATAATTTATTGGAAAAAACAAAAGCAAGGAGGAAGAAACAGAAAGGGGGTGGGGATGGGGGAGGGAGGTCAAGACCTAAAGTTGTTGAACTCAATATTCAGTCGGGAAGGCTGTAAGGTGCCTGGTCGGAAGATGAGGTGTTGTTCCTCCAGTTTGCGTTGGGCTTCACTGGAACAGTGCAGCAGGCCAAGGACAGACATGTGGGCAAGAGAGCAGGGTGGAGTGTTAAAATGGCAAGCGACAGGGAGGTCTGGGTCATTCTTGTGGACAGACCGCAGGTGTTCTGCAAAGCAGTCGCCCAGTTTACGTTTGGTCTCTCCAATGTAGAGGAGACCACATTGGGAGCAACGAATACACTAGACTAAGTTGGGGGAAATGCAAGTGAAATGCTGCTTCACTTGAAAGGAGTGTTTGGGCCCTTGGACGGTGAGGAGAGAGGAAGTGAAGGGGCAGGTGTTGCATCTATTGCGTGGGCATGGGGAGGTGCCATAGGAGGGGGTTGAGGATATTTCCATTATTTTTAAATATTTTATGCTCCCCCCACCCACACTAGAGCTGTACCTTGAGTGCCCTACCATCCATTCTTAATTAGCACATTCGTTTAGATAATATCACCAACTTTAACTTTAACACCTATGTGTTCTTTTGTTCTGTTGTCTGTGACATCTTTTGATGATCTGCTTCTATCACTGCTTGTTTGTCCCTACAACCACACCAACCCTCTCCACTTCTCTCCCTCCACCCAACCCCGCTGCCCCCCCACCCCCACCCCACCCCACCCCCCACACACACACACCTTAAACCAGCTTATATTTCACCCTTCTCCTTGGACTCACCTAGTTCAGTTGAAGGGTCATGAGGACTCGAAACATCAACTCTTTTCTTCTCCGCCGATGCTGCCAGACCTGCTGAGTTTTTCCAGCTAATTCTGTTTTTGTTTTGGTCAGATACTGTGTACACCTGGACTCTGGCAGTATGACCGCACCATCTGTGAGATACAATTATCTTCAACAAAGTGCAAATCTGAATCAAATCACCACAAAGATGCCACAGGAAACCAATCAACCTTGAACAGCTGCAACCTTCAACAACCTCAAAGACAAGCAAAGGTGTTAACCATATATTCTTTTAATTTTTGAGGGAGTCCTGCACTGTCAGAGGGCCAGTGATGAGGGAGTGCTGCACTGTCGGAGGCTGAGCGCTGAGGAAATGCTGCACTGTCAGAGGGTCAGTACTGAGAGAGTGCTGCACTGTCAGAGGGTCAGTACTGAGGGAGTGCTGCACTGTCGGAGGCTGAGCACTGAGGAAAAGCTGCTCTGTCAGACCTACCATATTTCAGATGATGTTTGAAATTAGCAACATGCATCATGTATAATTATATATCATCAGCTCAAAATAGATTATTCCTGTACGTTTCACTTTACTGTAAATTGTTTGCAGTTTCATTTTATTAGAAACCAGGCTTGTGTGATCACTATTTTTAAATAACATTTATAATAAAGATGCAGCAATACACATGCACACAGGTACACACACACACACGTTCACACACATTCACACAGATACACACACACACTCACACAGATACACACACACACTCACACAGACACACATGTCATAATTAAAAAGTTAGAGTCCAATAAAAAATTAAAAGAATATATGGTTAACATCTTTGCTTGTCTTTGAGGTGTAGATTGTTGAAGGTTGCAGCTGTTCAAGGTTAATTGGTTTCCTGTGGCATCTTTGTGGTGATTTGATTCAGATTTGCACTTTGTTGAAGATGCTCTGTTAGCTTCAGAAAGAGAGAGAGAGAGAGAGAGAATTTCTGCTCTTTTCCAGCAGTGTTTTTGGGTGACTGCCATCTTTCTTTTTCCTCGTACTTTCTCTTATATCTGCTTGACAGAACCTGTTGTTAAACTCCTGTCTGTATATTCCCAAAAGGGAATTTGATCAGCCTGTCTGTCATTCATTGTTACAGACCAAGTAATCCCATTTTTGATCTTTGTATCTCTGAAACATTTGATGCTTTTCAAGATATAAATCAACAGGAGATGGAGACATTTCATCCTCCACAAGGGGTGTTGAACGGTTGATGAATATCTGCATGGTGAGCAGTTCCCATTACCTTGATAGACCTACAGTGATCAGAGTCCAGCGCTTTGCATTTTTAAGGGAGCCCCTGTTTCAAGTGGACCCTGACACACCTCAGTGAGAACTTTCATGCAACATGTCTGTAGTGCAATTCATTTGAAGCTTTCCAGAGAAGTGATCAAGTTTGCAGTATCAGCAATCAGGTGACTCGTGACAGCCATTTTTGATCAGTGCCTAATCTTGTACTTTTGAAAAACAGGTCTCCTTTAAACAGTTCAATACATTTTTGGCACGTTGGTTAATTTGAAGGAAGCTCTGTTATGACATAACAGATGGTAAATGCTGAGCTGTTCAAATCCTGGAGGGAAACTTGAAACAACTGTCACAACTAATTTCCAACTTGTATGTTTTGAGACGTGGGTTTTGAATTCAGTAGTAATGAGGTTAAGAGGTTTAAGAGGTAATTATGGTTGGTTGAAAAAAGGGTTTAAAATATATTTTCCCCCAATTGCAATTTCCAAAATAAGTCTCTTTGGTTGTTAAGAATGAACCAATTAAACCACGTTTGGTTGTGTCAAAGAAAGAGTCAGTTTATTAGTTACCTAACTAGAGAAAAAATAATAAAAATGGGACAAAACACACACACAAACGCACACACACACACACACACAGACACACACATACACACACACACACACACACACACACTTGCACACACACACACGCGCGCGCACACACACAGACAGGTGCACAGAAATACACACACATACACACACACACACAGACATGCTCACACAGACACACACCACACACACACACAAACAGACACACACATAAACACACACAGATATCAGAGGTAAAATAATTATAGAGTCCAATAAAAAATTAAGAGTCATTTGCTTGTACATGCAGCGTAGGCTGTGAAGTTTGAAGCTGTTTTAATTTAGTTGGTTTTCTGTAGATTCCTGTATTTCATTTGGCTCAGACTTGCACGTTGTTGAAGACACTCTGTTAGCTTCAGACAGAGAGAGAGAAAGAGAGAGAGTGACAGAGAGGGAGAGAAAGAGAGAGAGGGAGAAATCATTTCTGCTCTTTTCCAGCAGTGTTTGTGGAAGACTGCCATATTTCTTTTTCCTCCTCCTTTCTCTTATATCTGCTTGGCAGAACCATTTGTTAAACTCCTGTCTGTATATTCCTGAAGGGAATTCACTCAGCATGTTTTGCATTCATTGTTATAGACCAAGTATTCCCATTTTTTATCTTTGCATCTCTGAAACATTTGATGCATTTCAAGATATAAATCAACAGGAGATGGGGGTATTGCATCCTCCACAGGGGGTTTTGAATGGCTGATGATTCTCTGTTTGGTGAGCAGTTCCCACTGTTTTGATAGAACTACAGCTGATCAAAGTCCAGCACTTTGCATTTTAATGCCTTCCTTTTAAGAGTGTCCCTGTTTGAAGTGGATCCTGACACACCCCAGGCATGAACTTCGATGCAACAGGTCTGCAGTGCAATTCATTTGAACCTTTCCAGAGAAGTGATCAACTTCACAGTATCAGCAATCAGATGACTTGTGTCAGCCATTTTTGATCTGTGTACAATCTCGTATTTCTTTGAAAAACAGGTCACTTTTAGAGAGTTCAATATCTTTTTGGTCTGTTAGGAAGCTCTTAATCACAGTTTGCTGTCAGGATATTTGTGTGTGTGTTTGTCTGTGTTTGTGTGTGTGTGAGTGAGTCTGTGTGTGTGAGAATGTGAGTGTGTTTGTGTCTGTCTCTAAGTGTGTGAGCGTGTGTATGTGTGTTTGTGTATGTGTGTGTGCATGTCTGTATGTGTGTGAGTGAGAGTGTGTGTGTGTGTCTGTGTGTGTGTGAGTGGGTGTGTCTGTGTATGTGAGTATGTATGTATGTGTGTGTCTGTGTGTGTGTGAGTGTGTGTGTGTGAATGTGTATGTGTGTATGTCTGTGTCTGTGTGTGTGTGTTTCTGAGAGAGAGAGCAAGCGCTTCACAGAGTGAAACCTCCCTGAGTGTGGCCGCTGTGTTTAACATTTAAGCCACACAGACAGGATGTGGTTAAAAGGTGAAACCACAAGGAGTGAGTGTGTATCCCAGTGACTGTCTCTCTGTGGGTTTCCTGTGGGTTTCTGTGAACTGCCTGTGGTTATAAAAAAAATCTTCCAACCCCACATGCACGGCATCAAATAAGGATTTGGAAGCTGCTGCTCAGAGAGTAACTAGTCCCCCGAGAATTCACAGCCCCTCAAACACAGATTAACAGCATTAATCCTGACCGCCAGCCCACTCACTCATTGCCTCTTGTCTCAGACACTAGAAAGTGGAAGTTAAGGCCGGATTTTCACTCCCGGGTCGGGGGACACAGAGACGGCAGGAAAAAATAACAAAATATGTCTCGAGCACACAGAGCTCCAAGGGAAGGGTCGTGCTGCAGCTAAGGTGTGAGACATGGTACATTCCCCGGATGCAGCATTGAGGCTTGTATGTCTACACAGCTGATGTAGGTGCACATGGAACACATGTGAATGAGCACTGTGATGCACACACACCCTGGAGAGTAATATCCCTCCACGCACTACATATCAGGCTAACATCAACTCATGTTGTCATTGCTGACTCACAGGGTTGAAGAAGGTCACAGAGACGGCTCATCTTAAACCCCTCGATTAGATCACCCCTTAATCTTTGAGACTCGAGGGAACACAAGCCTGGTCCGTGCAACCTGTCCTCGGGATTTAACCCTTTCAGCCCCGGGATCATCCTGGTGACTCTGCACAGCACCCCCTCCGAGGACAATATATCCTCCCTGAGGTGCCGGACCCAGAACTGAACCCAGTGACACCAGATTGGATGTGAGGGGACCTTAGTAAAACTGTGCCAGACACTTCAAAAATCTCTTCAATTCAACCTTGTAAACGCAGTAGGAAAAATCCTACGGGGCCATTGTATCTTAGTAACATCGTAAACTTGGCCAAAAGAATCCCCCTGGTCACCCCTGAGTGTTACTCATATTGTAAACACAATGTATCGAGATCCTCCAGTCTCTGAGAAGCAAAACTAGGACACTAGAGCACCACCACTGGCAGGAGGCTGTAATTACAGTGTGACATGTTTACATGGGAATGTTCCATTACCAATGACACAGGAATTTAAATAATCAGAAGGACATGTGACAACAGGAAGTGGTGCCTTGGAGAATGGAATTATTCACTAGAGTACGTATTTAATTTGATAAAAATGTTCAGAAATGTCAGGGCACTTTAATTGATTCTTTTTTGTATTCATTCACTGACACTGGCTAGGCCAGAATTTATTGCCCATCCCTAATTGTCCTTGAGAATATGGGGGTGAGCTGCCTTCTTGAGCTGCTGCAGTCCCTGTGGTGTATGTACACCCACAGAACTGTTTGGGAGGGAGTTGCAGGATTCTGACCCAGCGACAGTGAAGGAACGGTGATATATTTCCAAGTCAGGATGGTGAGTGACTTGGAGGGGAACTTCCAGGTGGTGGTGTTCCCATGTGTCTGCTGCCCTTGTCCTTCGAGATGGTAGTGATCATGTGTTTGGAAGGTGCTGTCTAAGGAGGCTTGGTGAATCCCTACGTTGCATCTTGTAGATGGTATACACCCTGCTGCCACAGTACGTCAGTTGTGGAGGGAGAGAATGTTTGTGGATGGGGTGCAAATCAAGCGGGGCTGCTTTGTCCTGGACGGTGTCGAGCTTCTTGAGTGTTGTTGGAGCTGCACTCATCTAGGAAAGTGGAGAGTATTCCATCACTTGTGACCTGTGCCTTGAGGTTGGTGGACAGGCTTTGGGGAGTCAGGAGGTGAGTTACTCACCACAGGATTCCCAGCCTCTGGCCTGCTCTTGTAGTCACAGTGTTTATATGGCTAGTCCAGTTCAGTTTCTGGTCAACGTTAACCCCCAGCGTGTTGATTGTGGGGGATTCAGCAATGGTGATGCCATTGGACATTAAGGGGAGATGGATATATTCTCTCTGGTTGGAGATGGTCATTGCCTGGCACTTGTGTGGCATGAATGTTACTTGCCACTTGTCAGGCCAAGCCTGGATATTGTCAAGGTCTTGCTGCATTTGGACATGGACTGCTTCAGCATCTGATGAGTCATGAATGATGTTGAACGTTGTGCAATCATCAGCGACCTTCCATAATTCTGACCATCTGATAGAATGAATGTCATTGATGAAGCAGCTGAAGATGGTTGGGCCTAGGACACTACCCTGAGGAACTCCTGCGGTGATGTCCTGGAACTGAGATGACTGACCTCCAACAACCACAACCACCTTCCTTTGTACTTGGTATGAATCCAACGAGTGGAGAGTTTTCCCTGTGACATGACATGGCAGATGATGTGTGCTTGGTGCTCCAAATCCACAAGGGAAAATTGGTCATGCTATCACAATAGTTTTGCAATTTGTATTTATTACAAGAAGCGTGCACTGAATTCAGGAGTAATGAGTTGACCACAACCTTCAGAGATTTAAAAAATTCGATTAAGATATTTATTAACAAAATAAAAGATTTCAAGCACATATATAATACCACGGTTAGTTACAGCTGAAATATATTCTCAAATTCCTAATTAACCTGACTCCCAGTTACAGAGCCTGTTTAAGGCAACAGTCCAAAATAAGATTTTAGATTAAAAACAAATCCAGCGAGTTAACACAGCACACACTTGACACTGGAATTCTAAATGGGTTTCTCCAACTTTATTTACTGAACATAACAGACTTATGCACAAATGCCTGGAGGCTTCTTCAAGCCTGTTTCACACACTCCTGTTAGATCTTACATGGCCCCCAACATAGCCTTTCATTCTCCTTTATACATGTTTCTCTCTCTTTGATGTGTAAATTCTTTGGAACTGCACCTTTCCCATAATATAAACTGTCATGCTGCCAATATTGTCAATGAAGTTTGGGTAAAATTTAAAAAAAAAACTCCTTAGCTTTGCTTATTGGGCTTGTCCTAAACAGACCAACATCCCTTTGAAATCTAAACAACCCCTTCACACCTTACATGCTAACACAGCCTCCATGTGTTCTCATTAGCATTTCAAGTACATTTCTACATCCAGCTTCTTTTGATAATCTCAAGCTTGAAGTCTACCTGACTCCAGATGTAATTAAGCCACACAGACAGACCCATCTACACTCACACCCATAAACCTAGTTTACAACAAACCAGGAGAATAGTATGCAAATTATTATACTTTCGTACCACCCCTGATTCCCATTGATTGCAGTTATGATCGGGCTCCTAGAGGCCACACTCGGTCAAATGCAGCCTTAATGTTAAGGGCAGTCACTCTCACCTCACCTTGTATTAACAGATGTAAAATTATACATAACCCATAAGCATCTCGCAATCTTTTACAGCATGGAAAAAGGTGCAGCATTCAGAAAGCTCACTCAGAGCCAATAAAAAAGTTGAGCAACATCATATTTGTGTTCATTACTATTTGGCCATGTTGGCTGCACACACCCCACAGCCCCGCTCCCTGTTTCACACTCAGTTTTTCTGGAACCTGATCTGTGCGTATTCCGTGTCCTCGCTCCTGTGCACAGTCCTGTCACCGCTGGGCAGCTTTGAAAAGTTGATGTTGGCGTAGAGAAGCTCGTCGGTATTGTCGGGGTTCCCATGTCCAACATCGCCTCCCACTGGACCTTCAGAGAGATCCCAGGGAGCTGGGGTCTCCCCCTCGCTAGCTGTGTCTCTGGTTGTGTTCTGGGGCTCAGTAATCAGCACGTTCTGTTTACCCTACAGAGAAATGGAAACAGAAGACATCCTCACATCATTTACTGGCACTGATAGGGTTAAATTATTGTGCAGCCTCATTAGTGTCAGTCGTGTCTCAGTGGGTTTAACCCTTTTTTTCCCTCTCTTTCTCTGTCTCTCTTTCTCTCTCGCTTTCTCTCTCTCTTTATAATTTAATCTCTATCACACTCCAACAGTGCAGCACTCCCTCAGTACTGACCCTCTGACAGTGCAGCACTCCCTCAATACTGACCCTCTGACAGTGCAGCACTCCCTCAGTACTGACCCTCTGACAGTCCAGCAATCCCTCAGTAATGACCCTCTGACAGTGCAGCACTCCCTCAATACTGACCCTCTGACAGTGCAGCACTCCCTCAGTACTGACCCTCTGACAGTGCAGCACTCACTCAGTACTGACCCTCTGACAGTGCCGCACTCCCTCAGTACTGACCCTCTGACAGGGCAGCACTCCCTCAGTACTGACCCTCTGACAGCGCAGCACTCCCTCAATACTGACCCTCTGGCAGTGCAGCACTCCCTCACTACTGACATCAGGTGCCTTGTGTTCAGGTTTCTGGTCAAAGAGCGAGTGATGGAGGGTGACAGAGGCTGGGAGCGAGAGACAGTGCTGACCACTGAGCCATTGCTTCACAGGGAGATATCTATGTGTAACCCGGCTGAGAATCTGGTATACGTGTTGTCGACACACTGAGGTTGAAGCTTTGAAGTGAGTGTAAACAGCTCCTGTACCTGGTGCTTCACAGAGAGTGACCTGGGGGTCAATGCAATGTCACTGGTCCCTGAAACTCTCTCCTCCATCGCTGTCTTTCTCCTGCAATAACACAATATCACACTGTGGTTATCATATAGCAGAGAGTCAGTGCAGCACAGACACAGAGCCCACTGTAACCTTACACCAACGACTGGACTGTCTCTAGTTCCAATAAGGGATATCAGCGTGACATCACTATAATGGAAGTGTGTCATGTGATCCAATCTTAGTTTGACTTTTGCTTTGAGCAGAACACACACTCACGGCTCTGATGCCTTCAATCTTTATCCGTATGTATAACCGTTCTCGTGCCGAGTCCTGATAAACAAACCGACAACATTCTCACCCAAACCCTGTGAGCGATTGGTGCTTTGTTTCTTGTACAGTAAATAAGCCTAAGGTATAATATCATTATAATAACACGCCATATCTTTTACCCCCCCTCCACCCCTGCTCTTCCCCCCATAGCCCTTCAAATGTTCCCCCTTCAAGTATTTATCCAATTCCCCTTTTGAAAGATCCTATTAAATCTGCTTCCAGCGCCCTTTCAGGCAGCGCCTTCCAGATCACAGCAACTGATTATTATTCATCTGGATAACGGGCAATGAAAAACACTGTCTGGATCGTAAGGGACAAAGAGACCAGTTAGGGAGAGGCATCTGGCGCTTAACACAAGGGAAACAATCACCGACTTCAGGAAAGAACATTGAAGCAAATATTTATCCCGGAGTAATCGTGCAGAGTGAGGAATCTCTGGGTCTCGTGATTGTTTACCTGGATACAGGACAATGAAAGGTTCTCTCCGGATCAGAGTGGACACAGGGATCACTTACAGAGAGGGAACTGGTGCTGATCCCAAGGGAAACAATCACCGACTTAAGGAAAGAACATTGAAGCAAATGTTTATATTAAAATCAAGTTAAATCTTCAGACTTACTTTCTCACACAGATGAAGATGAAGATTCCAGCCAGGAAAACACTCAACATGATCCCAGCCGTGAACAATCCTACTGTCCATTTACTGGAGTCTCTACCTGTAAAAACAGCCATTAATTACTGCACTACAGGTTTACAATGATGCTCCGATGTATCTCGAGAAGCGATACACTCACTCAGTGTTTAAATACTCATTCTCGGGCAATGCTGACATTTATTGTCCATCCCTAGTTTCCCCTTGAGAAGGTGGTGGGGGGTCTTCCTCCTGAACCACTGGTTTGTCCCAAACTGGGAGACCAGTTCAGAGGGCAGGTAAGAGTTAACCATGTTGGTGTCTGAGACTGGAGTCACATATACACCCAGACCTGTTAAAATGGACAGGTTTCCCTCACTAAATTTGTAATTATATCTTTAATTTCTATATATATGTATCAACTAACATCACTAAAATAATCATTTATCACCTCATCTTCACACTGTTGTTTGTGGGATCTTGCTCTGCACAAATCAGCTGTTGCGTTTCTCAACGTAATCTATGTAACATTTATATATAATATTTATCAATGTAATCTATGTAACATTTATATATAATATTTATCAATGTAATCTATGTAACATTTATATATAATATTTATCAATGTAATCTATGTAATATTTATATATAATGTTTCTCGATGTAATCTATGTAATGTTTATATATAATATTTAGTCGTTTGGGAGGAGAACCTGAGTATTGCTGAGAAAGGACATTTTGTCAAAGCTTTCTGTCTTGCACCCAATGAAGCAGCTTATCTGGGGGAGAGGGTTCCAGATTTCCACTCCCCTTTGTGTGAAGAAGTGCTTCCTGACATCACCCCCTGAACGGCCTGGCTCCAATTTGACCAAGTGTTGCCATTGTCACATGAGGTCAGACGATTCAAAGCTTGGTCAAAGGGGTCAGTTGTAAAGAGCATCTTAGAGGAGGTAGAGAGAGAGGTGGAGAGGTTGAGGGAGGGAATTCTCGAGTTTAGGGATCAATCCAGCTGAGTGGAGATCGATCCTGAGCGATTCTGTCACCTTTGACCCACAGATAAACCTTGAACATGGCTTCCCCGTGTGGGTTTTGAACCGAGCAGGATGCCATCACTCCCCCCTCATCCTGGGGTCTCATCAGGGTGAGGGAACCAGTCACCAGATGCCCATCTCTGACCTGCCACGACACAAAACCTCCGTGTGTTTGGTTACCACTGATGTTGGCACTGGGCAGGTGCCAGGTGAGGTCTCCGGGTGGGTTGGAGTTGGCCACACAGACGCAGGTGACCCCCTCTGACCTCCGAGTGCACTCCAACTGCTGGGAAATCTCCGGCTTATCTGAGGAGGGAAGGACAACAATGAGACAACTTCATAGCAAAGTTAGAGCGTAAGATAGAATCTTAACACTGAAACACTCATTCCTGCCTTTGTTACCTCCGCACTCGACTATCCCAACACTCTCCTGCCCGACCTCCCATCTTCCACTCTCCGGAAACATCAGCTCATCCCAAACTCTGCTGTCCCCATGTCCTAACTCACACCGAGTCCCGTTCACACATCACTCCCTGTTGGTCACTGAGCTACACTGGCTCCCGGTCCGACAATGCCACAATTTTAAAATTTACATCGTTTCAAATTCCTCCTTACTCCCTCCCTATCTCTGTTACCTCCTCCAGCATCTACAACCCTCCCTATCTCTGTAACCTCCTCCAGCCCCTTCAACCCTCCCTATCTCTGTAACCTCCTCCAGACCCCACAACCCTCCCTATCTCTGTTACCTCCTACAGCATCTACAACCCTCCCTATCTCTGTTACCTCCTCCAGCCCCTATAACCCTCCCTATCTCTGTTACCTCCTCCAGCCATCACAACCCTCCCTATCTCTGTAACCTCCTCCAGACCCCACAACCCTCCCTATCTCTGTAACCTCCTCCAGTCCCTACACACTTCCCTATCTGTAACCTCCTCCAGCCTCTGCAACCATCCCTATCTCTGTAACCTCCTCCAGCATCTACATCCCTCCGAGATCTCTGCGCTCCTCCAATTCCGGCCTCTTGACCATCCCCCGATTCCTATCGCTCCACCATTGGCGGCCGTGCCTTCAGCTGCCTGGGCCCCGAGCTCTAGAATTCCCACCGTAAACCTCTCCATGTCTATCTCTCTCCTCATTTCAGACACTCCTTAAAATCTGGCCTCTTTCTCTGAGCTTTCAGTCCCTGTTCTGATATCTCCTTATGTATCTCGGAGAGGCGCAGGGTGAAAAAAGCAGGGAGGTGATGCTAGTTATGCTAAACCACAGCAAGGAAGCTGCCCTCAGACAGAAAGTGTTTGAGTTTTAAGCAGAGACAGGGGGAGTAAAATGCTTACATTGTACGTTCAGGTGGGTGATGTTGGAGGTGCTGTTACCCACTGGGTTCCTCGCTGTGCAGTAGAAACCTGCATCATTCTCCCGTGTTACAGGAGTGAAGGAGAGAGTGCGGCTACTTGTGTTTAACTGGGTGCTGGTGTTCCCCTCGATCCTGAACCAAGTGTAATGAGATATCGGAGGGACACTTTCACTGGAGCAGGTTAATGTGATATTGCTTCCCTCTCTTATCCCACCTGAGGATCTGCTGATGGACACCATCGTCTCCTGTGGGGGATCTGGAACAAAGACAGAGAACAATCAGCAGGTAATCCCCACACCCCACAGCTCTCCGAAATCTCTGCGCTCCTCCAATTCCGACCCCTTGCACATTCTCCCATTCCCATCTCTCCACCATTGGCGGCCGTGCCTTCAGCTGCCTGGACCCTAACCTCTGGAATTCCCTCCATCATCTCTCACCTCCTTCGGACAAAATCTGACCCCGAGTCACATTAGGAGACATTAGGAGAGGTGAGCAAAAGCTCGCTGAAAGCAGGAGGTTTTAACGGTGTGTCTTAATGGTTTTAAGGAGCATCTTAATGGTTGAGAAAGAGTTGGAGATTGTGTATCTCCCGCGCATCCCCCCTTGCAAATTCCTCTCCCTCCCAGAGCAATGTAAGGGTCCCTCCTGTCTTCACTTTTCACCCCACCAGCTTCCTCATTCAAAGGATCATTCTCCGCCATTTCCGCCAACTCCAGCATGATGCCACCACCAAACACATCTTCCCTTCACTACATCCGCCCCCCCCCACCCCCCCCATGTTGGCATTCCATAGGGATCATTCCCTCCAGGACACCCTGGTCCACTCCTCCATCACCCCTAGCACCTCAACCCTCTCCGATGACATCTTCCCATGCATTTGCAGAAGGTGCAACACCTGCCCCTTTACTTCCTCCCCCCTCACTGTCCAATGACCCAAACACTCCTTCCAGGTGAAGCAGCGCTTCATGCAGACTTCCTTCAATTTAATCTACTGCATTCACTGCTCCCAGTGTGGTTTCCTCTACATTGGAGACACCAAACACAGACTGGGTGATCGCTCTGATGAACACCTTCGGTCTGTCCACAAGCATGACCCAGACCTCCCTGTCGCTTGCCATTTTAACCCTCCACCCTGCTCTCATGCCCACATGTCCGTCCTTGGCCTGCTGCATTGTTCCAGTGAAGCCCAACGCAAACTGGAGGAACAACACCTCATCTTCCGACCTGGCACTTTACAGCCTTCCGGTCTGAATATTGAGTTCAACAATTTCAGAACTCTCTCCTCGATCTTCACTGCTTTTTGAACCCTTTTTTATGTATTCATTTTAATTGTTTTATTTGTTGACTGTTTTCCACTTATTTTTATTATTATTATTTGAAATTCATTTCCATTTTTATTGATTGTTTTATCCACAGATTTTAGTCTATTTTCGATCTTTATTCCCTCCACCGTCCCCTCCCCCTGCCACACCCCCACGAGGGCCATCTGTCTCTTTCCAGAGTGCTTACCCTGGTCCGCCCATTATCACACTCTGCTTAATGTCACCATTAGCACCTCCTTTATCCAATACCACCACTGTTAACAACCCTTTGACCTTTTGTTTATGACATCTTCCACAATCTCTCCATTGCCTCCACCTATCGCTGGTTTTCTATCCAGCTCCACCTGTCCCATCGCCCCCCCTTAGACAGGATATATTTCACCACATGTCTACTTCCCTTTAGCTCTGAAGAGGAGTCATACGGACTCCAAACGCTAACCCTGTCTTTCTCTCCACAGATGCTGCCAGATGCTCAGAATCAGCTGGATGGACAGAAAGACCAATGAGTGGCTTAGATCAAGAGGAGACGTTCAGCAATTAAAAGGGTTGTTCAGGACAGTTAGAGAGAGAAAGGTCTTCAAGTACGGAGATTGGAAACGAAGACCTGACAGCCTTGTCCTGACAACCATTGAAGGAGAAACTGAGAGCAAAAACAGAAAGGGAGAGTGAAAAATTGGGTGTGTGGATAACGTGGACTGAGCGAGGATTGAAGAAAACTGGATTAAAAACAACACGATCCCAATGGCTCCACGGAGACCACGGAGACAACAAACAAACAAATGTATCTCCACACTCACATTCCACAGTGATGGTTATGAACCCCTCCACTGCTCCATGTTCATTCTCTGCCACACACTGATAGTCTCCAGTGTCCCTGGATGTAACGTGAGGAATCACCAACCACAGCTCATTGTTGGAACTTGTTCTGTTCATTGGAACATTAAGATGTCGCCACGTCAGGTTAGAAGCTGGGAAGCTCTCGACAGAGCAGATTATCACTGCAGAATTCCCCTCAATGATATTGATCGATGAAGCGTTAATCATATCAAGAGAAGTAATTGATGGGTTCCGTGGTGCATCTAAATACAAATAAAGGTTTCATTGTGAGCAAACACAGTGCACAGCAAGACTCCAGGTATCATCTCTCTCCATCTGGTGTCTGTGTGCATGTCAAGGCTTCTTTCCCCATTATGATTTTCTATGTCACCATTTGTAACAGACACTGCCAGTGTGTTCCTTTTTGCATATTCATGGGAAGTGGATGTATCTATCTAGACCAGCATTTATTACCCATCCCTAATTGCCCTTGAGGAGGTGGTGGTGAGTTTTTCACCTCCAGAGGATTCCCAGCCTCTGACCGGCTCCTGTAGCCACAGTATTTATGGCCGGTCCAGTTAGTTGTTTGGTTAACATCCCCCAGGATGTGGATTGTGGGGGATTCAGCGATGTGAAAGTGATTGAATATCAAGGGGAGATGGTTAGATTCTCTCTTGTTGGAGATGATCACTGCCTGGTGCTTGTGTGGTGTGAACGTTACTTGTCATTTCTCAGCCCAAGCTGAGTGTTGTTCAGCTCTTGCTGCGTGTGGATATGTAAACTGTCACGTTGTAATTACAGCCTTCCACCAGAGGAGACACTGTCGGGCTAGAAGAAAAGAAAGTGTCTTTCACATGATCAGGATGTTCACGGAGATTTCACCATGGAGGAATTGCTTTGGAATAATGGGGTATTGGGTGATAAACCTACAATTCACTGTTCAGGAGGTTGCTCCATCCAATTCAGTGTCTTGATGATCTGGAGTTTACCTTCCTTCAACACAGAATCAGAGCTGCTACCGAGACTCGAGTGCAGCACTGAGAGAGGAGAGGGAGCTGACACGTGTGTGTGTATGTGTGTTTGTGTGTGCTTGTCTGTGTGTGTGTGTGTGTGTGTGTGTGTGTGTGTGTGTGTGTGTGTGTGTGTTATGTTGAAGTTTGCATTAACTCACATTCCACAGTGATGTTTATGAATCCCTCCACTGCTCCATGTTCATTCTCTGCCACACACTGATAGTTTCCAGTGTCCTTGGATGTAACATGAGGAATCACCAGCCACAGCTCATTGTTGGAACTTGTTCTGATCAGTGGGACATTAAGATGTCGCCACGTCAGGTTAGAAGCTGGGAAGCTCTCGACAGAGCAGATTATCACTGCAGAATTCCCCTCAATTATATTGATCCATGAAGCGTTAATCATATCAAGAGAATTGATTGAGAGATTCCGTGGTGCATCTAAAAACATATAAAGATTTTAACGTGAGCAAACATAGTGCACAGCAAGACTCCATGCATCATGTCTCTGTATCTGATGTCTGTATGCATTTCTAGGTACCTTCCCTCAAGATATTTTCCTATGTCACATTTACAATGGGCACTGCCTATGTAAACTGTCACACTGCAGGAGCATTCTCCCACCAGAGACCCTGCCCATCCAGATTTAAAGAAACTCCCTTTCACATCCTCAGAATGTCCCCAAGGGCTTGACAGGCAATGATTGTATTTGATCGATGGAGCACTGAGGGGTAAATCTACAATTCTCTGTTCAGGAGGTTGCTCATCCAATTCAGGGTCTTGTTGATCTGGAGTTTACCTTCCTTCAGCACAGAATCGGAGCTGACACCGAGACTCCAGTGCAGCACTGAGAGAGGAGAGGGACCTCACATGAGTGTATGTGTGTGTGTGTGTTTGTGTTTCTGCACAAGTGAGTGTGTTTGTGTGTGTGTGTGTGCGTGTGTGTGTGTGTGTGTGAGTGCGTGTGTGTGCATGTGCGTGTGTGCAGCTGTGTGTGTGTGTTGTGTGTGCGTGTGTGTTGTGTATGTGTGCGTGTGCATGTGAATGTGCGTGCTTACGTGTGTGTGTGTATGCGTGTGTGTGTGTGTGTGCGTGTGTGTGCATGTGCGTGTGTGCAGGTGTGTGTGTGTTGTGTGTGCGTGTGTGTTGTCTGTGTGCGCGTGTGCGTGTGAATGAGTGTGCTTACATGTGTGTGTGCGTGTGTGTGTGTGTTGTGTGTGTGTGTGTGTGTGTGCGTGTGAATGTGCGTGCTTACGTGTGTGTGTGTGTGTGTGCACATGTCTGTGTGTGCGTGTGTGTGTTGTGTGTGTGTGTGTGTGCGTGTGCGTGTGAATGTGCGTGCTTACATGTGTGTGTGTGTCTGTTGGTGCGTGTGTGGTCTGTGTAACCTGTAAACCTAACCCTTCCACACTGATGGTCACGAACACCCCCCACTGCCAACAAATTTATCTCAGTAAGGAACATGGCACTGCCAACCCCGTCAATACCATCTTCTAAACGGGGGATTGGGTAGGAATCTGGTTTTATTGCTGCATTAACCTTTCTGTAATGTATGCAGAATCTGGTTGGAAATGAAATACCTGCTCCTTTTTACCTCCCTCCCTACGATGGTATCGTTTTAACATATTGATGTGTCACAGCCGATTCTTTATTCTACAATCTGGGGTGTCTATCAAATAATTTACTTGACCAACCCTCCTAATTACCTTGTGGGGACCACTGAACCACGCTTTCAGAGGCTCCCCCTGCCAAGGCAATGATACTAACACGTCATCCCCCTGGTTGTGATGTTCGGGTCACAGCTTGCCTGTCTGCCCCATTCCTTCATTTCTGTTTGAGAAACTATAAGATGTTCTTGTGCCACTTTGGAGGCTCCCATGAGCCGTTCCTGAAACATGGACACATCATCTGAAATAGAGGATTCATCCCTCTGTCCGGAATATCTTTCTTTGATGTATTTCAGACAGCCTCTTATCTCGTGTCCATAAGTTATTCCAAAAAGACTAAAACCTGCCGATTCATTTGGTGAATCTCGTGTGGGAAATACAAGAAAATCCAGTCCTTTGTCCCAGTCATGGGGAGTTCATGACAATAGCTTCAATCATTGTTTTGAGGGTTTGTTGGTCCCTCTCTAAAGATCCCCGTGTCTATGGATGATATGCTGTGGACTTTAACTGTTTTATACCCAAATTACTCATTATGTTCGGAAAATTTTAAGACATAGAGATGGAACCTTGATCTGACTGGATCTCCAGCAGTAATCCATAATGGGTAAAAAATTGGGTTAACTTCCCTATTACTACTTTAGCTGTAATTGTTCCTAAAGGGATGGTCTCTGGAAATCGAGTTGTCATATCCATCATAGTGAGGCCATACTGGAGTCCGGCTTTCATTTTCGATAATGGTCTAACACAGTCCACTAATGCTCGTATCCAATGGTAACGGACAATTAGCTCACTGGAGGAGGGGAATCCACAAATATTCCCATCCTCAATGAAGGGGGAGCCCAGCACATCAGGGCAAAAGATAAGGCTGAAGCATTTGCTACAACAATTATCCATTTCTGTCTGGCGTAAAAATAAGTCAGGAAATGGTGCTCAACCAGGGCTTACAAAAGAAATTAGGGATAGTATTAGATCCAGAGAGGAGACATAAAATTGCCAGGGGAAGCAGCAATGCTGAGGATTGGGAGCAGTTTAGAATTCAGCAAAAGTGGACAAAAAGATTGATCAAGAAGGGGAAAATGGAACATGGGAGTAAACTTGCAGGGAACGTAAAAACCGACTGTAAAAGCTTCTATAAATATGTGAAGAGAGAAAGATTAGCAGTGACCGATGTAGGTTCCTTGCAGTCAGAAATGGGGGAAATTCTAATGAGAAACAAAGAAATGGCAGAAGAACTGAACATATATTTTAGTTCTGTCTTCACAAAAGAGGACACAAATAATTTCCCAGGAATGTTAGGGAACCAAGTGTCTAGTGAGAAGGAGGAATTGAAGATAATCAGGATTAGTTTTAAAAAATGGAGCTGGAGAGATTAATGGGTTAAAGGTTGAACAGTCCTCAGGGCCTGAAAATCTACATCCCAGAGACTAACGGAAGTGACCCTGGAAATATTGGAAGCACTGGTGGTCATCCTCCAAAATTCTATAGGCTCTGGAGCAGTTCCTATAGATTGGAGGGTGGCAATTGTAACCCCACTATTTAAAATAGAAGGGAGAGAAAAATCAGAGAATTACAGACCAGTTAGTCTAACATGGGGAAAACGCTAGAGCCTATTATATAAGGTGTGCTAATGGAACGCTTGGAAAGCATTAATGGGATTAGACAAAGTCAGCATGGGTTAATGAAAGGAAAATCATGCTTAACTAATCTACTGGAGATTTTGAGGATGTAACTTGTGGAATAGATAAGGGATAACCAGTGGATGTGGTGTTTTTAGATTTCAAGAAGGCTTTTGATAAGGTCCCACATAAGAGGCTAGTGGGCAACATTAAAGCCCATGGGATTGGGGGTAATTTACTGGCATGGATTGAGAATTGGGTCGACAGACAGGAAACAGAGGGTCAGAATAAATTAGTCTTTATCTGAGTGGCAGGCGGTGACTAGTGGTATACCACAGGGATCCGTGCTTGGGACCTAACTATTCACGATATATATAAATGACTTGGGTGAGGGAGCCAAGTGCAATATTTCCAGGTTTTCTGATGACACAATGCTGGGTAAGGGTGTGAGCTGTGAGAAGGATGCAAAGAGGCTTCAAGGCGATTTAGACAAGTTGTGTGTGTGGGCAAACACATGGCAGATGATGTGGATGAATGTGACATTGTAGGCTTTGGTGTGAAAAACAGAAAGGCAGAGTATTATTTAAATGGTGATATATTGCGAAATGTGGATGTACAAAGGGATCTGGGTGTCCTTGTGCACTAGCCAATGAAAGTAAACAGGCAGGTGCAGCAAGTAATTCGGAAGGCAAATGGTATGTTGGCCTTCATTGCAAGAGGATTTGTGTTCAGGAGTAGGGATGTCTCACTGCAGTTATACAAGGTCTTGGTGAGACTGCACATGGGGTACTACGTGCCGTTTTGGTCTCCCTCCCTAAAAAAGGATAGACTTGCCGTCGAGAGAGTGCAGAGAAGGTTCTCTAGGCTGATACCAGGGGCGGCAGGACTGTCGTATGAGGAGAATTGGTACGACTGGGTCTGTATTCACTAGAGTTTAGAAGAATGAGAGGAGACCTGAATAAACGTAAGAAATTCTAACAGAGATAGACAGACTGGATGGAGGGAGGATGCATCCCCTGGTTGGGGAGTCTAAAACCAAGGGCGACAATCTCAGGATACAGGGCAGGCCATTTTGGACTGAGATAGGGAAACATTTCTTCACTCAGAGGGTGGTCAATCTGTGGAATTCTCCATCACAGAGGCTGTGGAGGCCGGGTCACTGAGTGTATTCAAGAAAGAAACTGATAAATATTTTGATATTAGGGGCATCAAAGGGTACGGAGAGAAAGCGGGAATAAGGCTTTGAGATAGAGGGTCAGCCTTGATCATATTGAATGGCGGAGAAGGCTTGAAGGACTGAATGTCCTAATCCTGCTCCTAGTTTCTATGTACCTAGGTATCTATAGAACTATCTCTCTCCGTGTTCTATTCTCATGTGACCTTGAGTAACTGATGATAAATACTATCTATTTACATTGTTAATATTAAACTTTTATACTACATCTCCCCCAAAATCTTTGACATCAATGAAGACAATATTTATATTATCCTATATTGTCTTTTAAGTTCAACCTTGGCCCCCTCTGCCTTATCAGGTAGGCATAAACAATCCCAAGGCTCAATACAGGAAGAGCTCTCCCTGGTCAATATCACTAATAAAAAAGGACCTGTTTTGTCTTCAAGTGATGTTTGTGGGATCTTGCTCTGCACATTGTATCCTATTACAGCTAATATAGAATGAAGGGAATCCATACTTACATTTTACAGTTAGCATAAGGGTCTGCTCCGATGAAACAGATGGATATCTCACTCTGCAGCTGAGAGTGTGTCCGTGGTGTTTGAGTGATGGGATCAGGGTCAGAACAGAAGTATAGGTCAGAGTGACACCATGCTGAGTTACAGTGTTTGAGACTGATCCAGGTACGTCAGTGGGAGTGTCCCAGGTTAAGACAGGTGCTGCTGTTCCATTGCACGTTGTGTTGAAGGTGCAGCTTACATCCACACGCTTTCCTGCAATAATTTCAGCAGGGAATATCGTGGGTTTATCTGTGAAATCTAACAGACAGAGAATGGATCCTTTTAGAGAAATATAACGTGAAGCATCAGTTCAAATAGAAATCACAGTCCCACAAGAGAAAGCACGTTTACAAGGATGATATCAGATCTGAGAGGTTACAATGATCAGGAGAGAATTTCCTATTTTCAGACTTAGTGGAATTTCTGTCTCTCAGATGAATTCACTTCCACTTTGAGATAATTGAATTGACAATCCCGGGTGAGGGCGGGGGAGCAGCTCACAGTTCCTGACACACTGGCTTGTTACTTTCTCTGAAATCTGCCAGATTTAAATTCTATCCTGTCGCCAGGAGGAGAGAATCCATTTGAACCAATCACTGAACCGGCATCTAAAGCAGATGATCAGGTTATTGATCACATTGCTGTTTCTGGGAGCTTCCTGTGCACAAATTGGCTGCTGTGTTTCCTATATTACAACAAGGGCTACATTTCAACAATTATTTCAATGGTTGTGAATCCATTTGCGACGTCCAGAGGTGGTGAAAGGCGCTATAGAAATGCAAATCTTTCTTTTGTTGATATGTAAGAATTTTAAACAGGATTAGGGAGATTGATGTAAGTGGATAACCTGATAACATTGATGGACACAGTCAATACATTTAATCATTGATATTAAAGTGAGTATTAGAGGTTGTTTTAGGACTGAACTGGAAGCTATCACCAGGTTATTGAGAATCAGACAGCGTGTTATAATAAGCTGTGTTTTGTGTTAATATGTAAACGTCACAGTTTGTGTTATTTCCCATTGAGTGTTGAATGTGAATTGGTGAGTAATTATAACACAGCACTTACCAGAAATGTGAAGCTGGCTTACAGGGTAATAGTTATGGCTCGGACCATTGTCAAATTCTATTCTGAAAAAATAAGGTCCTGCATCTTCCCGTCTGATGTTGTTTATAATCAGAGAACAGTCGCCATCTTTCAGGTCTCCAGACAGCCGGGTCCGATGGTGGAACCGTGGTAACTCGTGACTGTGATCCTTGGAGTGAAAGGCAATGGGAGCCCATGGAATCTGTTTCTCATTATTAAACCAGAGTCCACCTCGCGGTTGGTTTTCCAGACACGATGGATAACTGTAATGACATGGAATCTGTACAAACGAACCTTCCTGCGCTGTCACCTCTCGTGGAGTGTCACCTTTCCACTCTTGTGAGGGTTCAGCTGGGGAGAGAAATATCAATATTTAACTCTGGATGGTTTGTGGATCCACTAGACTCAAAATTTACAGATGAGGCTGAATTGGGGGGATGGTCAATACTGAGGAAAATGGCAACAAATTATTTTGGCAGGAAGAATAGAAAAATAGGATATTATTTAAATGGAGACAGGATGCAGAATGCAGTACAGAGGGATCTGGGTGTCCTTGTACATGAATCACAGAAAGTCAGCATTCAGGAACACCACGGAATGAGGAAGGCAAGTGGAATGTTGGCCTTTATTGCAAAGGGATGGAGTATAAAAGGAGGGAAGTCTTGCAACAGCTGCACAGGGTGAGATTGTATCAGGAGCAGTGTGTACAGTTCTGGTCTCCTTACTTATGGAGGGATAGAGTTGCATTGAAGGCAGTTCAGAGGAGGTTCACTGGGCTGATTCCCAGGATTAAAGGGTTTGTCCTGTGAGGAAATGTTGAGCAGGTTGGGCCTGTATCCATTGGAGTTTAGAAGAATGAGGGGTGACCTTATTGAAACATATCCGATTCCGAGGGGGCTTGACAGGGTGGATGCTGGGAGGATGTTTCCCCCTCGTGGGGGAATCTAGAACCAGGGAGCACAGTTTCGGAATGAGGGCTCTCCATTTAAGACTGAGATGAGGAGGAATTTCCTCTCTCAGAGGGGCGCTAGCCTGTGGAATTCTCTTCCCCAGAGAGCAGTGGAGGCTGGGCCATTGAATAGACTCAAGGCTGAGTGAGGCAGGTTTTTGATCGACAAGGGATTCAAGGGTTTGGGGCACAGGCAGGAAAGTGGAGTTAAGGCCACAACCAGATCAGTGAGAGCAGGCTCGAGGGGCCGAATGGCCTGCTCCTGTCCCTATTTCTTATGTTCCTACATTCTTACCTTCTTAAAATATTAAAGCTGCAGAATAAACATGCAAGTGACTGACCCGCTCGACCCACCTTCCATCAGGGGCTGGAGGAGGTTACACAGATAGGGAGGTATGTGGGGGCTGTAGGAGGTAACAGAGATAGGGAGGGCTGTAGATACTGGAGGAGGTTACGCAGATAGGGAGGGTGGTAGGACCTGGAGGAGGTTGCAGAGATAGGGAGGGCTGTAGGGATTTGAGAAGTTTATGGCGATGGGGAGCGTGTAGGGACTGGAGGAGGCTGCAAGGGCAGAGAGGGTTTTAGGGGCAGGAGGAGTTTACAGGGATAGGAAGAGTTGTAGGGGCTGGACGGATTGCAGAGGTAGGGAGGGTTGGAAAGGCTGGTGGAGGTTTCAGAGGTAGGGAAGGTTGCAGGGACTGGAGGAGTTTACAGAGTTGGGGGAGTTTTTGGGGCAGGGTGGGGTTACAGAGATACGGAGGGTTGTAAGGGCAGGACGAGGTTACATAGATATGGAGTGTGGCTGGGGCTGAGGGAGGCTACAGAGATAGGGAGGGTTATAATGGCTGGAGGAGGTTACAGAGATAAAGGAAACTCTTAGGGACTGGAGGAGGTTACAGAGATAGGGAGGGTTGTAGTGGGCTGGAGGAGGTTACAGAAATATGAAGGGTTGTAAGAGATGGACCAGCTTACAGAGATAGGGAGAGGTATTCGGTCTGGAGGAGGTTGCAGAGATAGGGGAGGTTGTTAGGACTGGAGGAGGCTACAAATATCGCGAGGGTTATCGGGGCTTGAGGAGGTTAAAGAGATAGGGAGGGGTGTTGGGTCCGGAGGAGTTTGCAGTGATAGGAATGGTTTTCGGGATTGGAAGAGAGTACTGAGATAGGAGGGTTGTAGGGACTGGAGGAGTCTCCTGAGATAGGGAGGGTTGTAGGGACTGGAGGAGGCTCCTGAGATAGGGAGGGTTGTAGGGACTGGAGGAGGCTCCTGAGATAGAGAGGGTTGTAGGCACTGGAGGAGGCTCCTGCGATAGGGAATGTTGCCATGGATGAAGATAAAGGAGGAGATTACTGTAATAGGGAGGAAAAATATTCAAAAATTTGGACATTGAGACTTTGCTTGACCAGGAGCCAGTCTCGGTCATCGAGCAGAGCGGGTGATAAGGGAACGGGACTTGGTGTGAGTAAGGACGTGGTCAGCAGTTTTGGATGGCCTCAAGTTTATGGAGTGTAGAGCATGTGTTGGAACAGTCGAGTCTGGAGGTAATGAAGGCGTGGATGAGGGTTTCAGCAGCAGATGAGCTGAGACAGGGTGAAGTCGTACGACGTTATGGAGGTGGAAATAGACGGTGTTAGTGAGGGCGCAGATATGAGGCCGGAAGCTCATCTCAGGATCAAATGGGACAACAAAGCTGTGAACAGATTGGCTTCAATCTCAGAGAGCTGCCAGGGAGAGGAATGGAATTGGTAGCAAGGGAACAGAGTTTGGAGCGGGGAATGAAGACAATGGCTTCAGTCTTTCCAATATTTAATTGGAGGGAATTTCTGCCCATCCAGTACTGGATGTCGGATAAGCAGCCTGATAATTTAGCAGCAGTGGAGGAGTCGAGAGAGGTGGTGGTGAGGTAGAGCTGGGGATCCTCAGTGGACAGGTGAAAACTAACACTGTTCAGATGATGCTGCAAAGCCATTGCAAGTGATTCTCTGGCTACGATGAGATGGATAAGAATGGAGCCAGGGGAGAGCAGTCCCACCCAGCTGGACGACAGTGGAGAGATGTTGGAGGAGGATGGTGTGGTCGAGCGTGACAAAGGCTGCAGACAGATTGAGAAGGACGAGGAGGGAAAGTTGACCTTTGTCACAGTCACACAGGATGCCATTTGTGACCTTGATAAGAGATGTTTCAGCACAGTGGCTGGGGTGGGAACCTGATTGGAGGGATTCAAACATGGAGTTCCGGGAAAGATGGAACCGGATTCGGGAGATGGAAACACGTTCAAGGACTTTGGAGGGGAAAGAGAGGCTGGAGATGGGACGGGGGTTTACACGGACAGTGTGAGGGGTGGAAGGTGTAGTGGGGAGGAGACACTTCACTCAGGGGGGAGGTGTCATCACCCCTCAACTCGGTTTACGTTACAGCTATGATGTGGATTCAATCACACACAATAAGCTCATGGATCTGGGAGCAGAAATAGACAAATCATTAAAAATAGTGACGCTGGTTAACACGGCCAAAAAACAAGCAAATCAAACACTATTATTTCCCATTGAGTGTTGGATGTGAATTGGTGAGTAATTATAACACAGCACTTACCAGAAACGTGAAGCTGGGTTACAGGGTAATAGTTATGTCTCGGACCATTGTCAAATTCTATCCTGAAAAAATAAGGTCCTGCATCTTCCTGTCTGATGTTGTTTATAATCAGAGAATAGTCGCCATCTTTCAGGTCTCCAGACAGCCGGGTCCGATGGTGGAACCGTGGTAACTCGTGACTGTGATCCTTGGAGTGAAAGGCAATGGGAGCCCAGGGAATCTGTTCCTCATTATTAAACCAGACTCCACCTCGCGTTTGGTTTTCCAGACACGATGGATAACTGTAATGACATGGAATCTGTACACACGAACCTTCCTGCGCTGTCACCTCTCGTGGAGTGTCACCTTTCCACTCTTGTGAGGGTTCAGCTGGGGAGAGAAATATCAATATTTAACTCTGGATGGTTTGTGGATCCACTAGACTCAAAATTTACAGATGAGGCTGAATTGGGGGGATGGTCAATACTGAGGAGAATGGCAACAAATTATTTTGGCAGGAAGAATAGAAAAACAGGATATTATTTAAATGGAGACAGGATGCAGAATGCAGTACAGAGGGATCTGGGTGTCCTTGTACATGAATCACAGAAAGTCAGCATTCAGGAACACCACGGAATGAGGAAGACAAGTGGAATGTTGGCCTTTATTGCAAAGGGATGGAGTATAAAAGGAGGGAAGTCTTGCAACAGCTGCACAGGGTGAGATTGTATCAGGAGCAGTGTGTACAGTTCTGGTCTCCTTACTTATGGAGGGATAGAGTTGCATTGAAGGCAGTTCAGAGGAGGTTCACTGGGCTGATTCCCAGGATTAAAGGGTTTGTCCTGTGAGGAAATGTTGAGCAGGTTGGGCCTGTATCCATTGGAGTTTAGAAGAATGAGGGGTGACCTTATTGAAACATATCCGATTCCGAGGGGGCTTGACATGGTGGATGCTGGGAGGATGTTTCCCCCTCGTGGGGGAATCTAGAACCAGGGAGCACAGTTTCGGAATGAGGGCTCCCCCATTTAAGACTGAGATGAGGAGGAATTTCCTCTCTCAGAGGGGCGCTAGCCTGTGGAATTCTCTTCCCCAGAGAGCAGTGGAGGCTGGGCCATTGAATAGACTCAAGGCTGAGTGAGGCTGGTTTTTGATCGACAAGGGAGTCAAGGGTTTGGGGGACAGGCAGGAAAATGGAGTTAAGGCCACAACCAGATCGGTGAGAGCAGGCTCGAGGGGCCGAATGGCCTGCTCCTGTCCCTATTTCTTATGTTCCTACATTCTTACCTTCTTAAAATATTAAAGCTGCAGAATAAACATGCAAGTGACTGACCCGCTCGACCCACCTTCCATCAGGGGCTGGAGGAGGTTACACAGATAGGGAGGTTTGTGGGGGCTGTAGGAGGTAACAGAGATAGGGAGGGCTGTAGATACTGGAGGAGGTTACGCAGATAGGGAGGGTGGTAGGACCTGGAGGAGGTTGCAGAGATAGGGAGGGCTGTAGGGATTTGAGTAGTTTATGGCGATGGGGAACATGTAGGGACTGGAGGAGGCTGCAAGGGCAGAGAGGGTTTTAGGGGCAGGAGGAGTTTACAGGGATAGGAAGAGTTGTAGGGGCTGGACGGATTGCAGAGGTAGGGAGGGTTGGAAAGGCTGGTGGAGGTTTCAGAGGTAGGGAAGGTTGCAGGGACTGGAGGAGTTTACAGAGATGGGGGAGTTTTTGGGGCAGGGTGGGGTTACAGAGATAGGGAGGGTTGTAGGGGCAGGACGAGGTTACATAGATATGGAGTGTGGCTGGGGCTGAGGGAGGCTACAGAGATAGGGAGGGTTATAATGGCTGGAGGAGGTTACAGAGATAAAGGAAACTCTTAGGGACTGGAGGAGGTTACAGAGATAGGGAGGGTTGTAGTGGGCTGGAGGAGGTTACAGAAATATGAAGGGTTGTAAGAGATGGACCAGCTTACAGAGATAGGGAGAGGTATTCGGTCTGGAGGAGGTTGCAGAGATAGGGGAGGTTGTTAGGACTGGAGGAGGCTACAAATATCGCGAGGGTTATCGGGGCTTGAGGAGGTTAAAGAGATAGGGAGGGGTGTTGGGTCCGGAGGAGTTTGCAGTGATAGGAATGGTTTTTGAGATTGGAAGAGAGTACTGAGATAGGAGGGTTGTAGGGACTGGAGGAGTCTCCTGAGATAGGGAGGGTTGTAGGGACTGGAGGAGGCTCCTGAGATAGGGAGGGTTGTAGGGACTGGAGGAGGCTCCTGAGATAGAGAGGGTTGTAGGCACTGGAGGAGGCTCCTGAGATAGGGAATGTTGCCGTGGATGAAGATAAAGGAGGAGATTACTGTAATAGGGAGGAAAAATATTCAAAAATTTGGACATTGAGATTTTGCTTGACCAGGAGCCAGTCTCGGTCATCGAGCAGAGCGGGTGATAAGGGAACGGGACTTGGTGTGAGTAAGGACGTGGTCAGCAGTTTTGGATGGCCTCAAGTTTATGGAGTGTAGAGCATGTGTTGGAACAGTCGAGTCTGGAGGTAATGAAGGCGTGGATGAGGGTTTCAGCAGCAGATGAGCTGAGACAGGGTGAAGTCGTACGACGTTATGGAGGTGGAAATAGACGGTGTTAGTGAGGGCGCAGATATGAGGCAGGAAGCTCATCTCAGGATCAAATGGGACAACAAAGCTGTGAACAGATTGGCTTCAATCTCAGAGAGCTGCCAGGGAGAGGAATGGAATTGGTAGCAAGGGAACAGAGTTTGGAGCGGGGAATGAAGACAATGGCTTCAGTCTTTCCAATATTTAATTGGAGGGAATTTCTGCCCATCCAGTACTGGATGTCGGATAAGCAGCCTGATAATTTAGCAGCAGTGGAGGAGTCGAGAGAGGTGGTGGTGAGGTAGAGCTGGGGATCCTCAGTGGACAGGTGAAAACTAACACTGTTCAGATGATGCTGCAAAGCCATTGCAAGTGATTCTCTGGCTACGATGAGATGGATAAGAATGGAGCCAGGGGAGAGCAGTCCCACCCAGCTGGACGACAGTGGAGAGATGTTGGAGGAGGATGGTGTGGTCGAGCGTGTCAAAGGCTGCAGACAGATTGAGAAGGACGAGGAGGGAAAGTTGACCTTTGTCACAGTCACACAGGATGCCATTTGTGACCTTGATAAGAGCTGTTTCAGCACAGTGGCTGGGGTGGGAACCTGATTGGAGGGATTCAAACATGGAGTTCCGGGAAAGATGGAACCGGATTCGGGAGATGGAAACACGTTCAAGGACTTTGGAGGGGAAAGAGAGGCTGGAGATGGGACGGGGGTTTACACAGACAGTGTGAGGGGTGGAAGGTGTAGTGGGGAGGAGACACTTCACTCAGGGGGGAGGTGTCATCACCCCTCAGCTCGGTTTACGTTACAGCTATGATGTGGATTCAATCACACACAATAAGCTCATGGATCTGGGAGCAGAAATAGACAAATCATTAAAAATAGTGACGCTGGTTAACACGGCCAAAAAACAAGCAAATCAAACACTATTATTTCCCATTGAGTGTTGGATGTGAATTGGTGAGTAATTATAACACAGCACTTACCAGAAACGTGAAGCTGGGTTACAGGGTAATAGTTATGGCTCGGACCATTGTCAAATTCTATCCTGAAATAATAAGGTCCTGCATCTTCCTGTCTGATGTTGTTTATAATCAGAGAACAGTCGCCATCTTTCAGGTCTCCAGACAGCCGGGTCCGATGGTGGAACCGTGGTAACTCGTGACTGTGATCCTTGGAGTGAAAGGCAATGGGAGCCCAGGGAATCTGTTCCTCATTATTAAACCAGACTCCACCTCGCGTTGGTTTTCCAAATGTGATGGATAACTGTAATGACATGGAATCTGTACACACGAACTTTCCTGCGCTGTCACCTCTCGTGGAGTGTCACCTTTCCACTCTTGTGAGGGTTCAGCTGGGGAGAGAAATATCAATATTTAACTCTGGATGGTTTGTGGATCCACTAGACTCAAAATTTACAGATGAGGCTGAATTGGGGGGATGGTCAATACTGAGGAAAATGGCAACAAATTATTTTGGCAGGAAGAATAGAAAAACAGGATATTATTTAAATGGAGACAGGATGCAGAATGCAGTACAGAGGGATCTGGGTGTCCTTGTACATGAATCACAGAAAGTCAGCATTCAGGAACACCACGGAATGAGGAAGGCAAGTGGAATGTTGGCCTTTATTGCAAAGGGATGGAGTATAAAAGGAGGGAAGTCTTGCAACAGCTGCACAGGGTGAGATTGTATCAGGAGCAGTGTGTACAGTTCTGGTCTCCTTACTTATGGAGGGATAGAGTTGCATTGAAGGCAGTTCAGAGGAGGTTCACTGGGCTGATTCCCAGGATTAAAGGGTTTGTCCTGTGAGGAAATGTTGAGCAGGTTGGGCCTGTATCCATTGGAGTTTAGAAGAATGAGGGGTGACCTTATTGAAACATATCCGATTCCGAGGGGGCTTGACAGGGTGGATGCTGGGAGGATGTTTCCCCCTCGTGGGGGAATCTAAAACCAGGGAGCACAGTTTCGGAATGAGGGCTCCCCCATTTAAGACTGAGATGAGGAGGAATTTCCTCTCTCAGAGGGGCGCTAGCCTGTGGAATTCTCTTCCCCAGAGAGCAGTGGAGGCTGGACCATTGAATAGACTCAAGGCTGAGTGAGGCAGGTTTTTGATCGACAAGGGAGTCAAGGGTTTGGGGGACAGGCAGGAAAATGGAGTTAAGGCCACAACCAGATCGGTGAGAGCAGGCTCGAGGGGCCGAATGGCCTGCTCCTGTCCCTATTTCTTATGTTCCTACATTCTTACCTTCTTAAAATATTAAAGCTGCAGAATAAACATGCAAGTGACTGACCCGCTCGACCCACCTTCCATCAGGGGCTGGAGGAGGTTACACAGATAGGGAGGTTTGTGGGGGCTGTAGGAGGTAACAGAGATAGGGAGGGCTGTAGATACTGGAGGAGGTTACGCAGATAGGGAGGGTGGTAGGACCTGGAGGAGGTTGCAGAGATAGGGAGGGCTGTAGGGATTTGAGTAGTTTATGGCGATGGGGAACATGTAGGGACTGGAGGAGGCTGCAAGGGCAGAGAGGGTTTTAGGGGCAGGAGGAGTTTACAGGGATAGGAAGAGTTGTAGGGGCTGGACGGATTGCAGAGGTAGGGAGGGTTGGAAAGGCTGGTGGAGGTTTCAGAGGTAGGGAAGGTTGCAGGGACTGGAGGAGTTTACAGAGATGGGGGAGTTTTTGGGGCAGGGTGGGGTTACAGAGATACGGAGGGTTGTAGGGGCAGGATGAGGTTACATAGATATGGAGTGTGGCTGGGGCTGAGGGAGGCTACAGAGATAGGGAGGGTTATAATGGCTGGAGGAGGTTACAGAGATAAAGGAAACTCTTAGGGACTGGAGGAGGTTACAGAGATAGGGAGGGTTGTAGTGGGCTGGAGGAGGTTACAGAAATATGAAGGGTTGTAAGAGATGGACCAGCTTACAGAGATAGGGAGAGGTATTCGGTCTGGAGGAGGTTGCAGAGATAGGGGAGGTTGTTAGGACTGGAGGAGGCTACAAATATCGCGAGGGTTATCGGGGCTTGAGGAGGTTAAAGAGATAGGGAGGGGTGTTGGGTCCGGAGGAGTTTGCAGTGATAGGAATGGTTTTCGGGATTGGAAGAGAGTACTGAGATAGGAGGGTTGTAGGGACTGGAGGAGTCTCCTGAGATAGGGAGGGTTGTAGGGACTGGAGGAGGCTCCTGAGATAGGGAGGGTTGTAGGGACTGGAGGAGGCTCCTGAGATAGAGAGGGTTGTAGGGACCGGAGGAGGCTCCTGCGATAGGGAATGTTGCCATGGATGAAGATAAAGGAGGAGATTACTGTAATAGGGAGGAAAAATATTCAAAAATTTGGACATTGAGATTTTGCTTGACCAGTAGCCAGTCTCGGTCATCGAGCAGAGCAGGTGATAAGGGAACGGGACTTGGTGTGAGTAAGGACGTGGTCAGCAGTTTTGGATGGCCTCAAGTTTATGGAGTGTAGAGCATGTGTTGGAACAGTCGAGTCTGGAGTTAATGAAGGTGTGGATGAGGGTTTCAGCAGCAGATGAGCTGAGACAGGGTGAAGTCGTACGACGTTATGGAGGTGGAAATAGACGGTGTTAGTGAGGGCGCAGATATGAGGCCGGAAGCTCATCTCAGGATCAAATGGGACAACAAAGCTGTGAACAGATTGGCTTCAATCTCAGAGAGCTGCCAGGGAGAGGAATGGAATTGTTAGCAAGGGAACAGAGTTTGGAACGGGGAATGAAGACAATGGCTTCAGTCTTTCCAATATTTAATTGGAGGGAATTTCTGCCCATCCAGTACTGGATGTCGGATAAGCAGCCTGATAATTTAGCAGCAGTGGAGGAGTCGAGAGAGGTGGTGGTGAGGTAGAGCTGGGGATCCTCAGTGGACAGGTGAAAACTAATACTGTTCAGATGATGCTGCAAAGTCATTGCAAGTGATTCTCTGGCTACGATGAGATGGATAAGAATGGAGCCAGGGGAGAGCAGTCCCACCCAGCTGGACGACAGTGGAGAGATGTTGGAGGAGGATGGTGTGGTCGAGCGTGTCAAAGGCTGCAGACAGATCGAGAAGGACGAGGAGGGAAAGTTGACCTTTGTCACAGTCACACAGGATGCCATTTGTGACCTTGATAAGAGATTTTTCAGCACAGTGGCTGGGGTGGGAACCTGATTGGAGGGATTCAAACATGGAGTTCCGGGAAAGATGGAACCGGATTCGGGAGATGGAAACACGTTCAAGGACTTTGGAGGGGAAAGAGAGGCTGGAGATGGGACGGGGGTTTACACGGACAGTGTGAGGGGTGGAAGGTGTATTGGGGAGGAGATACTTCACTCAGGGGGGAGGTGTCATCACCCCTCAGCTCGGTTTACGTTACAGCTATGATGTGGATTCAATCACACACAATAAGCTCATGGATCTGGGAGCAGAAATAGACAAATCATTAAAAATAGTGACGCTGGTTAACACGGCCAAAAAACAAGCAAATCAAACACTATTATTTCCCATTGAGTGTTGGATGTGAATTGGTGAGTAATTATAACACAGCACTTACCAGAAACCTGAAGCTGGGTTTCAGGGGAAACGTTATGGCTCGGACCATTGTCAAATTTTATCGTGAAAAAATAAGGTCCTGCATATTCCCGTCTGATGTTGTTTATAATCAGGGAACAGTCGCCATCTTTCAGGTCTCCAGACAGCCGGGCCCGATGGTGGAACTGTGATAACTCGCGACTGTGACCCTTGGAGTGAAAGGCTATAGACCATTTAGACCATTTGTTCCGTATGTAGCTTCTCATTTTCCAGATTCCGACCTGTGGTTTCTTTACCAAATCTGATGGATAACTGTAATGACATGGAATCTGTACACACGAACCTTCCTGCGCTGTCATCTCTCGTGGAGTGTCACCTTTCCACTCTTGTGACAATCCAACTGGGGAGAGAAATATCAATATTTAACTCTGGATGTTTTGTTGATCCAGTAGACTCGATATCCACCCCCTCCATCACTGGGGCACAGTGGCTGCAGTGTGGACCATCTACAGGACACACAATGAACTCCACAAGGTATCACACCAGATGGAAGAGAATCCTGGACACAAAAGCGGAAAAGTTCATTCTACATTGGTTCATGGTCCTCAGGACCCTGTTTGTACAGAAGCCTGTTCTCCAACAGAACTGAAGTTGGGGACAATGCATTTGGAATTCCATTGTCCGGGGCATTGGGTTAACTTGCTGATTTTGTTTTAAATCTAACATCTATTTTTGGTCTGTTGCCTTAAAGGGACTGTAACTGGGAGTCAGGTTAATTAGGAATTTTAGGAGTTATGATAGCAGTCTTGTAGTTATGTATGTGCTTGAAATCCTTTATTTTGATGACAAATATGTTAATTTATTGTTTTAAATCTCTGAAGGTATTGGTGGAGTTAGTGCTTCTGAATTAAGTGCACACATCTCATAATAAATACAAATTGCAAAATCATTATGATAGTGTGACCAGGTTTCTCTCAGGGACTTGGTCTGCCTGGCACACATCACCTGCCAAGTGATAACACTGTTGTAATATGCCTTTCAGGGACAGCAGCATGACATCACTCGAGGGGAAGTTTGTCATGTGATTTTTAGGAACTGGTGTTCGCTTAAGTAAGTTCGATGTGTATTTGTGTGCGTTAGGCAAAAGGTCTATCTTTAAGTTCAAGTTTAGTTTGTATTTCTGTATTTGGGTGTTGAGAAAAGGGGGAACTTGAGTTAAAAAGAAGCCAGCATTCCATTGAGGTTTTATGACTGTTGAAGGGAAGTCAAAACAAATACAAGGTGTAAGAAACTGTGCTGTTGCCTAGCAACAGTGATGCAGAGGGAAGGACCCACAGAGACAGAGAAAAACAGAAAAGTACTTTCAGTTCTGTTGAAAGGAGTTGCCAGGAGAAGCAGCAAAGGAGCGGGACAGATAGTCAGTCCCAA
The DNA here is from genome assembly GCA_026770705.1 of Isurus oxyrinchus. Classification (NCBI taxonomy): domain Eukaryota; kingdom Metazoa; phylum Chordata; class Chondrichthyes; order Lamniformes; family Lamnidae; genus Isurus; species Isurus oxyrinchus. Next base: position 265,688 of record JANJGN010000546.1, on the reverse strand, counting down.
AGTAAAGAAGAAGCCAAAACCATCGAGTGGAACAGGAGAAAGGGCCCAAGAAAACCTTCTAGTCAAATCTGGAAAAGGCCCTGTTAAGTCAAGTTAAGAGTGAGGAGCAGAAGAAGGCTCCAAACATAAAGGGAGAAAGCAGCAGGACACAGACCTAAAGCAAAATAGGCTTGCGAGAAGCCAGAAGATCCTAGGAGACACCACAGGTTGGTGACTCATTACTACGGCCATGTGAAGCCATGGTGTTCCATTGACACGGCTGAGCATTGGAGAGACAGGGCGTGGAAGGAAGGCTGAATGCACGTGGCGATCCAGGGGGCAGGAACATGGGAAGGAGAGTTTGAAATAGTGAAAGTGGTCCCTTGTGGAAGGTGTCTGAGTGAAAGTGTCATGTTGGAGGAGATTCCAAAGAGAGTTCTTGGAGAGTGCAGATTGGAAACCCTCATATGAAAGAAGCTTTTCAGTGAGACTGGTTGGCTCACAGTGTAACAAGCATCTGGGGACAGATGAGACATAGAATTTGTTTCAAGTGGGCTCTGCCACTTGCTTTCAGAATGTGGTGTCCCTGACCACAGGTCGTCTATTGGTTTACACGGACTGTGTACTTAGTGTGAACATGAGAGTATAAGATAGTTATCGTAACTTGTGTTCTACTTATGAATCTGTAAAGGTATAGATCTAGGTGAATCAGTAATGTCATATAGTTTGTCTTTCCTAGTTTAATAAATGTTTTATTCTTTTGTTAGAAGTTCATCAGATGACTCCTATGACTCTGTTCAGTAGCCGCACTCCACATTCCTAAATAAAAAATAAAAGTTAGGACCTTTCAAGCTGAGCTCCACCCTGGGATCTGACTTGCCCAGTAGTAACATCAGCTGGGATGATAACACCATCCAGTCCAAGTTTCACTTTGGCCTGTGAGCAGAACACAGCTCACACAGTTTGGCTGCAGGTGTCTCCCAGCTTTCTATCCTTGTATATCTGTTCTCATGTCCCTGTTCTAAATAACTGAACCCACAATGTGTTTACCCAATTCCGTATCAGGGGCTGGTGCCTTTATATCATTATAAAAACACAACATGGTGATCAGCGGTGGCCGAACATTCTGGCAGCAAGATTCAGTACAGGTATGATGTGGTGAACAGCCTGAGATCGAGCTACATGACATGAGACGACCCTCGACGCTTTGGTCAGACCACAACAGAGACACAGCATCAGAGAGGGTTGAAATCGCAGTGTACTGACTGCTCAGGAAACCTTTGAAGACACAGTGACGGGAAAGAGCTCAAGTAAAGAGCTGGGGAGCAGACGGATCCCTCGTGGTGAGATTACAGCACACGGCCTGTAGGTCAGTGAGTGGGACAGTGTGTATCGCCAGGACCAGCAGCGGGTTAGCTCAGTCAGGGAAGGTGAGTGACCAGGGTGTGGGCTGGATCGATAGTGAGCGAGGGAGAGTCAAACACACAAAAACCATTATAAAAATCAGCCCAGAGAAGTTAGTGATTATAACGGGCGGCTTCGAGATTGCTGAACAGCAAATTGAATAAAAAACAAAGACTCCATTACTCCGTGGTGTGTTCCTGCCACAACCCGTCTTCGTGGGCAGAGCTTCGGAAAAGCACACAAAAGGGGCTAAAGCAACACATCCCAGATCCTGTAGGAGAAGGAAGGTCAAAGGAATATTGTCAGAATGTCCACGAAATTCCCCAGTTTGAACTGGGATGTAGCTGACCGACTATCTGAATTCAGAATGTTTAAACAGCGTACAGAGCTCTGGTTTCCTGATTCAGGTGTGACTGAACCAGACGAGCCACCCATAAAAATTCACCTCGCGATTGGGAATGAAGGTCTACACAGGCTGAACACGTCAGGATTAACAGCAGAAGAGCGAAAGGATCTCCAATAGATATGGACGACATTGGAAGACAGGTTCAGAATCAGGTGAAACTCCACATTCATCAACTAGAGTTTATGTCATTTCATCAGCCTACACAATCCATAGACCACTTCATCAGCCGATGTAGAGAAAAGGGTACGCACTGTGATTTCAAACACAGAGACTGCAGACACAGTTGTTGAGTTGGTGATCGCATCCACTCCCATGGAAGCCTTCCAGAAAGATCTGCTAGATAAGACCAAAACCTATAGCATTGAAGAGCTACTCAAGGATGGACATAAATACGAAGTGATCCTCGCACGTCAACGAAGCTTACAGGTCCTCTGTACAACATCAATTGTTGACACACTCACGAGAACATCCAAACCTAGTGAGACGTGTGGAAGGTGTGGCCTCCTGCAGGCACCAAGGAAATGCCCAGCTTTCCACCAATCCTGCAAGGCTTGTGGCAGAAAGGGCCATTGACAGCGGTAGGGCACTAGAGCAAAGGCTGATGCAGCTACAAAGAGCCGTGCGCTGATCCAAACAAACCCTGCACAACGGGGAACCTTCAAGCAATAAGAATGACCATCCGCTATCCCATCAGGAACATATACATGTGGTGACTGACAAACCAGGAAATGGCGATGATGTACACGACGAGACTAGGAGCGGTGATCGGTATTCCACCTCTCACACATATTCTGACGTGGCTTGCCAATAAATTGTTGATTGTGGTCTTTGTTGATCTCTCTGGGCACATCAAATAAACTGAAAATGTTCCCATAGGGGTGGGATTTTCTGGCCCCACCCACTTCCATGATTGTCCGGTCCGTCCGAAAGCCAATGGATTTATATTTGTCCCAATCTCCCAAGGCAGGTCCCACCATGACCGGGCCGGAAAACCCTGGCCTAGAGTTTGTGCAACATTTGTGCTCAACGTTTTGTGCAATTGTTGAACAATTTCACACCTTTTACACCATCAATCTCACGGAGAACAGATGCTGTCACATCACCCGCACTATTGGCCAAGATTCCAATTATCTGCCCTGAGAAAGTTGCTACCTCTCCTTTATTGGCCAAGATTGACACAAGGGCAAGTGCCAACATTCCCCTCCCCCAGACCACCCCAGTAAATTTTCAAAGACATGTATCTAAGGACATGGAAGTCCATGGGGAAACCTACTGCTGTGTACAACAATTCACCAATTCCATGTGCGGAATACATAGTCCTGGGGTGCAAGTACAATCAATCCTCCTGGGTGTCACAGATGTTCTACCTCATGGAGACTAAAGGCTGAGCAATTGCAAGTCTACCGGCATGCGGTGACCTCACACTAGTGACAATCCATGGAATCTGTCAGAACTGACATGGGTCAACCTCAGAAACTACCCCATCAACTCAGTTCATGGACATAACATTGAAATATGCAGAAAGTTTCAACAGTATTTGCAGTTTCAAGGGAGCTGCAACATTACACCTGCAGGAGAATGCAAGTCTGTCAATTGATCCAGTACATTTAGCACAACAGAAATGCCAGCAGCTACAAGAGGGGACAGTGAAAAAATCTACAGGAACTGTGGAAATATCATTGAAAGGGTGGCCTGATTCAACTTGACGTCATCGGGATAAGCGAGGCATCTCCCAGGGAGTCATTTTTAATGGCAGGCATCGCATCATACCAGAACCTTTGTGATGATATATTCTTCAACAACTTCATCCTTCACACATGGGCACAGATCAGACAAGGAGACTCACAAGAGATACAGTCCCTGGCCGGGTATAAACAATGACCTTGAAGTCGTTGTAGGGAAGTTCGAGGCTTGTCAAGAGGATGAGCCAAGTCAAGACAAAGAACCACTGATTCCACAGGAAATTCCTGCCCATTCTTAGTCCAAAATCACATCTGAATCCTTTCATGTCCATGTCACTGACTTCATCGTCATCGTCGACAGCTTTACCAGATATCCCGTTATTCAAAAATAGCACAACACACCGAGCACAACTGCTGCTTACACTCTAAGCACTATTTTCAGTTTATTTGGTGAGCCTAGGGACATGATTACAGATAATCTGGAATATCAATCACACTACTTCTTCTCCTCATTACCCCAGATCTAACAGCCTAGCTGAATGAATGATTCACACAGTGAAATCCCTAATTCTCAAATGTAGACAGGCCAAGCAAGATCCACACATTGCAATGTTACATTTGAGATCGACACCTATAACTGCAACTTTGTTAAATTCATTCATGGGATGTGGGAGTCACTGGTCAGGCCAGGATTTATTACCCATCCCTAATGTAAGAGTTAACCACATTGACGTGGAGTCTGGAGTCACATGTCGGCCAGACAATTTTATTCCCTTAAGGGCACTGGTGAGCCAGGTGGGATTTCCAACAATGGTTTTGTGGTCATCACTAGACTTTGAATTTCATCTTTTTATTAAATTCAAATTCCATCATCTATTATGACAGGATTTGAACTCATATTCTCAGGACATTACCCTGGGTCTCTGAATTACTCATCCAGCAACAATACCACTACACCATCACCTCACCTTATTCCATCACTGACAGAGAGCATGTTTGGTGGGCCAGTAGTGACCAATTTCGCTATTCTTACCCATTCTACTCTCTCAGAAACCAGAGCGCAACTTTTAAAACTACAAGAGAAGATAAGGAATGTTCATGATAAAAATGGAGGTGCAGAGTTGCCAAGTTTACAGTTGGGACAAGTTCACATCCAGGATCCCACAGAAGGTTCATGACCACCAGCCGAGGTGACAAGGATTTGTTCAGAACCAAGGGCCTATGGAGTCAAACACACAAGGGCACAGCGGTGAGGTGGAACCGAGGATAAATCAGATCCATTCCCGCTCCTATTCCATCGAGGAGAAGATCCCACATGAAATCAGGAACAACATCCAAGGGTGACAATCCCACAGATCACTGTGAGCAGTTAAAGACACCTCCAGACAAGGTAACCAGCACAAGATCTGGGTGTACCAGAAGGTTAAATCCACACTTGAGAGACTCAAATATTCAACAGTTCCATACACTTATGTAATTGTCAATAAATATGAACATGATATGAGAAACCGCTTGTTGCCCTTCTGAAAGATCCATTCCTGCAGCAGGAGCCTGAAGAGTTACTGATAAGAGATTTAATTTATCGGATTGTAGAATGATCCGGAACTGAAGGAAGCCATTTGGCCCATCGAGCCTGTGCTGGGCCTTTGAAAGATCTGTCCAATAAGTCCCACTCTCACCTCTGCTCTCTCCCCCAAAGCCCTGCAAAATGTCCCCTTCAAGTATTTATCCAGTTCCCCTTCTGAAAGTTCCTGTTGAATCTGCTTCCACCGCCCTTTCAGGCAGTGAGTCAATGGTCTCTCTCTGAGCTGCAAAGTGATAAGATTCAATGAAATATAAACTCTGCAGCAGATCAGAAACAATCATGATAACTCAGAATATTTGACAGTTTTACATACAGACAGCTTTGCCTCCCTTCTCTCTATCAGTTATCTTGCTCCCTTATCGAATTTTCTAGCATGGTGAGAATGGACAGGAAGTGTGACGCTGAACTGCCTGTCTAATCTAAGAGCTTCTGTGTTGTCTTCATGGGAAATTCTGATGAAAATCAGCAAGAGAGAAAAATTTCAGGGCATTGATATCGGAGTGCTTGCATCAGGATAGACTTCATCCCTCAGTTTTTATCCCTGCTTCTCTATTCAGCCGATCGCTCCCCTGTCACCCGTTGACCTACACTGGCTCCCAGTCCAGCAATGACTCAATTTTCAAAATCTCTTCATTGATTCCTTATCCCTCCATCCTCCCTCTCTACTCCCTGTCACTGTCACCTCCTCCAGCCCTGAAACCCTTTGAGGTCTCTGCTGTCCTGCAGTTCTGCTGTCAGACAGGGAGTCAGTGTATATCAGTGAGCACAGGGGTGATGGGTGAATGGGACTTGGTGTGAGTTTGTACACTGGCTCACTGCTGAATCGGTTCCCTATCAGAGCTCAGTAAGAATGTTCTTTTACAAAGACTATTCACCATAAATCTGTCCAAGCTGACGATGTTATTACCTTGGAGAAGTGACAGGAGGAAGTAAGATTTCCCGACCATTGTCCACTCCCAGATATTCCTTTAGCTTCTGACTCTTAAACTGTGAAAGAGAAAGGAGTTAATGAATCCTCACCTCCTGTCCGACAGCTCTCGAGAGATCAGAACTGCTTTTAGACAATGTCTTCAAAGACTAATTTGGTTCTCTGTGGGATGATAGGTGCTCTGCAGAGAGTTAAAAAGCTTTAAAAAAATAAATCAATGAAGGACTTGCATTTCTATAGCACCTTTCACCACCTCAGGATGTCCCAAAGCTCATGTCCCTGCTCTTCCCTCATCCTTTGAGCTAGAAAGATGTTCTGTACAGCAGACCTGAGCCTCACACCCTGAACTCAATAATCAATAGAAATCTTTCGAAGGCATCAATCATTGGAATCTGTCTGTATAAAGTCATAACATCAACAAAGGACGGTGTTGGTGGTGGAAGTGAATTCCAATCGTTCCGTTACTTACCCAGGACCTGTCCGACTGCTCGCCTGGGGAGGAACTGCCCACACGCTCTGCTTGGGCTGAATGACCTCTTCCTGTGCTGCTCCCTCTGTGTGTTTAATGAGAAAGGGTGGATGTGTAACTTTGAGACAAAATGAGGAAGTTGGATCAAAGTGACAGAGCAGCACATGTTTTGAGATGTTGGTGAACTGTTAACCCTTTGTGTCCTGACCCTGTGGTGATATTTTTGCTCACAGGTGGACAGTCATTGACCAGGAATTTCTCCTGTGGGTCAGTGGGTTTCACAGCCAAATTCAGGGGGTCAGAACGTTGTGGGGTTCAAGACCCCATTCAGGGGACGTCTGCCCCACAGAGTAGACTGAAACTCCCCAGTGTCGGTACTGAGCAAGTGCTGCACTGTCGGATGGTCATTACTGAGCGCGTGTTGCACTATTGTAAGGTCAGTACTGAGGGAGATCTCCACTGTTTGAGGGTCAGTACTGATGGAGTGCTGCACTGTCAGAGGGACATTAATCAGGGAGTGCTGCAATGTTGGAGGATCAGTACTGAGGGAGTGCTGCACTGTTGGAGGGTCAGTATTAAGGTGCTGATTTACAAGACAGGACAATGGATTAGGAGCCCTCAGAACTGCCCCCATTATCTCCGTCATGAATCACTAATTAGCCTAACATTCCTGTCTGCTCTTCAACACAGCTGATTGGCTAATCTGATTCAATCTGATTGGTGCACTTTGTATGTTCATTGTCTAAGGAATCTCTTTGGATCCTCATTGTCTAAGGAATCTCTTTGAATCCTCATTGTTTAAGGAATCTCTTTGGATCCTCATTGTCTAAGGGATTATTTCTGATCCAAACCCCATATTGTTGTATTGTTGATTCCGATGCAGCATTGTAGACTGACTTGTCCCCAAGCTCAGCACTGACCCTACTCCAGCAGACACTGTGAAACACACTAACAAAGTGCCTCTAGCCTGAGCTCTGCATGTGTCGAGAGAAAGACAAATATACAAACTGTATATTGACACCTTTACACACGGACAGCTTTACCTTCCTTCTCTCTTTCAGTTATCTTGCTCCCTTATTGAAGTATCTAGCATGGTGAGAATGGACAGGAAGTGTGACACTGAACAGCCTGTCTATTCTAGGAGCTGCTGTGTTGTCTTCATGGGAAATTCTGATTAAAATCAGCAAAAGACACAAATTTCATTCCTTTGCTATCGGAGTCCAAGCATCAGGATAGACTTCATCCCCCAGTATTTATCACTGTTTCTCGACTCAACACCTCACACCCTCTGCCACTCGCTGACCTGCACTGGCTCCCAGACCAGCAGAGCCTCGAGTTTAAGACTCTCATCCTCAATTTCCATTCCCTCCATTCCTCTTCTCCAATCACTTTCTCCTCCAACCATGCAAACCTCCAAGGCCTCTGCTCTCCTCCAATTCTGCTGTCAGACAGGGAGTCAGTGTATATCAGTGAGCACAGGGGTGATGGGTGAATGGGACTTGGTGTGAGTTTGTACACTGGCTCACTGCTGAATCTGTTCCCAATCACAGCTCAATAAGAATTATGTTTTACAAAGATGATTAGCCATAAATCTATCCGAGCTGACGATGATATTACCTTGGAGAAGTGACAGGAGGAAGTAAGATTTCCTGATCATTGTCCACTCCCAGGTATTTCATTGGTTCTCAAGCTGTGAAAGAGAAATGAGTTAATGAGACCTCACCTCTTGTCCGACACCTCTCGAGAGATCAGAACTGCTTTTAGACAATGTCTTCACAGACTAATTTCATTCTCTGTGGGATGATATGTGCTCTGCAGAGAGTTACAAGGCTTTAAGAAAGTAAAACAATGAAGGACTTGCATTTCTATATCGCCTTTCACCTGCTCAGGACACCCCAAAGCTCATGTCCCTGCTCTTCCCTCATCCCTTGAGCTAGAAAGATGTTCTGTACAACAGACTTGAGCCTCACACCCAGATCTCAATAACCAGTAGAAATCTTTCAAAGGCATCAATCATTGGAATCTGTCTTTATAAAGTCACAACATCAACAAAGGACGGTGTTGGTGGTGGAAGTGAATTCCAATCGTTCCGTTACTTACCCAGGACCTGTCCGACTGCTCGCCTGGGGTGGAACTGCCCACACGCTCTGCTTGGGCTGAATGACCTCTTCCTGTGCTGCTCCCTCTGTGTATTTAATGAGAAAGGGTTGATGTGTCACTGTGAGACAAAATGAGGAAGTGGTTAGTACCAAGTTAGAAAGCAACTCTTTGCCTCGCACAGTTAGAAACCTGTTAACCCTTTGCGTGCCAAGAATGTAGCTGAAGGGCCATCGACTGTTCACATGCAACAAGCTCGAGGGGGTTGAACGGGCCTCCTCCTGTTCCTGTGTAACAGGCTTGTGTGGCTGAATGGGCCTCCTCCTGTTCCTGTGTAACAGGCTTGAGGGGCTGAATGGACCTCCTCCTGTTCTTGTGTAAGAGGCTTGTGTGACTGAATGGGCCTCCTCCTGTTCCTTTATAATTGCCTCGAGGGACTGAATGAACCTCCTCCTCTGCTTCTTGTGTAATAGGCTTGAGGGGCTGTTTGGGCCCCCTCATGTTCTTATATAAGATGCTCGTGTGGCTGAATGAGACTTCTCCTGTTCCTATGTAACTGACTTGAGGGGCTTAATGGACCTCCTCCTGTTCCTGTTCATCAAGCTCATGGGGCTGAAATGACGTCCTTACGTTCTGGTGTAAGAGGCTCGAAGGTCTGAATGGGCCTCCTCCTGTTCCTGTGTAACAGGCTCGAGGGGCTGAATGGGCCTCCTCCTGTTCCTGTGTAACAGGCTCGAGGGGCTGAATGGGCCTCCTCCTGTTCCTGTGTAACAGGCTCGAGGGGCTGAATCGGCTTCCTCCTGTTCCTGTGTAACAGGCTTGAGGGGCTGAATGGCCTCCTCCTTTTCCTGTATAACAGGCTCATGGGGCTGAATGGCCTCCTCCTGTTCCTGTGTAACAGGCTCGAGGGGACTGAATGGCCTCCTCCTGTTCCTGTGTAACAGGGTCGAGGGGCTGAATGTCCTCCTCTCATTAAAAATAAATACTGCAGATGTTATAAATCTTCAATAAAAACAGAAAATGCTGCATTACCTCAGCAGGTCTGGCAGCAGCTGTGGAGAGAGAAACAGAATTTTTGCTTATAGACTCTGAAGAAGGGTCATACGGACTCGAAATGTTAATTCCGTTTATCTCTCCACAGATGCTGCCAGACCTACTCAGTTTCTCCAGCATTTTCTGTTTTTATTTCAGGTGCTCTCTTGTTCCTGTGTAGCAGGTTCGAGGGGGCTGAATGGCCTCCTCCTGTTCCTATTCAATGGGCAGTCAAAGTATGCGTCTGATTTGGGACCTCAAACCCAATTCTGTCCTCAGGACATTGACAGATGGAGAGACCAGTTACAGGTTAAGGCCGGAGGATTATTTATTTTCCCAATCTTTTATCCAAGAATGTCATCAAACACAGAGCGGAACCAGGATCGAGTATGTTGGTCTCTGTAATCTGTAACACATCGCACAGTCCACCCATCCACTCAGCCTTCAGAATGGATGCTCATTGTACTCTCCAAGTGTGAAAGACTAAAATGGTGGTTTATTGCAGCTCTATTTCATTCTGTTATCAAAGCTGTCTCATCCATCTATGACATATTGAAGAAGGTAAACCTGCAACCAATTTTTCACATCATAATTTCCAATGTTCATTGGCAACATCAATGTAAACATGTCATGCTGAAATGATGTCCTCCCACCAGTGGTGGCACTGTATCACATCTGTTATCCTCTGAGCTGCAGAGAATTTCTCAAATCTCCAAACAAATTGTTTCCATGTTTCTGGGATTGCTGTTAGTTTTGCGGTTTAACGATGAAGTGTAAAATCCAAATATATATCTGAAAATACATTTGATTACAAAATGCTGAGTAAATTTTGCCAATCTCCTCTGCTCCAATTATCCACCGATCCTGCATTTCCTGAAGTCTACACTGGCTGATGAATATTCTGTAAACACTGACAGACAGGAAGGTGAATAACAGAATGAAAATTAACTCATAATCACGGACACGGGATTGAATTTGTCCGTTCTGTCCTGGTACATCATCGAACGATATCTAAAGACATTTACAATCAGAATGGAGAGAAGGATGTTTCCAACAGTGAGGGACAATTCTGAAGGAGGATGTTCGAATTGAAACCCACAGACAACCATCCTGGATAGATCATTCCGAAGAAATTCCATCAGATTGTAACAAGAGGTTTAAATCTATTTCCTGGGAGTGAGTTCCTGTGGATATTAGGAAGGTAAATTGGAGTTTTGAATGATTCTCCCATTCTGTATTCTCCCCACACTGTGTGTGTCTCATTCTTACTCAGTTTATAAATTCCCATAAACAGAATCCTTGGCAAATTCACAGTTTGCGTAAAGATCATCATCTGTATCAGGATTGACTCCGCGGTTAGATTTCATTTCCAGATCCTTCTCATCTTTCTTCTGTAATAGAAACAGAAATGATCAGAGTGACAATCAGAGTGATCAGTGTTTAGTATTATTGATCCAAATCGAAAATTCCACCCACAATAGATACATTAATTATTGATACTGAACAGGGTTTGATTATTGATTCTGAACGGGGTTTGATTATTGATTCTGAACGCGGTTTGATTATTGATTCTGAACGCGGTTTGATTATTGATTCTGAATGGGGTTTGATTATTGATACTGAACCGGGTTTGTTTATTGATAATGAACGGGGTGTGATTATTGATTCTGAACGGTGTTTGATTATTGATTCTGAACAGGGTTTGATTATTGATTCTGAACAGGGTTTGATTATTGATTCTGAACGGGATTTGATGATTGATTCTGATCGGGGTTTGATGATTGATTCTGATCGGGGTTTGATTATTGATTCTGAAGGGGGTTTGATTATTGATACTGAACGGGGTTTAATTATTGATTCTGAACAGGGTTTGATTATTGATACTGAAAGGGGTTTGATTATTGATTCTGAACGGGGTTTGATTATTGATACTGAATGGGGTTTGATTATTGATTCTGAACAGGGTTTGATTATTGATTCTGAATGGGGTTTGATTATTGATTCTGAATGGGGTTTGATTATTGATACTGAATGGGGTGTGAATACTGATTCTGAACGGGGTTTGATTATTGATACTGAATGGGGTTTGATTATTGATATTGAATGGGTTTTGATTATTGATTCTGAATGGGGTTTGATTATTGATTCTGAACGGGGTTTGATTATTGATTCTGAACGGGGTTTGATTATTGATTCTGAACGGGGTTTGATTATTGATACTGAACGGGGTTTGATTATTGATACTGAATGGGGTTTGATTATTGATACTGAATGGGGTTTGATTATTGATTCTGAACGGGGTTTGATTATTGATTCTGAACGGTGTTGGGTGTGAGTTTGGTTGGGTTTGGGAGTGACTGTATAAAACATTGCAGATACAGGACTGGAGCAGCCATATCAATAACCAGGCTACTGGAGCAGCTGAGAGGCTGGGGATCCTGTGGTGTGTGACTCACCTGATTCCTCAAAGCCCAACCACGCTCACAGTTTTCATAAACAGGACTTCGATGTTCATCAACACGATGGTTCGATTTGATTCCTGCTTTCCCCTTGCCTCTCTTCTGTAATAGAGATGGAAATGGACAGAGTGACAATCAACATGATGTGTATTCGGTGTTGGGTTTGATTATTGGGGAGAGAGTTCCAGATTTCCACTCCCCTTTGTGTGAAGAAGTGCTTCCTGACATCACCCCTGAATGGCCTGGCTCCAATCTGAAGTTCCAGCCCCCTTGTTCTGGACTCCACCCGACCTCCACCACCCACCCCCACCCGAGGGAATAGCTTCTCTCTATCGACCCTATCGAGTGTTTAATCAGTTTGAACCCCTCAGTTAGATCCCTCCTTAATCTTCTAGACCCGAGGGAATATAATCGTAGACTGTGTGTAACCTGTCTGCACAATTTAACCAGAAAGATGTTCTGTACAACAGACTTGAGCCTCACACCCAGATCTCAATAATCAGTAGAAATCTTTCAAAGGCATCAATCATTGGAATCTGTCTTTATAAAGTCACAACATCAACAAAGGACGGTGTTGGTGGTGGAAGTGAATTCCAATCGTTCTGTTACTTACCCAGGACCTGTCCGACTGTTCGCCTGGGGAGGAACTGCCCACACGCTCTGCTTCGGCTGAATGACCTCTTCCTGTGCTGATCCCTCTGTGTATTTAATGAGAAAGGGTTGATGTGTCACTGTGAGTCAAATCAGGAATTGGGGAACAATTGTGAAAACACTTTCATTGAAATGTAGGGCCTTAGTGTTGTGTTGTAAGCAAACAGTTAACCCTTTGTGTCCTGACTCTGTGACGTGATTCCTGTGTAAAGCTGAGCAGTCGTTGAGCGAGTTTCAATTCACTGCTCACTCCAGGTGTTGAGGTGGATCTTCTGAAGGAGCAGATGATGCTCAGCACTCCTTAAAAATGTGAGATACTGAACAACGTGTAAGAGGACGAGAGAGAGAATGAGAAGGAGAGCATTAGTGGAGATAGGAGAGAGAGTGAATGAGAGAGAGAATTAGAAGGAGAGCATTAGTGGAGATTGGAGAGAGAGGGAATGAGAGAGATAATGAGAAGGAGAGCATTAGTGGAGATAAGAGAGAGAGTGAATGAGAGAGAGAATGAGAAGGCGTGCATTAGTGGCGATAAGAGAGAGTGAATGAATCATGGAAAATGGAAAGAGATTGCATTCACTAACAAAAGAAAGGTTTTTATTTGTATAGCAGCATTCACAAACTCAGGAGGTCAGAAGCTATTTTATGGTCCGGGTCAACACTGCCAGTTACAGGACTGAGTTGTGAAACAGTGAATGTTGGATGAGATGTTAAACACTAGGTGAACATCAAAACTCTTCAGGGACTGCGAAGGGTTTTGGATTGTAAAAGGTGCTATAGAAATGCAAATTCTTTCTATAAGGAGAGAAGTTTGAAGAAAACATTTTCAAAAACAACCAATTAAACCTTCACACTTACTTTCTCACACACTTGGAGATGAAGAATCCACTCAGTCCAACACTCAAACAGATTCCAGCTCCAAGCAATCCTGCTTTCCATTCATTGGAATCTCGCCCTGTAAAATCAGCCAATGAATGACTCCGGTACAGTTTGAGAATGGTTCCCTATGTACATGTAGTAATTCTGAACTTGTGAAGTGATATTGTCTATGCATGAAAGGTCTATACAAATAACATTTATCTATGTAATATTTATTGATAATATCCATGTACATGCAGGTTTCTATAAGGAGGATTCACATATAACAGAGGTGCCAAGCTGCTGAGGTGACACACAGGACTACATACACACCAAACAGCGGAAACAACATGCTATAGACAGAGCAAAGCGATCCCACAACCAACGGGTCAGATCTAAGCTCTGCAGTCCTGCCACATCCAGTCATGAATGGTGATGGACAATAAAGATCTAACAGGAGGAGGATGTTCCACAAATATGCCCATCCTTAATGATGGGGGAGCTCAGCACATCAGTGCAAACGACAAGGCTGAAGCATTGGCAACCATGTTCAGCCAGAAGTGCTGAGTGGATGCTCCATCTCGGCCTCCTCCAGAGGGTCCCAGCATCACAGATGTCAGCTTTCAGACAATTCGATTGACTCCACGTGACATCAGGAATCAGCTGATGATACTGGATACAGCAAAGGCTATTGGCCCTGGCAACAACCCAGCAACAGGAAATAATGTGGCTACAAGAGCGGGTAAGAGGCTGGGAACTCTGCAGTGAGTAATTCAACTCCTGACCCCCCAAAGCCTGTCCACCATCGGACAAGGCACAAGTCAGGAGTGTGATGGAATAATCTCCACTTGGCTGGATGAGTGCAGCTCCAACAACACTCAAGAAGCTCGACACCATCCAGGAGCAGCTTGTTTGATCGACAGCCCAGCCACCAGCATAAACATTCATACCCTCCACCACTGGCACACAATGGCAGCAGTGTGCACCATGTACAAGATGCGCTGCAGCAACTCACCAAGGATCCTTCGACAGCACCTTCCAAACCCTTAACCTCTTCCACCAAGACAGTTCCAAGTCAGTGAGGTGTGTGACTTGGAGGCGAACTTGAGGTGGTGGTCTGCCCTGGGACTTGGAACTATATCGGCCGTTCCTTCACCGTCGCTGGGTCAAAATCCTGGAACTCCCTCCCTAACAGCACTGTGGGTGTACCTACACCACATGGACTGCAGTGGTTAAAGAAGGCAGCTCACCACCACCTTCTCAAGGGGCAGTTACAGATGGGCAATAATTTCTGGCCTTGTCAACAATACTCACATCCCATGAGCTAATAATAAGAGAACGTTCAATTCTGTGTAACTCACGTTCCACAGTGATGTTTATGAATCCCTCCACTGCTCCATGTTCATTCTCTGCCACACACTGATAGTCTCCAGTGTCCCTGGATGTAACGTGAGGAATCACCAACCACAGCTCATTGTTGGAACTTGTTCTGTTCATTGGGACATTAAGATGTCGCCACGTCAGGTTAGAAGCTGGGAAGCTCTCGACAGAGCAGATTATCACTGCAGAATTCCCCTCAATTATATTGATCGATGAAGCATTAATCATATCAAGAAAATTAATTGAGAGATTCTGTGGTGCATCTATAAACAAATAAACATCAATTAAGTTACACTGACTGTGAAGCACTTTGAAAGACACTTAGAATGCGAAAGGTATGATCTCAATGTAGGTTCTTTTTCACAAAGCCCGTAATCCAGGCAGAGACTTCAGTTCAGTACTGAGGGAGTGCTGCACTGTCAGAGGGTCAGTACTGAGGGAGTGTTGCACTGTCAGAGAGTCAGTACTGAGGGAGTGCTGCACTGTCAGAGAGTCAGTACTGAGGGAGCACTGCACCGTCAGAGGTTCAGTGCTGAGGGAGTGCGGCACTGTCAGAGGGTCATTACTGAGGGAGTGCTGTACTGTTGGTGGGTAAGTACTGAGGGAGTGCTGCACTGTCAGAGAGTCAGTACTGAGGGAGTGCTGTACTGTCAGAGGTTCAGTACATAGGGACAGCTGCACTGTCTGATGGTCAGTCCAGAGGGGGTGCTGCACTGTTGGAGGGTCAGAACTCGGGGGGTGCTGCAGTGTGGGAGGGCCAGTACTGAGGGAGCACTGCACTGTTGAAGAGTCAGTACTGAGGGAGTGCTGCACTATCGAAGGTTCAGAACTGAGGGAGTGCAGCAGTGTTGGAGATTCAGTATTTAGGGACTGCTGCAGTGTCAGAGGCGAATTTGTATCAGTTAAAGACTATTGATTTGTTGCTAAACACAATGCAGTTGTGGGATCTTGCAGTGTACTATGTAGAGCTTTCTAGCTAATGTAGATGGAAGGGTGTCCGTTCTTACCTTGCACAGTTAGTACGAGGGTCCGCTCCGATGAAACAGATGGATATCTCACTCTGCAGCTGAGAGTGTGTCCGTGGTGTTTGAGTGATGGGATCAGGGTCAGAACAGAAGTATAGGTCAGAGTGACACCATGCTGAGTTACAGTGTTTGAGACTGATCCAGGTACGTCAGTGGGAGTGTCCCAGGTTAAGACAGGTGCTGCTGTTCCATTGCACGTTGTGTTGAAGGTGCAGCTTACATCCACACGCTTTCCTGCAATAATTTCAGCAGGGAATATCATGGGTTTATCTGTGAAATCTAACAGACAGAGAATGGATCCTTTTAGAGAAATATAACGTGAAGCATCAGTTCAAATAGAAACCACAGTCCCACAAGAGAAAGCACTTTTACAAGGATGATATCAGAACTGAGAGGTTACAATGATCAGGAGAGCATTTCCTGCTTTGACACTTTGGTGTTTCTGTCTCTCAGCTTAACACACGTTCACTCCGAGACACTTGAACTGATAATAGTGGGTGAGGGTGGAGGAGCAGACCAGAGTTTGGAGTGCACTACCCCATCATTCACTCAGCGATCTGGGCCATTTATTACTTTGCAATTTGTGGGAGCTTGCTCTGCGCAAATTGGCTGCTGTGTTTCTCACTTTACAACAGTAACTACAATTCAGGAATCAGCTCATTGGCTGTGAAGTGATTTGGTACGTTCTGAGGTGGTGAAAGGTGCTATAGAAATGTGAATCTTTCTTCTGTCGATATGTCAGGCTTCGAGACATTAGAGATTAGGATTAGAGAGATCGATGGGAGTGGATAACCTGATAACATTGATGGACACAGTCAATATATTTAATCATTGATATTAAAGTGAGTATTAGAGGTTGCTTTAGGACTGAACTGGAAGCTATCACCAGGATATCGAGAATCAGACAGTGTGTTATAATAAGCTGTGTTTTGTGTTAATATGTAAACGTCATAGTTTGTGTTATTTCCCATTGAGTGTTGAATGTGAAATGTTGAGTAATTATAACACAGCACTTACCAGAAACGTGAAGCTGGGTTACAGGGTAATAGTTATAGCTCGGAGCATTGTCAAATTCTATTCTGAAAAAATAAGGTCCTGCATCTTCCCGTCTGATGTTGTTCATAATCAGAGAACAGTCGCCATCTTTCAGGTCTCCAGACAGCCGGGTCCGATGGTGGAACTGTGGTAACTCGTGACTGTGATCCTTGGAGTGAAAGGCTATAGACAATGTTCTCCGTTCCTCATTATTAAACCAGACTCCAACTCGTGGTTGGTTTTCCAGACACGATGGATAACTGTAATGACATGGAATCTGTACACAGGAATCTTCCTGCGCTGTCACCTCTCGTGGAGTGTCACCTTTCCACTCTTGTGACAGTCCAACTGTGGAGAGAAATCTCAATATTTATCTCTGGATGTTTTGTGGATCCACTGAACCCGATATTTACAGATGAGACAGAATTTGGAGGATGGTTAATACTGAGGAGAATGGCAACAAATTATTTTGGCAGGAAGAATAGAAAAACAGAATATTATTTAAATGGAGACAGGATGCAGAATGCAGTACAGAGGGATCTGGGTGTCCTTGTACATGAATCACAGAAAGTCAGCATTCAGGAACACCACGGAATGAGGAAGGCAAGTGGAATGTTGGCCTTTATTGCAAAGGGATGGAGTATAAAAGGAGGGAAGTCTTGCAACAGCTGCACAGGGCGTTAGTGAGATTGTAACAGGATCATTGTGTACAGGCAGTTCAGAGAAGCTTCACTGGGCTGATTCCTGGGATTAAAGGGTTTGTCCTGTGAGGAAATGTTGAGCAGGTTGGGCCTGTATCCATTGGAGTTTAGAAGAATGAGGGGTGACCTTATTGAAACATATCCGATTCCGAGGGGGCTTGACAGGGTGGATGCTGGGAGGATGTTTCCCCCTCGTGGGGGAATCTAGAACCAGGGAGCACAGTTTCGGAATGAGGGCTCCCCCATTTAAGACTGAGATGAGGAGGAATTTCCTCTCTCGGGGCGCTAGCCTGTGGAATTCCCTTCCCCAGAGAGCAGTGGAGGCTGGGCCATTGAATAGACTCAAGGCTGAGTGAGGCAGGTTTTTGATCGACAAGGGAGTCAAGGGTTTGGGGGACAGGCAGGAAAATGGAGTTAAGGACACCACCAGATCAGTGAGAGCAGGCTCGAGGGGCCGAATGGCCTGCTCCTGTCCCTATTTCTTATGTTCCTACATTCTTACCTTCTTAAAATATTAAAGCTGCAGAATAAACATGCAAGTGACTGACCCGCTCGACCCACCTTCCATCTGGGGGTCCCATGGGGAGGACCCTTCCTGAGCCAGATCCACCAGCCAACATGGTCTGGATCCGAGCACTGGAGACACGGTGGGGAGTGACTAACAGGCTCCTTGTGACAGGCCCCATCTGTCCAATGGCTGGCTTTCAGCTGCCAAGGCCAGAGTGGTCCTTGCTAAAACCAGCTCAGGACAGGCCAGGACCCCTGTGCAGACCTCCTCCAGCACGGCAGCCTCTGTACAAACCCCTCATGCGCTTGTGGAGAGACACAAACAAGGCTGCACATTACCGAGGAGAATCCCCTCTACGGACTAAGGGGCTGACTCATCACCTTAAACTCAGCAAATGAGGAGGCTCTCGCTCGGTATCAGGGCTTGCCATTGGCTCAATAAAAATAATCAAATTACATTTTGGTCAGAAATCTAAGGATGTTGTACATTCCCTCAAAAATAAGACTCAAGGCTGAAGGCACAACTGCCGATGTTGGAGTGATGGGATCGGGGGATGGTCAAGAGGCTTGGATTGGAGGAGCGCAGAGACCTCATATGGTTGGAGTGACTGGAGGAGGTTACAGAGATAGGAAGGGTTGTACGGTCTGAAAAAGTTAAGAGAGATTGGGAGAGTGTAGGGTCTGGAGGAGATTACAGAGACAGTGAGGGTTGTAGTGATTGGAGGAGTTACAGAGATAGGGAGGGTTGTAGGGTCTGGAGGAGGTTACAGAGATAGTGAGGGTTGTAGTGATTGGAGGAGTTATAGCGATAGGGAGGTTTGTAGGGGCTGGAAAAGTTAAGAGAGATTGGGAGAGTGTAGAGTCTGGAGGAGTTTGCAGAGGTCGGGAGGGTTGTAGTGACTGGGGCAGGTTACAGGGGCAGGGAAAGTTGTCGGGACTGGAGCAGGCTACAGAGATAGGGAAGCTTTTAGGGGCAGGAGGAAGTTACAGAAATAGGGAGGTTTGTTGTGGCTGGAGGAGGTTGCAGTGATTGGTAGGTTTGTTTTGGCAGGATGAATTTACAGATATAGGGAAGTGGTAGAGAATTGAAGAGGTTACAGAGAATGGGATGGTTGTAGGTACTGGAGGAGGACGAGGAGATTACAGGGATAATGAGGAAACAAAGATGAAAATTTGGACATTGAGACTTTGCTTGACCAGGAGCCAGTCTCGGTCATCGAGCAGAGCGGGTGATAAGGGAACGGGACTTGGTGTGAGTAAGGACATGGTCAGCAGTTTTGGATGGCCTCAAGTTTATGGAGTGTGGAGCGTGTGTTGGAACAGTCGAGTCTGGAGGTAATGAAGGTGTGGATGAGGGTTTCAGCAGCAGATGAGCTGAGACAGGGTGATGTCGTGCGATGTTACGGAGGTGGAAATAGACGGTGTTAGTGAGGGCGCAGATATGAGGCCGGAAGCTCATCTCAGGATCAAATGGGACAACAAAGCTGTGAACAGATTGGCTTCAATCTCAGAGAGCTGCCAGGGAGAGGAATGGAGTTGGTAGCGAGGGAACAGAGTTTGGAGCGGGGAATGAAGACAATGGCTTCAGTATTTCCAATATTTAATTGGAGGGAATTTCTGCCCATCCAGCACTGGATGTCGGATAAGCAGCCTGATAATTTAGCAGCAGTGGAGGAGTCGAGAGAGGTGGTGGTGAGGTAGAGCTGGGCATCCTCAGAGGACAGGTGAAAACTAACACTGTTCAGATGATGCTGCAAAGCCATTGCAAGTGATTCTCTGGCTACGATGAGATGGATAAGAATGGAGCCAGGGGAGAGCAGTCCCACCCAGCTGGACGACAGTGGAGAGGTGTTTGAGGAGGATGGTGTGGTCGAGCGTGTCAAAGGCTGCAGACAGATCGAGAAGGACGAGGAGGGAAAGTTGACCTTTGTCACAGTCACACAGGATGCCATTTGTGACCTTGATAAGAGCTGTTTCAGCACAGTGGCTGGGGTGGGAACCTGATTGGAGGGATTCAAACATGGAGTTCCGGGAAAGATGGAACCGGATTCGGGAGATGGAAACACATTCAAGGACTTTGGAGAGGAAAGAGAGGCTGGAGATGGGATGGGGGTTTACACGGACAGTGTGAGGGGTGAAAGGTGTAGTGGGGAGGAGATACTTCACTCAGCGGGGAGGTGTCATCACCCCTCAGCTCGGTTTACATTACAGCTATGATGTGGATTCAATCACACACAATAAGCTCATGGATCTGGGAGCAGAAATAGACAAATCATTAAAAATAGTGACGCTGGTTAACACGGCCAAAAAACAAGCAAATCAAACACTATTATTTCCCATTGAGTTTTGGATGTGAATTGTTGAGTAATTATAACACAGCACTTACCAGAAACGTGAAGCTGGGTTACAGGGGAAACGTTATGGCTCGGACGATTGCCAAATTTTATCGTGAAAAAATAAGGTCCTGCATCTTCCCGTCTGATGTTGTTTATAATCAGGGAACAGTCGCCATCTTTCAGGTCTCCAGACAGCCGGGTCCGATGGCGGAACCGTGGTAACTCGTGACTGTGTCCCTTGGAGTGACAGGCTATAGACCATTTAGACCATTTGTTCCGTATGTACCTTCTCATTTTCCAGATTCCGACATGTGGTTTCTTTACCAAATCTGATGGATAACTGTAATGACATGGAATCTGTACACACAAACCTTCCTGCGCTGTCACCTCTCGTGGAGTATCACCTTTCCACTCTTGTGACAATCCAACTGGGGAGAGAAATATCAATATTTAACTCTGGTTTTTTTGTTGATCCACTAGACTCGATATCCACCCCCTCCATCACTCGGGCACAGTGGCTGCAGTGTGGACCATCTACAGGACACACAATGAACTCCACAAGGTATCACACCAGATGGAAGAGAATCCTGGACACAAAAGCGGAAAAGTTCATTCTACATTGGTTCATGGTCCTCAGGACCCTGTTTGTGCAGAAGCCTGTTCTCCAACAGAACTGAAGTTGGGGACAATGCATTTGGAATTCCACTGTCCGGGGCATTGGGTTAACTTGCTGATTTTGTTTTAAATCTAACATCTATTTTTGGTCTGTTGCCTTTAAGGGACTGTAACTGGGAGTCAGGTTAATTAGGAATTTTAGGAGTTATGATAGCAGTCTTGTAGTTATGTATGTGCTTGAAATCCTTTATTTTGATGACAAATATGTTAATTTATTGTTTTAAATCTCTAAAGGTATTGGTGGAGTTATTGCTTCTGGATTAAGTGCACACATCTCATAATAAATACCAATTGCAAAATCATTATGATAGTGTGACCAGGTTTCTCTCAGGGACTTGGTCTGCCTGGCACACATCACCTGCCAAGTGATAACACTGTTGTAATATGCCTTTCAGGGACAGCAGCATGACATCACTCGAGGGGAAGTGTGTCATGTTATTTTTAGGAACTGGTGTTCGCTTAAGTAAGTTCTATGTGTATTTGTGTGTGTTAGGCAAAAGGTCTATCTTTAAGTTCAAGTTTAGTTTGTATTTCTGTATTTGGGTGTTGAGAAAAGGGGGAACTTGAGTTAAAAAGAAGCCAGCATTCCATTGAGGTTTAATGACTGTTGAAGGGAAGTCAAAACAAATACAAGGTGTAAGAAACTGTGCTGCTGCCTAGTAACAGTGATGCAGAGGGAGGGACACACAGAGACAGAGAAAAACAGAAAAGTACATTCAGTTCTGTTGAAAGGAGTTGCCAGGAGAAGCAGCAAAGGAGCGGGACAGATAGTCAGTCCCAAAGTAAAGAAGACGCCAAAACTATCGAGTTTGACAGGAGAAAGGGCCCAAGAAAACCTTCTAGTCAAATCTGGAAAAGGCCCTGTAAAATGCGTCTACTGGTTTACATCGACTGTGCACTTAGTGTGAACATGAGAATATAAGATAGTTATTGTAACTTGTGTTCTACTTATGAATCTGCAAAGGTATAGGTCTGGGTGAATGAGTAATGTCATATAGTTTGTCTTTCCTAGTTTAATAAATGTTTTATTCTTTTGTTAGAAGTTCATCAGATGACTCCTGTGACTCTGTTCAGTAGCCGTACTCCACATTCCTAAATAAAAAATAAAAGTTAGGACCTATCAAGCTGAGTTCCACCCTGGGATCTGACTTGCCCAGTAGTAACATCAGCTGGGATGGTAACACCATCCAGTCCAAGTTTCACTTTGGCCTGTGAGCAGAACACAGCTCACACAGTTTGGCTGCAGGTGTCTCCCAGCTTTCTATCCTTGTATATCTGTTCTCATGTCCCTGTTCTAAATAAATGAACCCACAATGTATTTACCCAATTCTGTATCAGTGGCTGGTGCCTTTATATCATTATAAAAACACAACATGGTGATCAGCGGTGGCCAAACATTCTGGCAGCAAGATTCAGTACAGGTATGACGTGGTGAACAGCCTTAGATCGAGCTACATGACATGAGACGACCCTCGACGCTTTGGTCAGACCACAACAGAGACACAGCATCAGAGAGGGTTGAAATCGCAGTGTACTGACTGCTCAGGAAACCTTTGAAGACACAGTGACGGGAAAGAGCTCAAGTAAAGAGCTGGGGAGCAGACGGATCCCTCGTGGTGAGATTACAGCGCACGGCCTGTAGGTCAGTGAGTGGGACAGTGTGTATCGCCAGGACCAGCAGCGGGTTAGCTCAGTCAGGGAAGGCGAGTGACCAGGGTGTGGGCTGGATCGCTAGTGAGCGAGGGAGAGTCAAACACACAAAAACCATTATAAAAATCAGCCCAGAGAAGTTAGTGATTATAACGGGCGGCTTCGAGATTGCTGAACAGCAAATTGAATAAAAAACAAAGACTCCATTACTCCGTGGTGTGTTCCTGCCACAACCCGTCTTCGTGGGCGGAGCTTCGGAAAAGCGCACGAAAGGGGCTAAAGCGACACTCATCCCAGGTCCTGTAGGAGAAGGAAGGTCAAAGGAATATTGTCAGAATGTCCACGAAATTCCCCAGTTTGAACTGGGATGTAGCTGACCGACTATCTGAATTCAGAATGTTTAAACAGCGTACAGAGCTCTGGTTTCCTGATTCAGGTGTGACTGAACCAGACGAGCAAGCCATAAAAATTCACCTCGTGATTGGGAATGAAGGTCTACACAGGCTGCACACGTCAGGATTAACAGCAGAAGAGCGAAAGGATCCCCAATAGATATGGACGATATTGGAAGACAGGTTCAGAATCAGGTGAAACTCCATATTCATCAACTAGAGTTTATGTCATTTCATCAGCCTACACAATCCATAGACCACTTCATCAGCCGACGTAGAGAAAAGGGTACGCACTGTGGTTTCAAACACAGAGACTGCAGACAGAGTTGTTGAGTTGGTGATCGCATCCACTCCCATGGATGCCTTCCAGAAAGCTCTGCTAGATAACACCAAAACCTATAGCATTGAAGAGCTACTCAAGGATGGACATAAATACGAATGGATCCTCACAGGTCAACGAAGATTACAGGTCCTCTGTACAACATCAATTGTTGACACACTCACTAGAACATCCAAACCTAGTGAGACGTGTGGAAGGTGTGGCCTTCTGCAGGCACCAAGGAAATGCCCAGCTTTCCACCAATCCTGCAAGGCTTGTGGCAGAAAGGGCCATTGACAGCGGCAGGGCACTAGAGCAAAGGCTGATGCAGCTACAAAGAGCCGTGCGCTGATCCAAAATAACCCTACACAGTGGGGAAACTTCAAGCAATAAGAATGACCATCCGCTATCCCATCAGGAACATATACATGTGCTGACTGGCAAACCAGGAAATGGCGATGATGTGCACGATGAGACGAGGAGCGGTGATCAATATTCCACCTCTCACACATATCCTGACGTGGCTTGCCAATAAATTGTGGATTGTTGTCCTTAATGATATCTCTCAGCACATCAAATAAACTGAAAATGTCCCATAGGGGTGGGATTTTCTGGCCCCACCCACTGCCAGGATTGTATGGACCAGCCGAAAGCCATTGGATTTATATTTGTCCCAATCTCCCAAGGCAGGTCCTACCATGACCAGGCCAGAAAACCCCAGCCTGGAGTTTGTGCAGCACTTGTGCTCAACGTATTGTGCAATTGTTGAACAATTTCACACCTTTTACACCATCAATCTCATGGAGAACAGATGCCGTCATATCACCTGCACTATTGACCAAGATTCCAATTATCTGCCCTGAGAAAGTTGCTACCTCCCCTTTATTGGCCAAGATTGACACAGGGGCAAGTGCCAACATTCCCCTCCCCCAGCCCACCCCAGCAAATTTTCAAAGACATGTATCCAAGGATATGGAAGTCCATGGGGAAACCTACTGCTGTGTACAACACTTCACCAACTCCATGTGCAGAATCCATAGTCCTGGAGTGCAAGTACAATCAATCCTCCTGGGTGTCACAGATGTTCTACATTGTGGAGACTAAACGCTGAGCAATTACAATCTACCGGCATGCGGTGACCTCACACTAGTGACTATCCATGGAATCTGTCAGACCTCACATGGGTCAACCTCAGAAACTACCCCATCACCTCAGTTCATGCCATAACATTGAAATATGCAGAAAGTTTCAACAGTATTGGCAGTTTCAAGGTAGCTGCAACATTACACCTGCAGGAGAATGCAAGTCTGTCAATTGATCCAGTACATTTAGCACAACAGAAATGACAGCAGCTACAAGAGGGAACAGTGAAAAATTCTACAGGAACTGTGGAAATATCATTGAAGGGTGGCCTGATTCAATTTGACCTGATCGGCATAAGCGAGGCATCTCCCAGGGAACCATTTTTAAAGGCAGGCAGGGCATCATACCGGAACATTTGTGATCCTATATTCTTCAACAACTTCATCCCTCACACATGGACACAGATCAGACAAGGAGACTCACAAGAGATACAGTCACTGGCCGGGTATGAACAATGAGCTTGAAATCATTTGTAGGGAAGTACAAGGCTTGTCAAGAGGCTTGTCAAAGAACCACTGATTCCACAGGAAATTCCTGCCCATTCTTAGTCCAAAATCTGAATCCTTTCATGTCCATGTCACTGACTTCATCGTCATTGTTGACAGCTTTACCAGATATCCCGTTATTCAAAAATAGCACAACACACCAAGCACAACTTCTGCACACACTCGAAGCACTATTTTCAGTTTCTTTGGTGAACCTAGGGACATGATTACAGATAATCTGGAATATCAATCACACTACTTCTTCTCCTCATTACCCCAGATCTAACAGCCTAGCTGAATGAATGATTCACACAGTGAAATCCCTAATTCTCAAATGTAGACAGGCCAAGCAAGATCCACACATTGCAATGTTACATCTGAGATCAACACCTACAACTGCAACTTTGTTAAATTCATTCATGGGATGTGGGAGTCACTGGCCAGGCCAGGATTTATTACCCATCCCTAATGTAAGAGTCAACCACATTGACGTGGAGTCTGGAGTCACATGTCTGCCAGATAATTTTGTTCCCTAAAGGGCACTGGTGAGCCAGGTGGGATTTCTAACAATGGTTTTGTGGTCATCACAAGACTTTGAATTTCATATTTTTATTAAATTCAAATTCCATCATCTATTATGGCCGGATTTGAACCCATATTCTCAGGACATTACCCTGGGTCTCTGAATTACTCGTCCAGCAACAATACCACTACACCATCACCTCACCTTATTCCATCACTGACAGAGATCATGTTTGGTGTGCCAGTAGTAACCAATTTCGCTACTCTTACCCATTCTACTCTCTCAGAAACCAGAGAGCAACTTTTAAAACTACAAGAGAAGATAAGGAATGTTCATGATAAAAATGGAGGTGCAGAGTTGCCAAGTTTACAGTTGGGACAAGTGCACATCCAGGATCGCACAGAAGGTTCATGATCACCAGCCGAGGTGACAAGGATTTGTTCAGAACCAAGGGCCTATGGAGTCAAACACACAAGGGCACAGCGGTGAGGTGGAACCGAGGATAACTCAGATCCATTCCCGCTCCTATTCCATCGAGGAGCAGATCCCACATGAAATCAGGATCACCATCCAAGGGTGACAATCCCACAGATCACGGTGAGCAGTTAAAGACACCTCCAGACAAGGTAACCAGCACAAGATCTGGGTGTACCAGAAGGTTAAATCCACACTTTAGAGACTTAAATATTCAACAGTTCCTTTCACTGATGTAATTGTCAATAAATATGAACATGATATGAGAAACCGCTTGTTCCCTGCCCTTCTCAAAGATCCATTCCTGCAGCAGGAGCCTGAAGAGTTATTGAAAAGGGACTTAATTTATCGGATTGTAGAATGATTCGGAACAGAAGGAAGCCATTTGGCCCATCGAGCCTGTGCTGGGCCTTTGAAAGATCTGTCCAGTTAGTCCCACTCTCACCTCTGCTCTCTCCCCCAAAGCCCTGCAAAATGTCCCCTTCAAGTATTTATCCAGTTCCCCTTCTGAAAGTTCCTGTTGAATCTGCTTCCACCGCCCTTTCAGGCAGTGAGTCAATGGTCTCTCTCTGAGCTGCAAAGTGATAAGTTTCAATGAAATATAAACTCTGCAGCAGATCAGAAACAATCATGATAACTCAGAATATTTGACAGTTTTACACACAGACAGCTTTGCCTCCCTTCTCTCTATCAGTTATCTTGCTATCTTATCAAATTTTCTAGCATGGTGAGAAGGGACAGGAAGTGTGACGCTGAACTGCCTGTCTAATCTAAGAGCTTCTGTGTTGTCTTCATGGGAAATTCTGATGAAAATCAGCAAGAGAGAAAAATTTCAGGGCATTGATATCGGAGTGCTTGCATCAGGATAGACTTCATCCCCCAGTTTTTATCCCTGCTTCTCTATTCAGCCGGTCGCTCCCCTGTCACTCGCTGACCTACACTGGCTCCCAGTCCAGCAATGACTCAATTTTCAAATTCTCTTCATTGATTCCTTATCCCTCCATCCTCCCTCTCCACTCCCTATCACTGTCACCTCCTCCAGCCCTGAAACCCTTTGAGGTCTCTGCTGTCCTGCAGTTCTGCTGTCAGACAGGGAGTCAGTGTATATCAGTGAGCACAGGGGTGATGGGTGAATGGGACTTGGTGTGAGTTTGTACACTGGCTCACTGCTGAATCGGTTCCCTATCAGAGCTCAATAAGAATGTTCTTTTACAAAGACTATTAGCCATAAGTCTGTCCAAGTTGACGATGAAATTACCTTGGAGAAGTGACAGGAGGAAGTAAGATTTCCCGATCATTGTCCACTCCCAGATATTCCTTTAGCTTCTGACTCTCAAACTGTGAAAGAGAAAGGAGTTAATGAGACCTCACCTCTTGTCCGACAGCTGTCGAGAGATCAGAACTGCTTTTAGACAATGTCTTCACAGACTAATTCGGTTCTCTGTGGGATGATAGGTGCTCTGCAGAGAGTGAAAAAGCTTTAAAAAAATAAATCAATGAAGGACTTGCATTTCTATATCGCCTTTCACCACCTCAGGATATCCCAAAGCTCATGTCTCTGCACTTCCCTCATCCCTTGAGCTAGAAAGATGTTCTGTACAACAGACTTGAGCCTCACACCCAGATCTCAATAATCAGTAGAAATCTTTCAAAGGCATCAATCATTGGAATCTGTCTTTATAAAGTCACAACATCAACAAAGGACGGTGTTGGTGGTGGAAGTGAATTCCAATCGTTCCGTTACTTACCCAGGACCTGTCCGACTGCTCGCCTGGGGAGGAACTGCCCACGCGCTCTGCTTGGGCTGAATGACCTCTTCCTGTGCTGCTTCCTCTGTGTATTTAATTAGAAAGGGTTGATGTGACACTTTGAGACAAAATGAGGAAGTTGGATCAAAGTGACAGAGCAGCTCATGTTTTGAGATGTTGGTGAACTGTTAACCCTTTGTGTCCTGACCCTGTGGTGATATTTCTGCTCACAGGTGGACAGTCATTGACCAGGAATTTCTCCTGTGGGTCAGTGGGTTTCACAGCCAAATTCAGGAGGTCAGAACGTTGTGGGATTCAAGACCCCATTCAGGGGACGTCTGCCCCACAGAGTAGACTGAAACTCCCCAGTGTCAGTACTGAGCAAGTGCTGCACTGTCGGATGGTCATTACTGAGCGAGTGTTGCACTATTGTAAGGTCAGTACTGAGGGAGATCTCCACTGTTTGAGGGTCAGTACTGAGGGAGTGCTGCACTGTCAGAGGGACATTAATCAGGGAGTGCTGCAATGTTGGAGGATCAGTACTGAGGGAGTGCTGCACTGTTGGAGGGTCAGTATTAAGGTGCTGATTTACAAGACAGGACAATGGATTAGGAGCCCTCAGAACTGCCCCCATTATCACCGTCATGAATCACTAATTAGCCTAACATTCCTGTCTGCTCTTCAACACAGCTGATTGGCTAATCTGATTCAATCTGATTGGTGCACTTTGTATGTTCATTGTCTCAGGAATCTCTTTGGATCCTCATTGTCTAAGTAATCTCTTTGGATCCTCATTGTTTAAGGAATCTCTTTGGATCCTCATTGTCTAAGGAATCTTTTTGGATCCTCATTGTTTCAGGAATCTCTTTGGATCCTCATTGTTTAAGGAATCTCTTTGGATCCTCATTGTCCAAGGAATCTCTTTGGATCCTCATTGTCTAAGGGATTATTTCTGATCCAAACCCCATATTGTTGTATTGTTGATTCCGATGCAGCATTGTAGACTGACTTGTCCCCAAGCTCAGCACTGACCCTACTCCAGCAGACACTGTGAAACACACTAACAAAGTGCCTCTAGCCTGAGCTCTGCATGTGTCGAGAGAAAGACAAATATACAAACTGAATATTGACACCTTTACACACGGACAGCTTTACCTTCCTTCTCTCTTTCAGTTATCTTGCTCCCTTATTGAAGTATCTAGCAAGGTGAGAATGGACAGGAAGTGTGACACTGAACAGCCTGTCTATTCTAGGAGCTGCTGTGTTGTCTTCATGGGAAATTCTGATTAAAATCAGGAAAAGACACAAATTTCATTCCTTTGCTGTCGGCGTCCAAGCATCAGGATAGACTTCATCCCCCAGTATTTATCACTGTTTCTCAACTCAGCACCTCACACCCTCCGCCACTCGCTGACCTGCACTGGCTCCCAGACCAGCAGAGCCTCGAGTTTAAGACGCTCATCCTCAATTTCCATTCCCTCCATTCCTCTTCTCCAATCACTTTCTCCTCCAACCATGCAAACCTCAAAGTCCTCTGCTCTCCTCCAATTCTGCTGTCAGACAGGGAGTCAGTGTATATCAGTGAGCACAGGGGTGATGGGTGAATGGGACTTGGTGTGAGGTTGTACACTGGCTCACTGCTGAATCAGTTCCCAATCACAGCTCAATAAGAATTATGTTTTACAAAGATGATTAGCCATAAATCTGTCCGAGCTGACAATGATATTACCTTGGAGAAGTGACAGGAGGAAGTAAGATTTCCTGATCATTGTCCACTCCCAGGTATTTCATTGGTTCTCAAGCTGTGAAAGAGAAATGAGTTAACGAGACCTCACCTCTTGTCCGACACCTCTCGAGAGATCAGAACTGCTTTTAGACAATGTCTTCACAGACTAATTTCATTCTCTGTGGGATGATAGTTGCTCTGCAGTGAGTTACAAGGCTTTAAGAAAGTAAAACAATGAAGGACCTGCATATCTATATCGCCTTTCACCTGCTCAGGACACCCCAAAGCTCATGTCCCTGCTCTGCCCTCATCCCTTGAGCTAGAAAGATGTTCTGTACAACAGACTTGAGCCTCACACCCAGATCTCAATAATCAGTAGAAATCTTTCAAAGGCATCAATCATTGGAATCTGTCTTTATAAAGTCACAACATCAACAAAGGACGGTGTTGGTGGTGGAAGTGAATTCCAATCGTTCCGTTACTTACCCAGGACCTGTCCGACTGCTCGCCTGGGGAGGAACTGCCCACACGCTCTGCTTGGGCTGAATGACCTCTTCCTGTGCTGCTCCCTATTTGTGTTTAATTAGAAAGGGTTGATGTGTCTCTGTGAGACAAAATGAGGAAGTGGTTAGTACCAAGTTAGAAAGCAACTCTTTGCCTCTCACAGTTAGAAAACTGTTAACCCTTTGCGAATCCAAGAATGTGGCTGAAGGGCCATCGACTGTTCACATGCAACAAGCTCGAGGTGGTTGAACGGGCCTTCTCCTGTTCCTGTGTAACAGGCTTGTGTGGCTGAATGGGCCTCCTCCTGTTCCTCTAAAACTGCCTAGAGGGACTGAATGAACCTCCTCCTCTGCTTCTTGTGTAACAGCCTTGAGGGGCTGTTTGGGCCCCCTCATGTTCTTATATAAGATGCTCGTGTGGCTGAATGAGACTTCTCCTGTTCCTATGTAACTGACTTGAGGGGCTTAATGGACCTCCTCCTGTTCCTGTTCATCAACCTCATGGGGCTGAAACTACCTCCTTCCGTTCTGGTGTTAGAGGCTTGAAGTTCTAAATGGGCCTCCTCCTGTTCCTGTGTAACAGGCTCGAGGGGCTGAATGGGCTTCCTCCTGTTCCTGAAACAGGCTTGAGGGGCTGAATGGCCTCCTCCTTTTCCTGTATAACAGGCTCATGGGGCTGAATGGCCTCCTCCTGTTCCTGTGTAACAGGCTCGAGGGGGCTGAATGGCCTCCTCCTGTTCCTGTGTAACAGGCTCGAGGGGGCTGAATGGCCTCCTCCTGTTCCTGTGTAACAGGGTCGAGGGGCTGAATGGGCCTCCTCCTGTTCCTGTGTAACAGGCTCGAGGGGGCTGAATGGCCTCCTCCTGTTCCTGTGTAACAGGCTCGAGGGGGCTGAATGGCCTCCTCCTGTTCCTGTGTAACAGGGTCGAGGGGCTGAATGTCCTCCTCTCATTAAAAATAAATACTGCAGATGTTGTAAATCTTCAATAAAAATGGAAAATGCTGCCTTAACTCAGCAGGTCTGGCAGCAGCTGTGGAGAGAGAAACAGAGTTTTTGCTTATAGACTCTGAAGAAGGGTCATACGGACTCGAAATGTTAATTCTGTTTATCTCTGCACAGATGCTGCCAGACCTACTCAGTTTCTCCAGCATTTTCTGTTTTTGTATCAGGTGCTCTCTTGTTCCTGTGTAGCAGGTTCGAGGGGGCTGAATGGCCTCCTCCTGTTCCTATTCAATGGGCAGTCAAAGCATGTGTATGATTTTGGACCTCAAACCCAATTCTGTCCTCAGGACATTGACAGATGGAGAGACCAGTTACAGATCAATGCAGGAGGATTATTTATTTTCCCAATCTTTTATCCAAGAATGTCATCAGACATAGAGCAGAACCAGGATCAAGGATGTTGGTCTCTGTAATCTGTAACACATCGCACAGTCCACCCATCCACTCAGCCTTCAGAATGGATGCTAATTGTACTCTCCAAGTGTGAAAGACTAAAATGGTGGTTTATTGCAGCTATATCTCATTCTGTTATCAAAGCTGTCTCATCCATCTATGACATATTGAAGAAGGTAAACCTGCAACCAATTTTTCACATCATAATTTCCAATGTTCATTGGCAACATCAATGTAAACATGTCATGCTGAAATGATGTCCTCCCACCAGTGGTGGCACTGTAGCACATCTGTTATCCTCTGAGCTGCAGAGAATTTCTCAAATCTCCAAACAAATTGTTTCCATGTTTCTGGGATTGCTGTTAGTTTTGCGGTTTAACGATGAAGTGTAAAATCCAAATATATATCTGAAAATACATTTGATTACAAAATGCTGAGTAAATTTTGCCAATCTCCTCTGCTCCAATTATCCACCGATCCTGCATTTCCTGAAGTCTGCACTGGCTGATGAATATTCTGTAAACACTGACAGACAGGAAGGTGAATAACAGAATGAAAATTAACTCATAATCACGGACACGGGATTGAATTTGTCCGTTCTGTCCTGGTACATCATCGAACGATATCTAAAGACATTTACAATCAGAATGGAGAGAAGGATGTTTCCAACAGTGAGGGACAATTCTGAAGGATGATGTTCAAATTGAAACCCACAGACAATCATCATGGATAGATCATTCCGAAGAAATTCCATCAGATTGTAACAAGAGGCTTAAATCTATTTCCTGGGAGTGAGTTCCTGTGGATATTAGGAAGGTAAATTGGAGTTTTGAATGATTCTCCCATTCTGTATTCTCCCCACACTGTGTGTGTCTCATTCTTGCTCAGTTTATAAATTCCCATAAACAGAATCCTTGGCAAATTCACAGTTTGCGTGAAGATCATCATCTGTATCAGGATTGACTCCGCGGTTAGATTTCATTTCCAGATCCTTCTCATCTTTCTTCTGTAATAGAAACAGAAATGATCAGAGTGACAATCAGAGTGATCAGTGTTTAGTATTATTGATCCAAATCGAAAATTCCACCCACAGTAGATACATTAATTATTGATACTGAACAGGGTTTGATTATTGATACTGAACGGGGTTTGATTATTGATTGTGAATGGGGTTTGATTATTGATTCTGAAAGGGGTTTGATTATTGATTGTGAATGGGGTTTGATTATTGATTCTGAACGGGGTTTGATTATTGATACTGAATGGGGTTTGATTATTGATTCTGAATGGGGTTTGATTATTGATTCTGAATAGGGTTTGATTATTGATACTGAACGGGGTTTGATTATTGATTGTGAATGGGGTTTGATTATTGATTCTGAACGGGGTTTGATTATTGATTCTGAATGGGGTTTGATTATTGATACTGAATGGGGTTTGATTATTGATTTTGAATGGGGTTTGATTATTGATTCTGAACAGGGTTTGATTATTGATACTGAACGGGGTTTGATTATTGATTGTGAATGGGGTTTGATTATTGATACTGAACGGGGTTTGATAATTGATTCTGAAGAGGGTTTGATTATTGATACTGAACGGGGTTTGATTATTGATTGTGAATGGGGTTTGATTATTGATTCTGAAAGGGGTTTGATTATTGATTGTGAATGGGGTTTGATTATTGATTCTGAACGGGGTTTGATTATTGATACTGAATGGGGTTTGATTATTGATTCTGAATGGGGTTTGATTATTGATTCTGAATAGGGTTTGATTATTGATACTGAACGGGGTTTGATTATTGATTGTGAATGGGGTTTGATTATTGATTCTGAACGGGGTTTGATTATTGATTCTGAATGGGGTTTGATTATTGATACTGAATGGGGTTTGATTATTGATTTTGAATGGGGTTTGATTATTGATTCTGAACAGGGTTTGATTATTGATACTGAACGGGGTTTGATTATTGATTGTGAATGGGGTTTGATTATTGATACTGAACGGGGTTTGATAATTGATTCTGAAGAGGGTTTGATTATTGATACTGAACGGGGTTTGATTATTGATACTGAACGGGGTTTGATTATTGATTCTGAACGGGGTTTGATTATTGATTCTGAAAGGGGTTTGATTATTGATACTGAACGAGGTTTGATTATTAATTCTGAACGAGGTTTGATTATTAATTCTGAACGGGGTTTGATTATTGATTCTGAACGGGGTTTGATTATTGATACTGAACGGGGTTTGAATATTGATACTGAATGGGGTTTGAATATTGATTCTGAACGGGGTTTGATTATTGATACTGAACGGGGTTTGATTATTGATTCTGAATGGGGTTTGATTATTGATTCTGAACGGGGTTTGATTATTGATACTGAACGGGGTTTGATTATTGATACTGAATGGGGTTTGATTATTGATTCTGAAAGTGGTTTGATTATTGATACTGAACGGGGTTTGATTATTGATACTGAACGGGGTTTGATTATTGATACTGAACAGGGTTTGATTATTGATACTGAATGGGGTTTGATTGTTGATTCTGAACGGTGTTTGATTATTGATACTGAACGGGGTGTGATTATTGATTCTGAACGGGGTTTGATTATTGATTCTGAACGGGGTTTGATTATTGATACTGAACGGGGTTTGATTATTGATACTGAACGGGGTTTGATTATTGATACTGAACGGAGTTTGATTATTGATTCTGATCGGGGTTTGATTATTGATTCTGAACGGTGTTGGGTGTGAGTTTGTTTGGGTTTGGGAGTGACTGTATAAAACATTGCAGATACAGGACTGGAGCAGCCATATCAATAACCAGGCTACTGGAGCAGCTGAGAGGCTGGGGATCCTGTGGTGTGTGACTCACCTGATTCCTCAAAGCCCAACCACGCTCACAGTTTTCATAAACAGGACCTCGATATTCATCAACACGATGGTTCGATTTGATTCCTGCTTTCCCCTCGCCTCTCTTCTGTAATAGAGATGGAAATGGACAGAGTGACTATCAACATGATGTGTATTCGGTGTTGGGTTTGATTATTGGGGAGAGAGTTCCAGATTTCCACTCCCCTTTGTGTGAAGAAGTGCTTCCTGACATCACCCCTGAACGGCCTGGCTCCAATCTGAAGTTCCAGCCCCCTTGTTCTGGACTTCGCCCGACCCCCATCACCCACCCCCACCCGAGGGAATAGCTTCTCTCTATCGACCCTATCGAGTGTTTAATCATTTTGAACCCCTCAGTTAGATCACTCCTTAATCTTCTAGACCCGAGGGAATATAATCGTAGACTGTGTGTAACCTGTCTGCATAATTTAACCAGAAAGATGTTCTGTACAACAGACTTGAGCCTCACACCCAGATCTCAATAATCAGTAGAAATCTTTCAAAGGCATCAATCATTGGAATCTGTCTTTATAAAGTCACAACATCAACAAAGGACGGTGTTGGTGGTGGAAGTGAATTCCAATCGTTCCGTTACTTACCCAGGACCTGTCCGACTGCTCGCCTGGGGAGGAACTGCCCACACGCTCTGCTTGGGCTGAATGACCTCTTCCTGTGCTGCTCCCTCTGTGTATTTAATGAGAAAGGGTTGATGTGTCTCTGTGAGACAAAATCAGGAATTGGGGAACAATTGTGAAAACCCTTTCATTGAAATGTAGGGCCTTAGTGTTGTGTTGTAAACAAACTGTTAACCCTTTGTGTCCTGACTCTGTGACGTGATTCCTGTGTAAAGCTGAACAGTCGTTGAGCGAGTTTCAATTCACTGCTCAGTCCAGATGTTTAGGTGGATCTTCTGAAGGAGCAGATGTTGCTCAGCGCTCCTTAAAAATGTGAGATACTGAACAATGTGTAAGAGGACGAGAGAGAGAATGAGAAGGAGAGCATTAGTGGAGATTTGAGAGAGAGTGAATGAGAGAGAGAATGAGAAGGAGAGCATTATTGGAGATTAGAGAGAGTGAATGAAACATGGAAAATGGAATGAGATTGCATGCACTAACGAAAGAAAGGTTTTCATTTATATAGCACCTTTCACATCCTCAAGGGGTCACAGGGTATTTTATGGTCCGGGTCAACACTGCCAGTTACAGGACTGAGTTGTCAAACAGGGAGTGTAGGATGAGATGTTCAATAGTGGTTGAACATCAAAGCTCTTCAGGGGCTGTGAAGGGTTTTGGGTTGTGAAAGGTGCTATAGAAATGCAAATTCTTTCTATAAGGAGAGAAGGTTGAAGAAAACATTTTCAAAAACAACCAATTAAACCTTCACACTGACTTTCTCACACACTTGAAGATGAAGAATCCACTCAGTCCAACACTCAAACAGATTCCAGCTCCAAGCAATCCTGCTTTCCATTCATTGGAATCTCGCCCTGTAAAATCAGCCAATGAATGACTCCGGTACAGTTTGAGAATGGTTCCCTATGTACATGTAGTAATTCTGAACTTGTGAAGTGATATTGTCTATGCATGAAAGGTATATACAAATAACATTTATCTATGTAATATTTATTGATAATATCCATGTACATGCAGGTTTCTATAAGGAGGATTCACATATAACAGAGGTGCCAAGCTGCTGAGGTGACACACAGGACTACATACACACCAAACAGCGGAAACAACATGCTATAGACAGAGCAAAGCGATCCCACAACCAACGGATCAGATCTAAGCTCTGCAGTCCTGCCACATCCAGTCATGAATGGTGATGGACAATTAAAGATCTAACAGGAGGAGGATGCTCCACAAATATCCCCATCCTTAATGATGGGGGAGCTCAGCACATCAGTGCAAACGACAAGGCTGAAGCATTGGCAACCAGGTTCAGCCAGAAGTGCTGAGTGGATGCTCCATCTCGGCCTCCTCCAGAGGGTCCCAGCATCACAGATGTCAGCTTTCAGACAATTCGATTGACTCCACGTGACATCAGGAATCAGCTGATGATACTGGATACAGCAAAGGCTATTGGCCCTGGCAACAACCCGGCAACAGGAAATAATGTGGCTACAAGAGCGGGTAAGAGGCTGGGAACTCTGCGGTGAGTAACTCACCTCCTGACCCCCCAAAGCCTGTCCACCATTGACAAGGCACAAGTCAGGAGTGTGATGGAATAATCTCCACTTGGCTGGATAAGTGCAGCTCCAACAACACTCAAGAAGCTCGACACCATCCAGGAGCTGCTTGTTTGATCGACAGCCCATCCACCAGCATAAACATTCATACCCTCCACCACTGGCACACAATGGCAGCAGTGTGCACCATCTACAAGATGCGCTGCAACAACTCACCAAGGCTCCTTCGACAGCACCTTCCAAACCCTTAACCTCTTCCACCAAGACAGTTCCAAGTCAGTATGGTGTGTGATTTGGAGGTGAACATGAGGTGGTGGTCTGCCCTGGGACTTGGAAATATATCGGCTGTTCCTTCACCGTCGCTGGGTCAAAATCCTGGAACTCCCACCCTAACAGCACTGTGGGTGTACCTACACACATGGACTGCAGTGGTTAAAGAAGGCAGCTCACCACCACCTCCTCAAGGGGCAGTTACAGATGGGCAATAATTTCTGGCCTTGTCAACAATGCACACATCCCATGAGCTAACAACAAGAGAATGTTCAATTCTGTGTAACTCACGTTCTACAGAGATGGTTATAAATCCCTCCAACGCTCATTCTCTGCCACACACTGATAGTGGTGCAGCACTCATTTAGTTCATGTTGTTGTTTCAATGCTACAAAACCACAGCGCATTCTGGACTATTTCTGCCTGACCTGCTGTCAGATACACACAGTCTGACTGAGAGGTGGAAAAGTGGTCCCTAGCAACGTGTGAAACTGTGAACTCGGCTCAGTCAGAATGCACACACACACACACACACACACACACACACACACACACACACACACTCACACATGCACACATACTCTCAAACACACACTCTTTTGCACAAACACTTTCTCTTTCACGCACACACATACACACACACACTCTCTCTCACACACATGTTCTCTCTCACTCCCTCTCAAACGCACAATCACCCTCTCTCTCAAACACACACACCCTCTCTCAAACACACACACACACGATCTCACACACACACTCTCACATACACAAACACACTATCACACACACGCTCTTTCACAAACACACTATCTCACACACACATTCTCTCATTACCTTTATCTCTCACAGATAAACTCACTCTCACTCTCACATAGACATTCTCTTTCTCAAACACACACACACACACACGATCTCACACACACACTCTCACATACACAAACACTCTCTCACAGACACACACTCTCTTTTGCACACACACTATCTCACACGCACATTCTCTCTATCTTTCTCTCTCACACATAAATTCTCTCTCACTCTCACAGACGTTCTCTTTCTCTCACACACATTCTCTCTCTCACACACACAAGCTACCTCCCTCTCTCATGCACACACACTCTAACTCTCTTTTGCTCTCTCACACAGACACACTCTCAGTCTCTCACACATACATTGTCTCTCTCTCTCACACAAACGCACTCTCTCTCTCCGAGATGGAAGGTTGGGGTTTTGAGACCATCTCAAGGTTTCAGCTCAAAATGCGGATGGACTCGCCCCAGTGAGGGAGTGCTGAGGGAGTGCTGCACTGTTGGAAGATCAGTACTGAGGGAGTGCTGCACTGTCGGAGGGTCAGTACTGAGGGAGTGCTGCAATGTCAGAGGGTCAGTACTGAGGGAGTGCTGGACTGTCGGTGGGTCAGTAATGAGGGAGTGCTGCACTGTCTGATGGTCAGTACTGATGGTGTGCTGGACGTTCGGAGTATCAGTACTGAGGCAGTGCTCCCCTCCCTCTCTCTGTAACCTCCTCCAGCCCCTGCAACACTCCCTAACTCTGTAACCTCCTCCATCTCCTACAACCCTCCCTACAACCTTCCCTATCTCTGAAACATCCTCACTTCCTCACTCCAGGAAAGAATCCAATTCCCTGAGTTCCGATCAGTAATGAATTTGTACCTTGCAGCAAGCTGATGAAGATCAATATCAGACCGACCTCTCCCATCTTCAGTTCCTCATCTAAATGGAAAATGATAAAGACAGAGACTTTTTCATAAATTGTCCCCAGCGTTTCTTCCTCAAACAACAACTTGTGGTTAAATGGCACCTTTCAGGGAGTTAAACAGCCCCAGGGAATAAACTAATGTCAAGACAAGGAAGGAGAGATTCAGAATGGACATCGCAAATCGATTCACCAAACACGGCAAAAATTCATTGTTCCCTCACTCTCTGTGCTGGGTGTCCAGCTTTTTCTCTCAGTGAGTTTAGTCCTCACAATCTCTATCACACTCTTCTGCTCTATCTCTCTCTCTCTCACACACACATTCTCTCTCTAACACTCACAATCTCTCTCTATCACACTCTCCTGCTCTATCTCTCTCTCTCTCACACACACACATTCTCTCTCTAACACTCACAATCTCTCTCTATCACACTCTTCTGCTCTATCTCTCTCTCTCACACACACATTCTCTCTCTAACACTCACAATCTCTCTCTATCGCACTCTTCTGCTCTATCTCTCTGTCTCACACACACACCTTCTCTCTAACACTCACAATCTCTCTCTATCACACTCTTCTGCTCTATCTCTCTCTCTCTCTCACACACACACATTCTCTCTCTAACACTCACAATCTCTCTCTATCACACTCTTCTGCTCTATCTCTCTCTCTCTCACACACACACACATTCTCTCTCTAACACTCAATCACTCTCGATCACACTCTTCTGCTCTATCTCTCTCTCTCTCACACACACACATTCTCTCTCTATCACTCACAATCTCTCTCTATCACACTCTTCTGCTCTATCTCTCTCTCACACACACACACATTCTCTCTCTAACACTCACAATCTCTCTCTATCACACTCTTCTGCTCTATCTCTCTCTCTCTCACAGACACACACATTCTCTCTCTAACACTCAATCTCTCTCGATCACACTCTTCTGCTCTCTCTCTCTCTCACACACACACATTCTCTCTCTAACACTCACAATCTCTCTCTATCGCACTCTTCTGCTCTCTCTCTCTCTCACACACACACATTCTCTCTCTAACACTTACAATCTCTCTCTATCACACTCTTCTGCTCTATCTCTCTCTCTCTCACACACACATTCTCTCTCACACACACTCTCTCACACACACACTCTCTCTCACCCACACTCTCTCCCTCACACACACACATTCTCTCTCACACACACACACTCTCCCTCATACACGCACACACTCTCTCTATTTCTTTTTCTCTCTCACACAGTCTCTCTGTCTCTCACTCTCTCTCTCTCTCAGACACTCTCTCTCTCTCTGATACGGAAGGATTTAAGACCTGCTCATGATTTCAGCTCAAAACTCAGGCAGATTCTCCCCAGTAAGGGAGTGCTGAGGGAGTGCTGCATTGTCAGAGGGTCAGTACTGAGGCAGTGCTGCACTGTCAGAGGGTCAGTGCTGAGGCAGTGCTGCACTGTCAGAGGGTCAGTACTGAGGGAATGCTGCACTGTCGTATGGTCAATACTGAGAGAGGGCTGTACTGTCAGAGTGTCAGTACTGAGAGAGGGCTGCACTGTCAGAGGGTCAGTACTGAGGGAGTGCTGCACTGTCAGAGGGTCAGTACTGAGGGAGTGCTGCACTGTCAGAAGGTCAGTACTGAGTGAGTGCTGCACTGTCATAGGGTCAGTACTGAGGAAGCGCTGCACGGTCAGAGGTTCAGTACTGAGGGAGTGCTGCACTGTCAGACGGTCAGTACTGAGGGAGTGCTGCACTGTCGGAAGGTCAGTACTGAGGGAGTGCTGCACTGTCAGAGGGTCAGTACTGAGGGAGTGCTGCACTGTCGGAAGGTCAGTACTGAGGGAGTGCTGCACTGTCAGATTGTCAGTACTGAGGGAGTGCCGCACTGTCAGAGTGTCAGTTCTGAGGGACTGCTGAATGGGCCTCCTCCTGTTCCTGTGTCAGAGGGGCAAGGGGCTGAATGGGCCTCCTGTTCCTGTGTAACATGTTCAGGGAGATGAATGGGCCTCCTCCTGTTCCTGTGCAACAGGCTCGAGGGGGCTGAATGGGCCTCCTCCTGTTCCTGTGCAACAGGCTCGAGGGGGCTGAATGGGCCTCCTCTTGTTCCCGTATAACAGGCTCCTGGGACTGAATGGGCCTCCTCCTGTTCCTGTGTAACAGGCTCGAGGGGGCTGAATGGACCTCCTCCTGTTCCTGTGTAACAGGCTCGAGGGACTGAATGGCCTCCTCCTGTTCCTGTGTAACAGGCTCAAAGGGGGTTAATGGGCCTCCTCTTGATCCTGTGTAACAGGCTTGAGGGGCTGAATGGGCCTCCTCCTGTTCCTGTGTAACAGGCTCGAGGGGGCTGAATGGACCTCCTCCTGTTCCTGTGTAACAGGCTCGAGGGGGCTGAATGGCCTCCTGCTGTTCCTGTGTAACAGGCTCGAGGGGGCTGAATGGCCCTCCTCCTGTTCCTGTGTAACAGGCTCGAGGGGGCTGAATGGCCCTCCTCCTGTTCCTGTGTAACAGGCTTGAGGGAATAAATGGTTCTCCTGTTACTGTGTAACAGGGTTGAGGGGCTGAGTGGACCTCCACTTGTTCTTGTGTAAAAGCCTCGAGGGGCTGAGTGGGCTTCCACCTCTTCTCTTGAAACAAGCTTGATGGGCTGAAGGGGCCTACTCCAGTTCCTGTGTAACATGCTTGATGAGACTTAATGGGTCTCATGTTCCTGAGTAACAGGCCCCAACGAACAGAATGGGCCTCCACAAGTTCCTGTGTAACAGGGTCGAGGGACTGAACGGACCTCCTCCTGTTCCTGTGTAACAGGCTCGAGGGGCTGAATGGGCTTCCTCCTGTTCCTGTGTAACAGGCTCGAGGGGCTGAATGGGCCTCCTCCTGTTCCTGTGTAACAGTCTCAAGGGACTGAATGGTTCTCCTGTTCCTGTGTAACAGTCTCAGGGGGGCTGAATGGACCTCCTCCTGTTCCTGTGTAACAAGCTCGAGGGACTGAATGGACCTGCTCCTGTTCCTGTGTAACAGGATTGCGGGAATGAATGGCTCTCCTGTTCCTGTGTAACAGGGTTGAGGGGCTGAGTGGTCCTCCACTTGTTCCAGTGTAAAAGCCACGAGGGGCTGAGTGGGACTCCGCCTCTTCTCCTGAAACAAGCTTGAGGGGCTGAATGGGTCTCCACCAGTTCCTGTGTAACAGGCTCGAGCGACTGAATGGGCCTCCTCCTGTTCCTGTGTAACAGGCTTGAGGGGCTGAATGGGCCTCCTCCTGTTCCTGTGTAACAGGGTCAAGGGGAGTGAATGGGCCTCTTCCTGTTCCTGTGTAACAGGTTCAAGGGGGCTGAATGGGCCTCCTCCTGTTCCTGTGTAACAGGCTCGAGGGACTGATCGGGCCTCCACCTGTTCCTGTGTAACAGGCTCGAGGGGCTGAATGGGCCTCCTCCTGTTCCTGTGTAACAGTCTCGAGGGGCTGAATGGGCCTCCTCCTGTTCCTGTGTAACAGGCTCGAGGGGCTGAATGGGCCTCCTCCTGTTCCTGTGTATCAGGCTTGAGGGAAAGAATGGTTCTCCTGTTATTGTGTAACAGGGCTGAGGGGCTGAATGGACCTCCACTTGTTCTTGTGTAAAAGCCTCGTTTGGATGAGTAGGCCTCCTCCTCTTCTATTACAACAAGCTTGAGGAGCTGAATGGGCCTCCTCCTGTTCCTGTGTAACAGGCTTGAGGGGCTGAATGGCCTCCTCCTGTTCCTGTGTAACAGTCTCAGGGGGGCTGAATGGACCTCCTCCTGTTCCTGTGTAACAAGCTCGAGGGGGCTGAATGGGCCTCCTCCTGTTTCTGTGTAACAGGCTTGAGGGACTGAATGGACCTCCTCCTGTTCCTGTGTAACAGGCTCGAGGGACTGAATGGGCCTCCTCCTGTTCCTGGGTAACAAGCTCGAGGGGGCTGAATGGGCCTCCTCCTGTTCCAGTGTAACAGGGTTGAGGGGCTGAGTGGGCCTCCTCCTGTTCCTGTGTAACAGTCTCGAGGGACTGAATGGTTCTCCTGTTCCTGTGTAACAGTCTCAGGGGGGCTGAATGGGCCTCCTCCTGTTTCTGTGTAACAGGCTTGAGGGACTGAATGGACCTCCTCCTGTTCCTGTGTAACAGGCTCGAGGGGCTGAATGGGCCTCCTCCTGTTCCTGTGTAACAGGCTTGAGGGACTGAATGGACCTCCTCCTGTTCCTGTGTAACAGGCTCGAGGGGCTGAATGGGCCTCCTCCTGTTCCTGTGTATCAGGCTTGAGGGAAAGAATGGTTCTCCTGTTCCTATGTAACAGTCTCAGGGGGGCTGAATGGACCTCCTCCTGTTCCTGTGTAACAGGCTCGAGGGGCTGAATGGGCCGCCTCCTGTTCCTGTGTAACAGTCTCAAGGGACTGAATGGTTCTCCTGTTCCTGTGTAACAGTCTCAGGGGGGCTGAATGGACCTCCTCCTGTTCCTGTGTAACAAGCTCGAGGAGGGTGAATGGACCTCCTCCTGTTCCTGTGTAACAGGCTCGAGGGGGCTGAATGGGCCTCCTCCTGTTCCTGTGTAACAGGCTCGAGGGACTGAACGGGCCTCCTCCTGTTCCTGTGTAACAGGCTTGAGGGAATGAATGGCTCTCCTGTTCCTGTGTAACAGGGTTAGGGGCTGAGTGGTCCTCCACTTGTTCCAGTGTAAAAGCCACGAGGGGCTGAGTGGGACTCCGCCTCTTCTCCTGAAACAAGCTTGAGGGTCTGAATGGGCCTCCTCCAGTTCCTGTGTAACAAGCTTGATGGGATTGAATGGGTCTCATGTTCCTGTGTAACAGGTTCGAGGGACTGAATGGGCCTCCTCCTGTTCCTGTGTAACAGGCTCGAGGGGCTCAATGGGCCTCCTCCTGTTCCTGTGTAACAGGCTTGAGGGGCTGAATGGGCCTCCTCCTGTTCCTGTGTAACAGGGTCAAGGGGACTGAATGGGCCTCTTCCTGTTCCTGTGTAACAGGTTCAAGGGGGCTGAATGGGCCTCCTCCTGTTCCTGTGTAACAGGCTCGAGGGACTGAACGGGCCTCCTCCTGTTCCTGTGTAACAGGCTCGAGGGACTGAATGGGCCTCCTCCTGTTCCTGTGTAACAGGCTCGAGGGGCTGAATGGGCCTCCTCCTGTTCCTGTGTATCAGGCTTGAGGGAAAGAATGGTTCTCCTGTTATTGTGTAACAGGGCTGAGGGGCTGAATGGACCTCCACTTGTTCTTGTGTAAAAGCCTCGTTTGGATGAGTAGGCCTCCTCCTCTTCTATTACAACAAGCTTGAGGAGCTGAATGGGCCTCCTCCTGTTCCTGTGTAACAGGCTTGAGGGGCTGAATGGCCTCCTCCTGTTCCTGTGTAACAGTCTCAGGGGGGCTGAATGGACCTCCTCCTGTTCCTGTGTAACAAGCTCGAGGGGGCTGAATGGGCCTCCTCCTGTTTCTGTGTAACAGGCTTGAGGGACTGAATGGGCCTCCTCCTG
Source organism: Isurus oxyrinchus (assembly GCA_026770705.1). Classification (NCBI taxonomy): domain Eukaryota; kingdom Metazoa; phylum Chordata; class Chondrichthyes; order Lamniformes; family Lamnidae; genus Isurus; species Isurus oxyrinchus. The sequence continues at coordinate 221,553 of JANJGN010000546.1, read as the reverse complement.
TTCCTGTGTAACAGGCTCGCGGGAATGAATGGCTCTCCTGTTCCTGTGTAACAGGTTTGAGGGGCTGAGTGGTCCTCCACTTGTTCCAGTGTAAAAGCCACGAGGGGCTGAGTGGGACTCCGCCTCTTCTCCTGAAACAAGCTTGAGGGTCTGAATGGGCCTCCTCCAGTTCCTGTGTAACAAGCTTGATGGGATTGAATGGGTCTCATGTTCCTGTGTAACAGGTTCGAGGGACTGAATGGGCCTCTTCCTGTTCCTGTGTAACAGACTCGAGGTACTGAATGGGCTTCCTCCTGTTCCTGTGTAACAGTCTCGAGGGAATGAATGTTTGTGCTGTTCCTGTGTAACAGGCTCGAGGGGACTGAATGGGCCTCCTCCTGTTCCTGTGTAACAGTCTCGAGGAAATGAATGGTTCTCCTGTTACTGTGTAACATGGTTGAGGGGCTAAGTGGACCTCCACTTGTTCCTGTGTAACAGGCTCATGAGGCAAATGGGCCTCCTCCTGTTCCTAAGTAACAGGTTCGTGGAGACGAATGGGCCTCCTCCTGTTCTTTTGAAACAGGCTCGAAGGGCTGAATGGACCTCATCCTGTTCCTGTGTAACAGGCTCGAGGGGGCTGAATGGGCCTCTTCTTGTTCCTGTGTAACAGGGTCGAGGGGGTTGAATGGGCCTCCTCCTGTTCCTGTGTAACAGGCTCGAGGGGCTGAATGGGCCTCCTCCTGTTCCTGTGTAACAGGGTCAAGGGGATGAATGGTTCTCCTGTTCCTGTATAACAGGCTTGAGGGAATGAATGGTTCTCCTGTTACTGTGTAACAGGGTTGAGGGGCTGAGTGGGCCTCCACTTGTTCTTGTGTAAAAGCCTCGTTTGGATGAGTAGGCCTCCTCCTCTTCTATTACAACAAGCTTGAGGAACTGAATGGGCCTCCTCCTGTTCCTGTGTAACAGGCTCGAGGGGGCTGAATGGGCCTCCTCCTGTTCCTGTGTAACAGGCTTGAGGGGCTGAATGGACCTCCTCCTGTTCCTGTGTAACAGGGTCAAGGGGACTGAATGGGCCTCCTCCTGTTCCTGTGTAACAGACTCGAGGGACTGAATGGTTCTCCTGTTACTGTGTAACATGGTTGAGGTGCTAAGTGGACCTCCACTTGTTCCTGTGTAACAGGCTCATGAGGCAAATGGGCCTCCTCCTGTTCCTGTGTAACAGGCTTGAGGGAATGAATGAGCCTCCTCATGTTCCTGTGTAACAGGGTCGAGGGGCTGAATGGGCCTCCTCCTGTTCCTGTGTAACAGGCTCGAGGGAATGAATGGTTCTCCTTTTACTGTGTAACAGGCTTGAGGGAATGAATGAGACTCCTCATGGTCCAGTGTAACAGGCTTGAGGGGCTGAATGGGCCTCCTCCTGTTCCTGTGTATCAGGCTTGAGGGAATGAATGGTTCTCCTGTTATTGTGTAACAGGGTTGAGGGGCTGAGTGGTCCTCCACTTGTTCTTGTGTAAAAGCCTCATTTGGATGAGTACGCCTCCTCCTCTTCTATTACAACAAGCTTGAGGAGCTGAATGGGCCTCCTCCTGTTCCTGTGTAACAGGTTCAAGGGGACTGAATGGGCCTCCTCCTGTTCCTGTGTAACAGGCTCGAGGGGCTGAATGGGTCTCCTCCTGTTCCTGTGTAACAGACTCGAGGAAATGAATGGTTGTCCTGTTCCTGTGTAACAGGCTCGACGGGCTGAATGGGCCTCCTCCTGTTCCTGTGTAACAGTCTCGAGGAAATGAATGGTTGTCCTGTTCCTGTGTAACAGGCTCGAGGGGCTGAATGGGCCTCCTCCTGTTCCTGTGTAACAGGCTCGAGGGGCTGAATGGGCCTCCTCCTGTTCCTGTTTATCAGGCTTGAGGGAAAGAATGGTTCTCCTGTTATTGTATAACAGGGCTGAGAGGCTGAATGGACCTCCACTTGTTCTTGTGAAAAAGCCTCGTTTGGATGAGTAGGCCTCCTCCTCTTCTATTACAACAAGCTTGAGGAGCTGAATGGACCTCCTCCTGTTCCTGTGTAACAGGCTTGAGGGGCTGAATGGCCTCCTCCTGTTCCTGTGTAACAGGTTCAAGGGGACAGAATGGGCCTCTTCCTGTTCCTGTGTAACAGACTCGAGGGACTGAATGGGCCTCCTCCTGTTCCTGTGTAACAGTCTCGAGGGAATGAATGGTTGTGCTGTTCCTGTGTAACAGGCTCGAGGGGCTGAATGGGCCTCCTCCTGTTATTGTGTAACAGTCTCGAGGAAATGAATGGTTCTCCTGTTACTGTGTAACATGGTTGAGGGGCTAAGTGGACCTCCACTTGTTCCTGTGTAACAGGCTCATGAGGCAAATGGGCCTCCTCCTTTTCCTGAGTAACAGGTTCATGGAGACAAATGGGCCTCCTCCTGTTCTTTTGAAACAGGCTCGAGGGGCTGAATGGTTCTCCTGTTACTGTGTAACAGGATTGAGAGGCTGAGTGTTCCTCCAGTTGTTCTTGTGTAAAGGCCTCGAGGCTCTGAGTGGGACTCCGCCTCTTCTCCTGAAACAAGCTTGAGGGGCTGAATGGGCCTCCTCCTGTTGCTGTGTAACAGGCTTGCGGGGCTGAATGGGCCTCCTCCTGTTCCTGTGTAACAGGCTCGAGGGACTGAATGGGCCTCCTCCTGTTCCTGCGTAACAGGCTCGAGGGACTGAATGGGCCTCCTCCTGTTCCTGTGTAACAGCCTCGAGGGGCTGTATGGGCCTCCTCATGTTCCTGTGTAACAGGCTCGAGGGGCTGAATGGGCCTCCTCCTGTTCCTGTGTAACAGGCTCGAGGGGCTGAATGGGCCTCCTCCTGTTCCTGTGTAACAGGGTCGAGGGGCTGAATGGGCCTCCTCCTGTTCCTGTGTAACAGGCTTGAGGGAATGAATGGTTCTCCTGTTACTGTGTAACAGGATTGAGGGACTGAGTGGACCTCCACTTGTTCTTGTGTAAAAGCCTCGTTTGGATGAGTAGGCCTCCTCCTCTTCTATTACAACAAGCTTGAGGAACTGAATGGGCCTCCTCCTGTTCCTGTGTAACAGGCTTGAGGGGCTGAATGGGCTTCGTCTTGTTCCTGTGTAACAGGCTCAAGAGACTGAATGGGCTTCCTCCTGTTCCTGTGAAACTGGCTCGAGGATCTTGGTGAGCCTGCTTCTGTTCACAAGTAACAGGCTCATGTGGCTGAATGGACCTCCTCCTTTTCCAGTGTAACAGGGTTGAGTGGCTGAGTGGGCCTCCACTTGTTCTTGTGTAAAAGCCTCGAGGGGCTGAGTGGGCCTCCTCCTCTTCTCTTGAAACAAGCTTGAGGGGCTGAAGGGGCCTCCTCCAGTTCCTGTGTAACAAGCTTGATGGGATTGAATGGGTCTCATGTTCCTGTGTAACAGGCCCCAAAGAACAGAATGGGCCTCTTCCTGTTCCTGCGTGAAAGGATCGAGAGGGCTGAATGGACTTCCTCCTGTTCCTGTGTAACATGCTCGAGGGCTGAATGGGCCTCGGCCTTTCTCTATAACAGGCTTCAGGGGCTGAATGGGTGTCTTACTGTTCCTGTGTAACAGGCTCGAGGGGCTGAATGGGCCTCCTCCGGTTCCTGTGTAACAGGCTCGAGGGAATGAATGGTTTTCCTGTTACTGTGTAACATGTTTGAGGGCTGGGTGGACCTCCACATGTTCTTGTGCAAAAGTCTCGAGGGGCTGAGTGGGCCTCCTCCTGTTCCTGTGTAACAGGGTTGAGGGAATGAATGGGCCTCCTCCTGTTCCTGTGTAACAGGCTTGAGGGGGTGAATGGGCCTCCTCCTGTTCCTGTGTAACAGGCTCGAGGGGGCTGAATGGGCCTCCTCTTGTTCCCGTATAACAGGCTCCTGGGACTGAAAGGGCCTCCTCCTGTTCCTGCATAACAGGCTTGAGGGAATGAATGGTTCTCCTGTTCCTGTGTAACAGGGTTGAGGGGCTGAGTGGACCTCCACTTGTTCTTGTGTAAAAGCCTCGAGGGGCTGAGTGGGCTTCCTCCTCTTTGCTTGAAACAAGCTTGATGGGACTGAATGGGTTTCGTGTTCCTGTGTAACAGGCCCAAGTGAACAAAATGGGCCTCCTCCTGTTTCTGTGTAAAAGGATCGAGGGAGCTGAATGGGCCTCCACCGGTTCCTATCTAAGAGACTTGAGGGGCTGAATGTGTCTCTTCCTGTTCCTGTGTAACAGGCTCATGAGGCTAACTAGGCCTCCTCCAGTTCTCGTGTAACCGGTTTGTGTGGCTGAATGGGCCTCCTCCTGTTCCTGTGTAACAGGCTCAAGGGGCTGAATGGGCCTCCTGTTCCTGTGTAACAGGCTCGAGGGGCTGAATGGGCCTCCTCCTTTTCCTGTTAACAGGCTCGAGGGGCTGAATGGTCCTCCTCCTGTTCCTGTGTAACAGGCTCGAGGGGCTGAATGGTCCTCCTCCTGTTCCTATGTAACAGGTACATGGAGATGAATTGGCATCCTCCTCTTCCTGCATAACAGGATCGAGCGCCTGAATGGGCCACCTGCTGTTCCTGAGTAAAAGGCTCAAGGGACTGAATGGGCACTGTCAGTGGGTCAGTACTGGGGGAGTGCTGCACTGCCAGAGGATCAGTACAGAGGGGTTGCTGCACTGTCTTGGGTCAGTACTGAGAGAGTGCTGCACTGTCGTACGGTCAGTACTGAGGGACTGCTGCACTGTCAGAGGGGCAGTACTGAGGGGGTGCTGCACTGTAGTACGGTCAGTACTGAGGGAGTGCTGCACTGTCAGAGTATCAGTACTTAGGGAGTGCTGCACTATTTGGGGGTCAGTACTGAGGGAGTGCTGCACTGTCAGAGGGTCAGTACTGAGGGGGTGCTGCACTGTCAGAGGGTCAGTACTGAGGGAGTGCTGCACTGTAGTATGGTCAGTACTGAGGGAGTGCTGCACTGTCAAGAGGGTCGGTACTGAGGGAGTGCTGCACTGTCAGAGGGTCAGTACTGAGGGAGTGCTGCACTGTCAGAGGGTCGGTACTGAGGGAGTGCTGCACTGTCGGAGGGTCAGCATTGAGGGAGTGCTGCACTGTCAGAGGGTCAGTACTGAGGGAGTGCTGCACTGTCAGAACTGCCGTAATTCACATGATGTTTGAAATTAGCAACATGCCTCGTGTAAAATTCTAAATCATCAGCTCAATATAAATAGATTAGTCCTGTATGTTTCACTTTACTGCAAATTGTTCATGGTTTCATTTCCTTGTTAACCAGGCTCATGTGATGACTATTTTTAAATAATGTTTGTTATTTGGAACAAGGGGCCATGCCTGAACAGATAACTGTCGGATCAAGCAGCTGGGATTTTTCTTGAACCTGGCTTCATTCAGATGTTTGCTGCTGGACATGAGATCATTAATGTGTGAATGTAGAATCGGAGTCACCTCAGTGAACAGCAGCATTGGTTGAACAGCCTGATCTGCAATAAGAACTGCTGAACACAATGTCCGTTCAGAACAGCTCGGTCCCCGATCAGAGAAACAGCCTCAGACAGAACCAACTGACGCTGGAATCCATACAATTCATCAACGTGTTGGGAGTTAGTTTGATGTCGGAGATGGAGTGTTACTGGGAAGGAGGGAACCCGTCAGGATGAATAGCTCGATGTACGACAAGGAAAGGATGAGCTAAGAGGGGTTGGTCACGGACAGACGGAGCGTGTGAAGACTCAACAGCTAATGGCAGGTGAAGAGCTGGAAAAGTGTCTTTTCAACACAAGGTTTAGACACAGAACTCGATGTTTGATCGGGTATTTCAAACCAGAGAAACTCTTTACAGGGTGAATGGACCTTGTCAATAATCCATCCAGCCAACCTCGCCTGGAGATTAGTCCAATATTAGACACTAAACCGAGTCCCCCGTCTGCCCTCTCGAGCGGGTGTGAAAGATCCCACAACCACTATTTGGAGGAAGAGCAGGGGGGAGATCTCCCCGGTGTCCTGGCACCAATATTTATCCCTCAACCAACATCACTAAAAACAGGTGATCACATTGCTGTTTGTGGGAGCTTGCTGTGCGCTAATTGGCTGCTGCGTTTCCTACATTACAACAGTAACCACACTTCGAAAAAAGGGTGAACTCTATTGTAAAGTGTTCTGGGACATCCAGAGACCATGCTGTACAGAAGAGATTTGACAGGAGCAGCAAGTGTTTTACTTACAGGAGAATGAGTCCCCAGGGTTGTAGAGTCAATCCTGTCAGATGAATGTCTAACTGGAGACACTTCAGGGAGCTGATCTAATTCTGGAAATGTTCAGTTTAGCAGGATCGGAGGAGAGATGATCTTCCTCTCCTGACTGCATCGGACACGAGGTGAACTGGCTCTGGGAGGAGGGTCAGTGTTAACCCAGTTTTTCTGTGTTTGAGGGAGATGTGAAACTGGGGAAGTCACGTGGTTTTTTGGTGTGGTAACTCCATGTCTTTATTTGGTGCAGCACTCATTTAGTTCATGTCATTGTTTCAATGCTACAAAACCACAGCGCATTCTGGACTATTCCTGCCTGACCTGCTGTCAGATACACACAGTCTGACAGAGAGGAGGAAAAGTGGTCCCTAGCAACGTGTGAAACTGTGAACTCGGCTCAGTCAGAATGCACACGCAGACACACACACACACGTACACACATTTTCTCTTGTTCATTCTTTTAAACACACACACTCCCTCTCAAATACACACACCCTCTCTCGCACACTCCTTCTCTCAAACACATACACCCTCTCTCTGAAACACACACACACACGCTCTCACGCACACGCTCTCTCACATACACACTCTCTCTTTCACACACACACTATCTAACACACACAGATTCTCTCTCTTTCTTTCTCTCTCACACATAAGCTCTCTCTCTAACACAGACATTCCCTTTCTCTCACACACACTCTCTCTCTCTCACACAATTCAGCTACCTCACTCTCTCATGCGCACACACTCTACCTCTCTTTTGCTCTCTCACACATTTTCTCTTTCTCTCTATCCTTCTCTCTCGCACACATACGCACTATCACTCTCTCACACACACATTGTCTCTCTTTCTCACACACGCACTCACTCTCTCTCTCTCTCTCTCCAAGACAGCAGGTTGGGGTTTTCAAACCGTCTCAAGGTTTCAGCTCAAAACCCAGATGGACTCTCCCCAGTGAGGGAGTGCTGAGGGAGTGCTGCACTGTTGGAGGGTCAATATTGAGGGAGTGCTGCACTGTCAGAGGGTCAATATTGAGGGAGTGCTGCGCTGTCAGGAGGTCAGTACTGAGGGAGACCCTGCTCTGTCAAAGGGTCAGTACTGAGGCAGTGCTGAACTGTCAGAGGGTCAGTACTTAGGGAGTGCTGCACTGTCAGAGGGTCAGTACTGAGGGAGTGCTGCACTGTTGGAGGGTTAGCACTGAGGGAGTGCTGCACTTCCAGAGGGTCAGTACTGAGGGAGAGCTGCACTCCCAGAGGGTCAGTGCTGAGGGAGTGCTGCACTCCCAGAGGGTCAATACTGAAGGAGTGCTGCACTGTCAGAGGGTGGGCACTGAGGGAATGCTGCTCTGTCAGACCTACCATATTTCAGATGATGTTTGAAATTAGCAACATGCCTCATGTATAATTATATATCATCAACTCAAAATAAATAGATTATTCCTGTACATTTTACTTTACTGTAAATTGTTTGTAGTTTCATCTCCTTAGGAGCCAGGCTTGTCTGATCACTATTTTTAAATAACGTTAATAATAAAGAAGCGACAATCCACACGCACACAGGTACACACACACACACACTCACTCACAAGGGTACATAGACAGACACACACTCACTCACACATGTTCACCCAGACACACACACACAGACACACACTGACTCACAGAAGCAGACAGACAGATACACACACAGACACACAAGTCATAATTAAAAAGTTAGAGTCCAATAAAAATTTAAAAGAATATATGATTAATACAATTGCTTGTCTTTGAGGTGTAGATTTTTGATGTTTGCAGCTGTTCAAAGTTAATTGGTTACCTGTGGCATCCTGGTGGTGATTTGATTCAGATTTGCATTTTGTTGAAGACGCTCTGTTAGCTTCAGAAAGAGAGAGAGAGAGAGAATTTCTGCTCTTTTCCAGCAGTGTTTTTGGATGACTGCCATCTTTCTTTTTCCTCCTACTTTTTCTTATATCTGCTTGACAGAACCTGTTGTTAAACTCCTGTCTGTATATTCCCAAAGGGAATTCGATCAGCATGTCTTGCATTCATTGTCGCAGACCAAGTAATCCCTTTTTTGATCTTTGCATCTCTGAAACATTTGATGCATTTCAAGATATAAATCAACAGGAGATAGAGGCATTTCATCCTCCACAAGGGGTTTTGAATGATTGATGAATATCTGCATGGTGAGCAGTTCCCATTAGCTTGATAGACCTACAGTGATCAGAGTCCAGCGCTTTGCATTTTTAATGGAGCCCCTGTTTCAAGTGGACCCTGACACACCTCAGTGAGAACTTTCATGCAACATGTCTGTAGTGCAATTCATTTGAAGCTTTCCAGAGAAGTGATCAAGTTTGCAGTATCAGCAATCAGGTGACTCGTGACAGCCATTTTTGATCAGTGCCTAATCTAGTACTTTTGAAAAACAGGTCTCCTTTAAACAGTTCAATACATTTTTGGCTCATTGGCTAAGTTGAAGGAAGCTCTGTTATGACATAACAGATGGTAAATGCTGAGCTGTTCAAATCCTGGAGGGAAGCTTGAAACAACTGTCACAACTAATTTGCAACTTGTATGTTTTGAGATGTGGGCTTTGAATTCAGTAGTAATGAGGTTAAGAGGTTTAACAGGTAATTATGGTTGGTTGAAAAAAAGGCTTAAAATATATTTTCCCCCAAATACAATTTCCAAAACAAGTCTTTTTGATTGTTAAGAATGAACCAATTAAACCACGTTTGTTGGAGTCAAAGAAAGAGTAAGTTTATTAGTTACCTAACTGGAGGAAAAATAATTAAAATGGGACAAAACACACACACTAACGCACACATACACACACACACACACACACAAACGCACATACACACAGATAGGTGCACAGGCATATACACACAGACACATACACACAGACAGACTCACATGGACACACAGACAAATGCACACACACAGACACACGCTCACACAGACACACACCACACACACACACACACACACAGACAGGCTCACATGCACACACACACACACACATACACACACAGACACACACACAAACACATACACAGACACACACACAGACACACACATAAACACACACACAGATATCAGAGGTAAAATAATTATAGAGTCCAATAAAAAATTAAAAGAGTCGTTTGCTTGTACTGCAGCGTAGGCTGTGAAGTTTGAAGCTGTTTTAAATTAGTTGGTTTTCTGTAGATTCCTGTATTTTATCTGGCTCAGACTTGCACATTGTTGAAGACATTCTGTTAGCTTCAGACAGAGAGAGAGAGAGGGAGAAATCATTTCTGCTCTTTTCCAGCAGTGTTTGTGGAAGACTGCCATATTTCTTTTTCCCCTCCTTTCTCTTATATCTGCTTGGCAGAACCATTTGTTAAACTCCTGTCTGTATATCCCTGAAGTCAATTCGATCAGCATGTTTTACATTCATTGTTATAGACCAAATATTCCCATTTTTTTATCTTTGCATCTCTGGAACATTTGATGCATTTCAAGATATAAATCAACAGGAGATGGGGGTATTGTATCCTCCACAGGGGGTTTTGAATGGCTGATGATTCTCTGCTTGGTGAGCAGTTCCCACTGTTTTGATAGAACTACAGCTGATCAAAGTCCAGTACTTTGCATTTTAATGCCTTCCTTTTAAGAGTGTCCCTGTTTGAAGTGGACCCTGACACACCCCAGGCGTGAACTTCCATGCAACAGGTCTGCAGTGCAATTCATTTGAACCTTTCCAGAGAAGTGATCAACTTCACAGTATCAGCAATCAGGTGACTCGTGTCAGCCATTTTTGATCTGTGTACAATCTTGTATTTCTTTGAAAAACAGATCACTTTTAGACAGTTCAATACGTCTTTGGTCTGTTAGTTAAGTTGTAGGAAGTTCTTAATCGCAGTTTGTTGTCGTTCGGATATTGTCTTTGTGTGTGTGTTTGTGTGTGTGAGTGAGTGTGTGAGTGAATGTGTGTCTGTGTGTGTGAATGTGAGTGTGCTTGTGTCTGTCTGTAAGTGTGTGATCGTGTGTATGTGTGTTTGTGTATGTGTGTGTGCGTGTCTGTGTGTGTGTGAGTGAGAGTGTGTGTGTGTGACTGTGTGTGTCTGTGTGTTTGTGAGTGTGTGTGTCTGTGTATGTATGTGTATATGTGTGTGTCTGTGTGTGTCTGTGTGTGCCTGCATATGTCTGTATGTATGTGTGTGTGTGTGTGTGTGTGTGTTTCTGAGAGAGAGAGCAAGTGCTTCACAGAGTGAAACCTCCTTGAGTCTGGCCACTGTGTTTAACATTTAAGGCACACAGACAGGATGTGGTTAAAAGGTGAAACCACAAGGAGTGAGTGTGTATCTCAGTGACTGTCTCTCTGTGGGTTTCCTGTGGGTTTCTGTGAACTGCCTGTGGTTTTAAAAAGAATCTTCCAACCCCACATGCACGGCATCAAATAAGGATTTGGAAGCTGCTGCTCAGAGAGTAACTAGTCCCCCGAGAATTCACAGCCCCTCAAACACAGATTAACAGCATTAATCCTGACCGTCAGCCCACTCACTCATTGCCTCTTGTCTCAGACACTAGAAAGTGGAAGTTAAGGCCGGATTTTCACTCCCGGGTCGGGGGTCACAGAGACGGCAGGAAAAAATAACAAAATATGTCTCGAGCACACAGAGCTCCAAGGGAAGGGTCGTGCTGCAGCTAAGGTGTGAGACATGGTACATTCCGCGGATGCAGCATTGAGGCTTGTATGTCTACACAGCTGATGTAGGTGCACATGGAACACATGTGAATGAGCACTGTGATGCACACACACCCTGGAGAGTAATATCCCTCCATGCACTACATATCAGGCTAACATCAACTCATGTTGTCATTGCTGACTCACAGGGTTGAAACAGGTCACAGAGACGGCTGCGTCTGGGGTTGGGCCAGCCTCCCTGAGACTCACCGTCCTAACATTTGATTGGATCACGTCCGATCTGTATCTTAACCCCATCCACCCGCCTCGGTTCTGTAACCCTTAACCCCCGACCCAACAACAATCTCCCAATCTCAGTTTTGAAATTTACAATTGACCCCTCCCAGTCTCGACAGCTTTTTCTGGGGGAGAGAGTTCCAGATTTCCACCCCCGCTTTGTGTGAAGAAGTGCTTCCTGACATCACCCCCTGAACGGCCTGGCTCCAATGTTAATGTTCTGCCCCCTTGTTCTGAACCCTCCTCACCTCAACCCCATCAGAGGAAATAGTTTCTCTCTATTGCCCGTAACAAAGCCTTTAATCAACTTAAACCCCTCGATTAGATCACCCCTTAATCTTCGAGACTCGAGGGACCACAAGCCTGGTCTGTGCAACCTGTCCTCGGGATTTAACCCTTTCAGACCCGGGATCATCCTGGTGACTCTGCACAGCACCCCCTCCAAGGACAATATATCCTTCCTAAGCTGCTGGACTCAGAACTGAACCCAGTGACACCAGATTGGTTGTGAGGGGACCTTAATAAAACTGTGCCAGACACTTCAAAAATCTCTTCAATTCAACCTTGTAAACGCAGTAGGAAATATCCCACGGGGCCATTGTATCTTAGCAACATCGTAAACTTGGCCAAAAGAATCCCCCTGGTCACCCCTGAGTGTTACTTATATTGTAAACACAACGTTTCCAGCTCCTCCAGTCTCTGAGAAGCAAAACTAGGACACTAAAGCACCACCACTGGCAGGAGGCTGTAATTACAGTGTGACATGTTTACATGGGAATGTTCCATTACCAATGACACAGGAATTTAAATAATCAGAAGGACATGTGACAACAGGAAGTGGTGCCTTGCAGAATGGAATTATTCACTAGAGTACGTATTTAATTTGATAAATATGTACAGAAATGTCAGGGCATTTTAATTGCTTCTTTTTTGTATTCATTCACTGACACTGGCGAGGCCAGAATTTATTGCCCATCCCTAATTGTCCTTGAGAATATGGGGGTGAGCTGCCTTCCTGAGCTGCTGCAGTCCCTGTGGTGTAGGTACACCCACAGAACTGTTTGGGAGGGAGTTGCAGGATTCTGACCCAGCGACAGTGAAGGAACGGTGATATATTTCCAAGTCAGGATGGTGAGTGACTTGGAGGGGAACTTCCAGGTGGTGGTGTTCCCATGTTTCTGCTGCCCTTGTCCTTCTAGATGGTAGTGATCATGTGTTTGGAAGGTGCTGTCTAAGGAGGCTTGGTGACTCCCTGCATTGCATCTTGTAGATGGTACACACACTGCTGCCACTGTGCGTCAGTTGTAGAGGGAGAGAATGTTTGTGGACGGGGCGCAAATCAAGCAGGGCTGCTTTGTCCTGGACGGTGTCGAGCTTCTTGAGTGTTGTTGGAGCTGGACACATCTAGGAAAGTGGAGAGTATTCCATCACTTGTGACCTGTGCCTTGAGGTTGGTGGACAGGCTTTGGGGAGTCAGGAGGTGAGTTACTCACCACAGGATTCCCAGGCTCTGGCCTGCTCTTATAGTCACAGTGTTTATATGGCTAGTACAGTTCAGTTTCTAGTCATTGGTATCCCCCAGAGTGTTGATAGTGTGGGATTCAGCAATGGTGATGCTATTGGACATTAAGGGGAGATGGATATATTCTCTCTGGTTGGAAATGGTCATTGCCTGGCACTTGTGTGGCATGAATGTTACTTGCCACTTGTCAGGCCAAGCCTGGATATTGTCCAGGTCTTGCTGCATTTGGACATGGACTGCTTCAGCATCTGATGAGTCATGAATGATGTTGAACGTTGTGCAATCATCAGCGACCTTCCATAATTCTGACCATCTGATAGAATGAATGTCATTGATGAAGCAGCTGAAGATGGTTGGGCCTAGGACACTACGCTGAGCAACTCCTGCAGTGATGTCCTGGAACTGAGATGACTGACCTCCAACAACCACAACCACCTTCCTTTGTACTTGATATGAATCCAACGAGTGGAGAGTTTTCCCTGTGACATGACATGGCAGATGATGTGTGCTTGGTGCTCCAAATCCACAAGGGAAAATTGGTCACGCTATCACAATAGTTTTGCAATTTGTATTTATTACAAGAAGCGTGCACTGAATTCAGGAGTAATGAGTTGACCACAACCTTTAGAGATTTTAAAAATTCAATTAAGATATTTATTAACAAAATAAAAGATTTCAAGTACAGACATAATACCACGGTTAGTTACAGCTAAAATATATTCTCAAATTCCTAATTAACCTGACTCCCAGTTACAGAGCCTGTTTAAGGCAACAGTCCAAAATAAGATTTTAGATTAAAAACAAAACCAGTGAGTTAACACAGCACACACTTGACACTGGAATTCTAAATGGATTTCTCCAACTTTATTTACTGAACATAACAGACTTATGCACAAATGCCTGGAGGCTTCTTCAAGCCTGTTTCACACACTCCTGTTAGATCTTACATGGCCCCCAACATAGCCTTTCATTCTCCTTTATACATGTTTCTCTCTCTTTGATGTGTAAATTCTTTGGAGCTGTACCTTTCCCATAATATAAACTTTCATGTTGCCAATATTGTCAATGAAGTTTGGGTAAAATTAAAAAAAAAACTCCTTAGCTTTGCTTATTGGGCTTGTCCTAAACAGACCGACATCCCTTTGAAATCTAAACAACCCCTTCACACCTTACATGCTAACACAGCCTCCATGTGTTCTCATTAGCATTTCAAGTACATTTCTACATCTAGCTTCTTTTGATAATCTCAAACTTGCAGTGTACCTGTCTCCAGATGTAATTAAACCACACAGACAGACCCATCTACACTCACACCCAGAAACCTAGTTTACAACAAACCAGGAAAATATTAAGCAAATTATTATACTTTCGTACCACCCCTGATTCCCATTGACTCCAGTTTTACTCGGGATCCTAGATGCCACACTCGGTCAAATGCAGACTTGATGTCAAAGGCAGTCACTCTCACCTCACCTTGTATTAACAGATGTTAAATTATACATAATTCATAAGCTTCTCACAATCTTTTACAGCATGGAAAAAGGTGCAGCATTCAGAAAGCTCAGTTAAAACCAATAAAAAAAAGTTGAGCAACATCATATTTCTGTTCATTACTATTTGGCCATGTTGGCTGCACACACCCCACAGCCCCGCTCCCTGTTTCACACTCAGTTTTTCTGGAACCTGATCTGTGCGTATTCCGTGTCCTCGCTCCTGTGCACAGTCCTGTCACCGCCGGGCAGCTTTGAAAAGTTGATGTTGGCGTAGAGAAGCTCGACGGGTTTGTCAGGGTTCCCATGTCCAACATCGCCTCCCACTGGACCTTCAGAGAGACCCCGGGGAGCTGGGGTCTCCCCCTCACTAGTTGTGTCTCTGGTTGTGTTCCGGGGCTCAGTAATCAGCACGTTCTGTTTACCCTACAGAGAAATGGAAACAGAAGACATCCTCACATCATTTACTGGCACTGATAGGGTTAAATTATTCTGCAGCCTCGTTACTGTCAGTCATGTCTCAATGGGTTTAACCCTCTTTTTCACTCTCTTTCTCTGTCTCCTTTTTTTCAATCTCTTTCTCTGTCTCTCTTTCTCTCTCTCTCTCTTGCTTTCTCTCTCTATTTATCATGTAATCTCTCCCGCTATCACAGACCTGAGTCTTGAAGTCCGATGTTACCATCCCAATCATGAGATTTGTGCCCCATTATTCACAAACACAGACACACAAAGAACCTCACGCCAATGAAGGAATTTTATTGAAGGGCGACACTGCTACAGTGTTGGAAATGTGGCCATGGGACCAGATAAGAGGGTAAACATGGTCAGCATTATACAACTATTCTGAAAGAGGCACCTCGAACACTGCAATGTTCTCTCAGTGCTGACTCCTGACAGTGCAGCACTCCCTCGGAACTGCCCCTTCGAGAGGGTAGCACCCCTGGAAAATGGACTCTTCGACAGTGCAGCACTCGCTCAGTACTGTCCTCAGTACTGACCCTCCGACAGTGCAGCACTCCCTCAGTACTGACCCTCCGACAGTGCAGCACTCCCTCAGTTCTGACACTCCGACAGTCCAGCACTCCCTCAGTACTGACCCTATGACAGCGCAGCACTCCCTCAGTACTGACCCTCTGACAGTGCAACACTCCCTCAGTACTGACCCTCCAACAGTCCAGCACTCCCTCAGTACTGACCCTCCAACAGTGCAGCACTTCCTCAGCACAGATCGTCTGACAGTGCAGCACTCCTTCAGTACAGACACTGTGACAATGCAGCACTCCCTCAGTACTGACCTTCTGACTGTCCAGCACTCCCTCAGCACAGACCCTATGACAGTCCAGCAATCCCTCAGTACTGACCCTCCCACAGTCCAGCACTCCCTCAGCACAGACCCTATGACAGTGCAGCACTCCCTCAGTACTGACCTTCTGACAGTGCAGCACTCCCTCAGCACAGACCCTATGACAGTGCAACACTCCCTCGGTACTGACATCAGGTGCCTTGTCATTATTGTGTTCAGGTTTCTGGTCAAAGAGCGAGTGATGGAGGGAGAGAGGGGGAGGGAGTGAGAGACAGTGCTACCTACTGAGCCATTACTGACTCCACAGGTAGATAACTGTGGGTAACCTGGCTGGGAATCTGGGACACGTGTTGTCTACACACTGAGATTGAAGTTTTGGAGTGTGTGTAAACAGCTCCTGTACCTGGTGTTTCACAGAGAGTGGACTGGGGGTCAATGTAATGTCACTGGTCCCTGAAACTCTCTCCTCCATCGCTGTCTTTCTCCTGCAATAACACAATATCACACTGTGGTTATCATATAGCAGAGAGTCAGTGCAGCACAGACACAGAGCCCACTGTAAACTTAAACCAACAGCTGGACTGTCTCTAGTTCCAGTAAGGGATATCAGCGTGAAATCACTATAATGGAAGTGTGTCCTGTGATCCAATATTAGTTTCACTTTTGCTTTGAGCAGAACACACACTCACAGCTCTGATACCTTCAATCTTTATCCGTATGTATAACTGTTCTCGTGCTGAGTCCTGATAAACAAACTGACAACATTCTCACCCAAAACCTGTGAGCGATTGGTGCTTTGTTTCTTGTACAGTAAATAAGCCCAAGGTATAATATCATTATAATGACACGCCATATCTTTGACCCCCCCCCCACCCCTGCTCTTCCCCCCATAGTCCTTCAAATGTTCCCCCTTCAAGTATTTATCCAATTCCCCTTTTGAAAGATCCTATTAAATCTGTTTCCAGCGCCCTTTCAGGCAGCACCTTCCAGATCACAGCAACTGATTATTATTCATCTGGATAACGGGCAATGAAAAACACTGT
>JANJGN010000546.1:187500-200000 GCA_026770705.1 Isurus oxyrinchus | reverse complement strand
TGAGATTGTAACAGGATCATTGTGTACAGGCAGTTCAGAGAAGCTTCACTGGGCTGATTCCTGGGATTAAAGGGTTTGTCCTGTGAGGAAATGTTGAGCAGGTTGGGCCTGTATCCATTGGAGTTTAGAAGAATGAGGGGTGAGCTTATTGAAACATATCCGATTCCGAGGGGGCTTGACAGGGTGGATGCTGGGAGGATGTTTCCCCGTCGTGGGGGAATCTAGAACCAGGGAGCACAGTTTCGGAATGAGGGCTCTCCCATTTAAGACTGAGATGAGGAGGAATTTCCTCTCTCAGAGGGGCGCTAGCCTGTGGAATTCTCTTCCCCAGAGAGCAGTGGAGGCTGGGCCATTGAATAGACTCAAGGCTGAGTGAGGCAGGTTTTTGATCGACAAGGGAGTCAAGGGTTTGGGGGACAGGCAGGAAAATGGAGTTAAGGCCACAACCAGATCAGTGAGAGCAGGCTCGAGGGGCTGAATGGCCTGCTCCTGTCCCTATTTCTTATGTTCCTACATTCTTACCTTCTTAAAATATTAAAGCTGCAAAATAAACATGCAAGTGACTGACCCGCTCGACCCACCTTCCATCTGGGGGTCCCATGGGGAGGACCCTTCCTGAGCCAGATCCACCAGCCAACATGGTCTGGATCCAAGCACAGGAGACACGGGGGGTAGTGACTAACAGGCTCCTTGTGACAGGCCCCGTCTGTCCAATGGCTGGCTTTCAGCTGCCAAGGCCAGAGTGGTCCTTGCTAAAACCGGCTCAGGACAGGCCAGGACCCCTGTGCAGACCCCCTCCAGCGCTGCAGCCTCTGTACAAACCCCTCATGCGTTTGTGGAGAGACACAAACAAGGCTGCACATTACCCAGGAGAATCCCCTCTACGGACTAAGGGGCTGACTCATCACCTTAAACTCAGCAAACGAGGAGGCTCTCGCTCGGTATCGGGGCTTGGCATTCGCTCAATAAAAATAATCAAATGACATTTTGGTCAGAAATCTAAGGAGGTTGTACATTCCCTCAAAAATAAGACTCGAGCTGGGGTCGAGGGTCAAAGGGCAACAACTTCTATTTTCACAACTTTAACATGACAAATCACCCCAAGGTGCTACACAGGAGCGTCATAAAACAAAGTATGTCACCCAGACACATGTGGAGATATTAGCGACAGCTGGCCAGAAGAGGTCGGTGTTATGGAGAGACAGAGAGAAAGAGAAAAAGAGACAGAGAGAGAGAGTGGGAGAGGTTTCGGATGGGAATTCCAGAGCTGAGGTTCCCAGGGAACTGAAGGCAATGCTGCCAATTTTGGAGCGATAGCATCCGGTGATGGTCAAGAGTCTGGAATAGGAGGAGCGCAGTGACCTCGGGGGGTTGTAGGTGCTGTAGTTTGTACAGAGCCTGTAGAGAGGCTACAAATTAGGAAAATTTGGAGAGGCTGTAGGAGGTTACAGAGCTAGGGAGAGTTGTAGAGTATGCAGGAGGTTACAGAGATAGGGAGGGTTGTAGGGGCAGGATGGGGTTACAGAGATAGGGAAGGTTGTAGGGGCTGGAGGAGCTTACAGTGAAAGGGGGGTGGGTGTAGGGACTGGTGGAGGTTACAGGGTAAGGGAGGCTTCAGGGGCATGAGTAGGTTACAGAGACAGGGGGTTTGGAGGGACTGGAGAAATTTACAGTAAAAGGGAGGCTTTAGGGACAAAAGATAGTTACAGAGATAGGGAGGGTGGACGGGAATGGGAAATGTTATGGAGATAGGGGGTTTGTTGGTACAGGATGGGGTTATAGAGATAGGGAGGGTCATAGGGACTGGAGGAGGTTACAGAGATAGAGAATGCTGTAGGGACTGGGGGAGGTTACAGAGATAAGGGTTGTTGCAGCGGCTGGAGAAAATTACAGAGAAATGGACCATTGTTGGAGCTGTAAGAGGTTTATGAGGTAGGGGTGGTTATAGGGACTGAAATAATTTACAGAGATTGGGAGGTTTGTAGGGGCTAGAGGAGGTTACAGAGATAGGGAGGGTTGTAGGGGCTTGAGGTGGAAGGGGAGATTACAGGGATAATGAGGAAACAAAGATGAAAATTTGGACATTGAGACTTTGCTTGACCAGGAGCCAGTCTCGGTCATCGAGCAGAGCGGGTGATAAGGGAATGGGACTTGGTGTGAGTAAGGACGTGGTCAGCAGTTTTGGATGGCCTCAAGTTTATGGAGTGTAGAGCGTGTGTTGGAACAGTCGAGTCTGGAGGTAATGAAGGTGTGGATGAGGGTTTCAGCAGCAGATGAGCTGAGACAGGGTGATGTCGTGCGATGTTACGCAGGTGGAAATAGACGGTGTTAGTGAGGGCGCAGATATGAGGCCGGAAGCTCATCTCAGGATCAAATGGGACAACAAAGCTGTGAACAGATTGGCTTCAATCTCAGAGAGCTGCCAGGGAGAGGAATGGAGTTGGTAGCGAGGGAACAGAGTTTGGAGTGGGGAATGAAGACAATGGCTTCAGTCTTTCCAATATTTAATTGGAGGGAATTTCTGCCCATCCAGTACTGGATGTCGGATAAGCAGCCTGATAATTTAGCAGCAGTGGAGGAGTCGAGAGAGGTGGTGGTGAGGTAGAGCTGGGGATCCTCAGTGGACAGGTGAAAACTAACACTGTTCAGATGATGCTGCAAAGCCATTGCAAGTGATTCTCTGGCTACGATGAGATGGATAAGAATGGAGCCAGGGGAGAGCAGTCCCACCCAGCTGGACGACAGTGGAGAGGTGTTGGAGGAGGATGGTGTGGTCGAGCGTGTCAAAGGCTGCAGACAGATCGAGAAGGATGAGGAGGGAAAGTTGACCTTTGTCACAGTCACACAGGATGCCATTTGTGACCTTGATAAGAGCTGTTTCAGCACAGTGGCTGGGGTGGGAACCTGATTGGAGGGATTCAAACATGGAGTTCCGGGAAAGATGGGAATGGATTCGGGAGATGGAAACACGTTCAAGGACTTTGGAGAGGAAAGAGAGGCTGGAGATGGGACGGGGGTTTACACGGACAGTGTGAGGGGTGGAAGGTGTAGTGAGGAGGAGACACTTCACTCAGGGGGGAGGTGTAATCACCCCTCAGCTCGGTTTATGTTACAGCTATGATGTGGATTCAATCACACACAATAAGCTCATGGATCTGGGAGCAGAAATAGACAAATCATTAAAAATAGTGACGCTGGTTAACACGGCCAAAAATCAATCTAATCAAACACTATTATTTCCCACTGAGAGTTGGATGTGAATTGTTGAGTAATTATAACACAGCACTTACCAGAAACCTGAAGCTGGGTTACAGGGTAATAGTTATGGCTCGGACCATTGTCAAATTCTATTCCGAAAAAATAATATCCTTCATCTTCCCGTCTGATGTTGTTTATAATCAGGGAACAGTCGCCATCTTTCAGGTCTCCAGACAGCCGTGTCCGATGGTGGAACAATGGTAACTCGTGACTGTGATCCACGGAGTGGAATGCTATAGACCATGTTGACCATCTATCCCAATACCTTCTCATATACCAGATTCCAACAAGTGATCTCCTGACCAAATGTGCTGGATAACTGTAATGACATGGAATCTGTTCACATGATCCTTCCTGCACTGTCACCTCTCGTGGAGTGTCACCTTTCCACTCTTGTGACAGTCCAACTGGGGAGAGAAATATCAATATTTAACTCTGAATATTTTTTCGATCCACTAGACTTGATATCCACCCCCTCCATCACTGGGGCACAGTGGCTGCAGTGTGGAGCATCTACAGGACACACAATGAACTTCCCAAAGTTTCACAATGGATGGAAGAGAATCCTCGACACAGGAGTGGACAAGTTCATTCTACATTGGCTCATGGTCCTCAGGAACCTGTTTAGTGAAGCCAGTCTTCCACCCAACACAGTGTCTGCAAGACCCACCAATTGAGATCCATTCAGTGCTGATTTATAAGACAGGACAATGGATTAGGAGCCCTCAGAACTCCCCCCATTATCACCGTCATGAATCACTAATTAGCCTAGCTGTCCGATATCCTCAATGTCTAAGGCAGTGATTCCTATTGTGATGAAAGTATAATAATTTTCATAATATTTTTCTGGTTTATTGTGAAGTAGATTTATTGGGGTGTGTATAATCGGGTCTGCATGTGATTTAAGTACATTTGGAGTTAATTAGTTTGTCAGTTTAAAATTATCCAAAGGAGCTAGGTGCTTGACATGCTATTGAGGAAACATGGATGCTGCTTAGCATGGAAGGTATGAAGAGAATTTGCATTTTTCTATCAATGAAGGGGTTGTTGGATTTCAAAGGAATCTTAGTTTGTTTACAACTAGCCAGATAAGCAAGACTAAGGAATGTGTTTATTTTTCTCAAAGGCTCCTGGCAATATGGGCACCACGAAAGAGTTTGTTATGAGGAAGATACAGTTTCAAAAACATTTGGAGCAATAGAATTTTCATGTTACAAAGAGAGAAATATATATATATCAGGGAGAATGAAAGGCTATGTGTCAGAATGCCATGTAAGATCTAACACGAGTGTGTGATATAGTCTTAATGAAACCTCTAGCATTT
Source organism: Isurus oxyrinchus (assembly GCA_026770705.1). Classification (NCBI taxonomy): domain Eukaryota; kingdom Metazoa; phylum Chordata; class Chondrichthyes; order Lamniformes; family Lamnidae; genus Isurus; species Isurus oxyrinchus. The sequence continues at coordinate 195,418 of JANJGN010000546.1, read as the reverse complement.
GTGCACAAGCCTGCTATCCAACAGAACTGAAGTTGGGGAAAAGCCACTTGGAATTCCTCTGTGCAGGGTATTGCTATTGTATTGTGTTAACTTGCTGAGTTTGTTTTAAATATAAAGTCTATTTTCAGACCGTTGCCTTAAAGGGAGTGTAACTGGGAGTCAGGTTAATTTGGAATTTTAAGAATTATTATAGTGGTAATTGTAGAGTTATGTATGTGCTTGAAATCTTTTATTTTGAGAGCAAGTATTTTAATTTAATTTTCAAATCTCTAAAGGTCTTGGTGTAATTATTGCTTCTGAATTCAGTGCACACATCTCATAATAAATACAAATTGCAAAATCATTATGATCATGTGACCATCTTTCTCTCATGGACTTGGTCTGCCTGGCACACATCACCTGCCAAGTGATAACACTGTTGTAATACGCCTTTCAGGGATAGCAGCATGACATCACTGTGATTTTTAGGAACAGGGGATAGCTTACGTAAGTTAGGTGTGTTTTTGTGTGCGTTAGGCATAAGGTATATCTTTAAGTTCAAGTTTAGTTTGATTACTGTATTTGTGTGTTAAGAAAGGGGGAAACTTGAGTTTTGGCTTCATTTTTATAGAAGCCAGCAATCTAATGGGGTTGGGTGACTCTTGAAGGAAAGTCAAAAGAAACGCAAGATAGAAGCTATTGTAACTTGTGTTATCCTTATGAATCTGTATATATCTGTAAAGGTATAGGTCTGGGTGAAGCAGTATTGTCCTATAGATCATCCTTTCTTGTTTAATAAATATTTTATTCTTTTGTTAGAAGTTCATCAGATGACTCCTGTGACTCTGTTCAGTAGCCGCACTCCACATTCCAAAATAAACAATAAAAGTTAGGATCTATCAAGCTGAGTTCCACCCTGGGATCTGACTTGCCCAGTAGTAACATCAGCTGGGATGATAACACCATCCAGTCCAAGTTTCACTTTGGCCTGTGAGCAGAACACAGCTCACACAGTTTGGCTGCAGGTGTCTCCCAGCTTTCTATCCTAGTATATCTGTTCTCATGTCAAGGAAGGTCAAAGGAATATTGTCAGAATGTCAACGAAATTCCCCAGTTTTAACTGGGATGTCGCTGACCGACTATCTGAATTCAGAATTTTTAAACAGCGTACAGAGCTCTGGTTTCCTGATTCAGGTGTGACTGAACAAGACGAACAAGCCATAAAAATTCACCTCGCGGTTGGGAATGAAGGTCTACACAGGCTGCACACGTCAGGATTAACAGCAGAAGAGTGAAAGGATCCCCAATAGATATGGACAACATTGGAAGATAGGTTCAGAATCAGGTGAAACTCCATATTCATCAACTAGAGTTTATGTCATTTCATCAGCCTACACAATCCATAGACCACTTCATCAGCCGATGTAGAGAAAAGGGTACGCACTGTGATTTCAGACATAGAGCCTGCAGACACAGTTGTTGAGTTGGTGATCACATCCACTCCCATGGACGTCTTCCAGAAAGATCTGCTAGATAAGACCAAAACCTATAGCATTGAAGAGCTACTCAAGGATGGACATAAATACGAAGTGATCCTCGCAGGTCAACGAAGCTTACAGGTCCTCAGTACAACATCAATTGTTGGCACACTCACTAGAACATCCAAACCTAGTGAGATGTGTGGAAGGTGTGGCCTTCTGCAGGCACCAAGGAAATGCCCAGCTTTCCACCAATCTTGCAAGGCTTGTGGCAGAAAGGGCCATTGACAGCGGCAGGGCACTAGAGCAAAGGCTGATGCAGCTACAGAGAGCCGTGCGCTGATCCAAACAGACCCTGCACAACGGGGAACCTTCAAGCAATAAGAATGACCATCCGCTATCCCATCAGGAACATAGACATGTGGTGACTGACAAACCAGGAAATGGCGATGATGTGCACGATGAGACGAGGAGCGGTGATCGATATTCCACCTCTCACACATATCCTGACGTGGCTTGCCAATAAATTGTGGATTGTTGTCCTTAATGATCTCTCTGGCATCATCAAATAAACTGAAAATGTCCCATAGGGGTGGGATGTTCTGGCCCCACCCACTGCTAGGATTGTCCGGTCCGGCCGAAAGCCAATGGATTTATGTCTCAGAAACTACCCCATTACCTCAGCTCATGACATAACATTAAAATATGCAGAAAGTTTCAACAATATTGGCAGTTTCAAGGGAGCTGCAACATTACACCTGCAGGAGAATGCATTTCTGTCAGACTCCTTGCATTAAAATAAATACAATCCAACTTTGCCACGCTATCTTGTGCCTTAACTGGCCAATAATTTCTCTGCCTGCTAGGTTCACTTGCTCTCTCTTCTAATTTTGGCTGTGCATCTCCCTCTGCTGAACCTACTCTCAGGATCCCATCCCCTGCCATGTTAGTTTAAAGCCTCCCCAATTGCATCAAGGGCAAAATGCCAATTGAAATCAGGGACAACATCAAAGAATGACAATCCCACAGATCACTGTGAGCATTTAAAGACACCTCCAGACAAGGTTACCACCACAAGATCTGGGCCTATCAGCAGATTACTTCTACACTTTAGAGACTCAAATATTCAACAGATCTATACACTTATGTAATTGTCAAGAAATATGAATATGATACCAGAAACCTTTGTTCCCTGCCTTCTCAAAGATCCATCCCTGCAGCCGGAGCCTGAAGAGTTATTGATGTGGGGCTCAATTTATCAGATTGTAGAATGATCCGGAACAGAAGGAAGACATTTGGCCCATCGAGCCTGTGCTGGGCCTTTGAAAGATCTGTCCAATTAGTCCCACACTCACCTCTGCTCCCTCCCCGACAGCCCTGCAAAATGTCCCCTTCAAGTATTTATCCAGTTCCCCTTCTGAAAGTTCCTGTTGAATCTGCTTCCACCGCCCTTTCAGGCAGTGAGTCAATGGTCTCTCTCTGAGCTGCAAAGTGCTCAGATTCTGTGAAATTTAAACTCTGCAGCAGATCAGAGACACTCATGATAACTCAGAATATTTGACACCTTTACACACAGACAGCTTTGCCTCCCTTCTCTCTTTCAGTTATCTTGCTCCCTTATTGAAGTTTCTAGCATGGTGAGAATGGACAGGAAGTGTGACACTGAACAGCCTGTCTATTCTAGGAGCTGCTGTGTTGTCTTCATGGGAAATTCTGACAAAATCAGCAAATGACACAAAATTTCAGGGCATTTTTATCCGAGTCCTAACATCAGGATAGACTTCATCCCCCAGTTGTATTCCTGATTCTCTATTCAGCCGATCGCTCCCCTGTCACTGGCTGACCTACACTGACTCTCAGTCCAGTAATGACTCAAATTTCAAATTCTCATCATTGATTTATTACCCCAACATCCACCCCACTCTATAATCTGAATCTCTGTAACCTCCTCCAACCCTAAAACCCTCTGAGATCTCTGCTCTCCTCAAATTCTGCTGTCAGACAGGGAGTCAGTGTATATCAGTGAGCACAGGGGTGATGGGTGAATGGGACTTGGTGTGGGTTTGTACACTGGCTCACTGCTGAATCAGTTCCCAATCACAGCTCAATAAGAATGATCTTTTACAAAGACTATTCACCATAAATCTGTCCAAGCTGACAATGATATTACCTTGGAGAAGTGACAGGAGGAAGTAAGATTTCCCGATCATTGTCCACTCCCAGTTTTTCCATCCACTTCTCACTATCAAGCTGTGAAAGAAAAAGGATTTAATGAGACCTCACCTCTTGTCTGACAGCTCTCGAGAGAACAGAACTGCATTTAGACACTGTCTTCACAGACTAATTTGATTCTCTGTGGGATGATAGGTGCTCTGCAGAGAACTACTAGGCTTTAAGAAAGTAAAACAATGAAGGATTTGCATTTCTATAGCACCTTTCAGCACCTCAGGGCATCCCAAAACTCATGTTTCTGCACTTACCTCATCCCTTGAGCTAGAAAGATGTTCTGTACAACAGACTTGAGTCTCACACCCAGATCTCAATAATCAGTAGAAATCTTTCAAAGACATCAATCATTGGAATCTGTCTTTATAAAGTCACAACATCAACAAAGGACGGTGTTGGTGGTGGAAGTGAATTCCAATCGTTCCGTTACTTACCCAGGACCTGTCCGACTGCTCGCCTGGGGAGGAACTGCCCACACGCTCTGCTTGGGCTGAATGACCTCTTCCTTGCTGCTCGCTCTGTGTATTTAATTAGAAAGGGTTGATGTGTCACTGTGAGACAAAATGAGGAAGTGGGTAATCAGTGAGAAGATTGAGGATGTTTTGTGCTCTCAGCAAAACGTTTACCATGTGATGATCTGTCAACTCATATTTGGGCAGCTGTAGTATTCAAGCTTCTCCATTGGCTCTGTGGGATCAGACTCCTCCTCCTCACCTCAGAGGCTTAAACTCAGGCGACAGAGTTCCCAATACATGGCGCTGGCCAAATGATCCAGGTTGACAATCCCTGGTAGCATTACTGAAGGAATATTGCACTGTCAGAGGGTCAGTACCAAGGGAGAGCTGCACTGTCAGAGGGTCAGTACTGAGGGAATGCTGCACTGTCAGGGCGTCAGTAATAAGGGAGTGCTGCACTGTCAGAGTGTCAGTACTGAGGCATTGCTGCATTGTTAAAGAGTCAGTACTGAGGGAGCGCTGTACTGTCTGGGGTCAGTATTGAGAAAGTGCTGAATTGTCGGAGAGTCAGTACTGAGGGAGTGCCGCACTGTCGGAGCGTATGAATTGTGGGAGTGCTGCACTGTCTTAATGTCAGTAATGAGGGAGTGCCGCACTGTCAGAAGGTAAGTAATGTGGGAGTGCTGCACTGTCAGAGGGTCATTAATGAGGGAGTGCTTAACTGTCAGAGTGTCAGTACTGAGGGACTGCTGCACTGTCAGAGGGTCTGTACTGAGGGAGTGTTGCACTATCAGAGGGTCAGTACTGAGGGAGTGCTGCACTGTCAGAGGGTCAGTACTGAGGGAGTACTGCACTGTCGGCGGGTCTGTACTGAGTGAGTTCCGCACAGTCGGAGGGTCAGTATTGAGGGGGTGCCGGACTGTGGGAGTGTTAGTACTGAGGTAGTGCACAGTGTGAGGAGATATCCTTTCATGGCAAAGTTTAACTGGAATTTATTTAAACAGAATTCTTGTACTGTGTGTTATTGCAAAAGAAAGGATTTGAGGAACTAAGTCTTGCTCCCATCAGCCTAAAAATAATTTTCATCGATTTCAATGATTTAGCATTGAAACCTCCCTCTTTGGGAACCAGTCTTGATTGAAACAACTCACACAGCACTGTGGGAGGGTGAGTACTGAGGGAGTGCTGCGCTGTGGGAGGGTGAGTACTGAGGGAGTGCTGCGCTGTGGGAGGGTGTGTACTGAGGGAGTGCTGCACTGTAGGAGGGTGTGTACTGAGGGAGTGCTGCACTGTGGGAGGGTGTGTACTGAGGGAGTACTGCACTGTGGGAGGGTGAGCACTGAGGGTGTGCTGCAATGTGGGAGGGTGAGTACTGTGGGAGTGCTGAACTGTCATAGGATCATTACTGAGGGAGTGCTGCACTGTCAGAGGGTCATTACTGAGGGAGTGCTGCACTGTCAGAGGGTCAGTACTGAGGGAGTGCTGCACTGTGGGAGGGCCAGTACTGTGGGAGTGCTGCACTGTTGGAAGGTCAGTAATGAGGGAGTGCTGCACTGTTGGAAGGTCAGTACTGAGGGAGTGCTGCACTGTGGTAGGGTGAGTGCTGAGGCACTGCTGCACTGCCAGAGGGTCAGTACTGAGGGAGTGCTGCACTGTGGGAGGGTGAGTACTGAGGGAGTGCTGCACTGTGGGCAGGTGAGTGATGAGGGAGCGCTGCACTTTGGGAGGGTGAGTCCTGATGGAGTGTTGCACTATGGGAGGGTGAGTACTGAGGGAGTGCTGCACTGTCTAAATGTCAGTACTGAGGGAGTGCTGCACTGTCTAAATGTCAGTACTGAGGGAGTGCTGCACTGTGGGAGGGTGAGTACTGAGGGAGTGCTGCACTGTTGGAGGGTCAGAACTGAGGTAGTGCTGCACTGTGGGAGGGAGAGTACTGAGGGAGTGCTGCACTATGGGAGGGTGAGTACTGAGGGAGTGCTGCACAGTGGGAGGGTCAGTGCTGAGGTAGTGCTGCACTGTGGGAGGGAGAGTACTGAGGGAGTGCTGCACTGTGGGAGGAGAGTACTGAGGGAGTGCTGCACTGTGGGAGGGTCAGTGCTGAGGTAGTGTTGCACTGTCAGAGGGTCAGTACTGAGGGAGTGCTGCACTGTGGGAGGGTCAGTACTGAGGGAATGCTGCACTGTGGGAGGGTCAGTAATGAGGGAGTGCTGCACTGTCAGAGGGTCAGTAATGTGGGAGGGCTGCACTGTCAGAGGGTCAGTAATGAGGGAGTGCTGCACTGTCGGAGGGTCTGTACTGAGTGAGTTCCGCACAGTTGGAGGGACAGTATTGAGGGGGTGCCGGACTGTGGGAGGATTAGTACTGAGGTAGAGCGGAGTGTGAGGAGATATCCTTTCATGGCAAAGTTTAACTGGAATTTATTTAAACAGATATTCTTGTACTGTGTGTTATTGCATAAGAAAGGATTTGAGGAACTAAGTCTTGTTCCCGTAAGCCTAAAAATAATTTTCACTGATTTCAATGATTTAGCATTGAAACCTCCCTCTTTGTGCACCAGTCTTGATTGAAACAACTCGCACAGCACTGTGGGAGGGTGAGTACTGAGGGAGTGCTGCACTGTGGGAGGGTGAGTACTGAGGGAGTGCTGTACTGTGGGAGGGTCAGTACTGAGGGAGTGCTGCACTGTGGGAAGGAGAGTACTGAGGGAAAGCTGCACTGTGGGAGGGTGAGTACTGAGGGAGTGCTGCACTGTGGGAGGGTGAGTACTGATGGAGTGCTGCACTGTGGGAGGGTGAGTACTGATGGAGTGCTGCACTGTGGGAGGGTGAGTACTGAGGGAGTGCTGCATTGTGGGAGGGAGAGTACTGAGGGAGTGCTGCACTGTGGGAGGGTCAGTACTGAGGTAGTGCTGCACTGTGGGAGGGTGAGTACTGAGGGTGTGCTGAACTGTGGGAGGGTCAGTACTGAGGGAGTGTTGCACTGTCAGAGGGTCTGTACTGAGGGAGTGCTGCACTGTGGTAGGGTGAGTATTGAGGGAGTGCTGCACTGTGGGAGGGTGACTACTGAGGGAGTGCTGCACTGTCAAAGGGTCAGTACTGAGGGAATGCTGCACTGTGGGAGGATGAGTGCTGAGGGAGTGCTGCACTGTGGGAGGGTCAGTACTGAGGGAGTGCGGCACTGGTGGGAGGTCAGTTCTGAGGGAGTACCGCACTGTGGGAAGGTCAGTATTGAGGGAGTGCTGCACTGTGGGAAAGTCAGTGTGAGGGAGTGCTGTATTGTTGCAGTGTGAGTACTGAGGGAGTGCTGCACTGTGGGAGGGTCAGTACTGAAGGAATGCAGCACTGTGGGAGGGTGAGTGCTGAGGGAGTGCTGCACTGTTGCAGGGTGAGTGCTGAGGGAGTGCTGCACTGTGTGAGGGTGAGTACTGAGGGAGTGCTGCAATCACAGAGGGTCATTAATGAAGGAGTGCTGCACTTTCAGACGGTCACTACTGAGGGATTGCTGCACTGTCAGACGGTCAGTACTGAGGGATTGCTGCACTGTCAGACGGTCAGTACTGAGGGAGTGCTGCACTATCAGAGGGTAAATAATGTGGGAGCGCTGCACTGTCAGAGGGTCAGTACTGAGGGAGGGCTGAACTGTCAACGGGTCTGTACTGAGTGAGTGCCACACAGTCAGAGGGTCAGTATTGAGGGGGTGCCGGACTGTGGGAGGGTTACTACTGAAGTAGTGCAGAGTTTGAGAAGATATCCTTTCATGGTAAAGTTTAACTGGAATTTA
>JANJGN010000546.1:135000-182500 GCA_026770705.1 Isurus oxyrinchus | reverse complement strand
ATCACTGTGGAACGTGAGTTACACAGAATTGAACGTTTTCTTGTTATTAGCTCATGGGATGTGGGCATTGTTGACAAGACCAGAAATTATTGCGCATCTGTTACTGCCCCTTGAGAAGGTGGTGGTGAGCTGCCTTCTTTAACCATTGCAGTCCATGTGATGTAGGTACACCCACAGTGCTGTTAGGGAGGGTGTTCCAGGATTTTGACCCAGCGACGGTGAAGGAACGGCTGATATAGTTCCAAGTCCCAGGGCAGACCACCACCACAAGTTCGCCTCCAAGTCACACACCTCACTGACTTGGAACTGTCTTGGTGGAAGAGGTTAAGGCTTTGGAAGGTGCTGTCGAAGGAGCCTCGGTGAGTTGCTGCAGTGCATCTTGTAGATGGTGCACACTGCTGCCATTGTGTGCCAGTGGTGGAGGGTATGAATGTTTATGCTGGTGGCTGGGCTGTCGATCAAACAAGCTGCTCCTGGATGGTGTTGAGCTTCTTGAGTGTTGTTGGAGCCGCACTCATCAATTGGAGATTATTCCATCACACTCCTGACTTGTGCCTTGTCGATGGTGGACAGGCTTTGGAGAGTCAGGAGGTGAGTTACTCAACACAGAGTTCCCAGCCTCTGACCCGCTCTTGTAGCCGCATTATTTCCTGTTGCCGGGTTGTTGCCAGGGCCAATAGCCTTTGCTGTATCCAGTATCATCAGCTGATTCCTGATGTCACGTGGAGTCAATCGAATTGTCTGAAAGCTGACATCTGTGATGCTGGGACCCTCTGGAGGAGGCCGAGATGGAGCATCCACTCAGCACTTCTGGCTGAACATGGTTGCCAATGCTTCAGCCTTGTCATTTGCACTGATGTGCTGAGCTCCCCCATCATTAAGGATGGGGATATTTGTGGAACATCCTCCTCCTGTTAGATCTTTAATTGTCCATCACCATTCATGACTGGATGTGGCAGGACTGCAGATCTTAGATCTGACCCGTTAGTTGTGGGATCGCTTTGCTCTGTCTATAGCATGTTGTTTCCACTGTTTGGTGTGTATGTAGTCCTGTGTGTCACCTCAGCAGCTTGGCACCTCTGTTATATGTGAATCCTCCTTATAGAAACCTGCATGTACATGGATATTATCAATAAATATTACATAGATAAATGTTATTTGTATAGATCTTTCATGCATAGACAATATCACTTCACAAGTTCAGAATTACTACATGTACATAGGGAACCATTCTCAAACTCTACCGGAGTCATTCATTGGCTGATTTTACAGGGCGAGATTCCAATGAATGGAAAGCAGGATTGCTTGGAGCTGGAATCTGTTTGAGTGTTGGACTGAGTGGATTCTTCATCTTCAAGTGTGTGAGAAAGTAAGTGTGAAGCTTTAATTGGTTGTTTTTGAACATGTTTTCTTCAACCTTCTCTCCTTATAGAAAGAACTTGCATTTCTATAACACCTTTCACAACACAAAACCCTTCACAGCCCCTGAAGAGCTTTGATGTTCACTCACTGTTTCACATCTCATCCAACACTCACTGTTTCACAACGCAGTCCTGTAACTGGCAGTGTTGACCTGGACCATAAGATACCTTGTGACCTCCTGATGATGCGAAATGTGCTATATAAATGAAAACCTTTCTTTTGTTAGTGAATGCAATCTCTTTCCATTTTCCCTGTCGCATTCACTCTCTCTCTTATCTCTACTAATGCTTTCCTTCTCATTCTCTCTCTCTCTCATTCACTCTCTCTCTTAACTCCATTAATGCTCTCCTTGTCATTCTCTCTCTCATTCACTCTCTCTCTTATCTCCACTAATGCTCTCCTTCTCATTCAATCTCTCACTCACTATCTCTCTTATCTCCACTAATGCCCACCTCATTCTCTCCCTCATTCACTCTCTCTCCTATCTCCACTAATGCTCTCCTTCTCATTCTCTCTCTCGTCCTCTTACACATTGTTCAGTATCTCACATTTTTAAGGAGCGCTGAGCAACATCTGCTCCTTCAGAAAATCCACCTCAACAGCTGGATTGAGCAGTGAATTGAAACTCGCTCAACGACTGCTCAGCTTTACACAGGAATCACGTCACAGAGTCAGGACACAAAGAGTTAACAGTTTGCTTACAACACAACACAAAGGCCCTACGTTTCAATGAAAGGGTTTTCACAATTGTTCCCCAATTCCTGATTTGACTCACAGAGACACATCCACCCTTTCTCATTAAATACACAGAGGGAGCAGCACAGGAAGAGGTCATTCAGCCCAAGCAGAGCGTGTGGGCAGTTCCTCCCCAGGCGAGCAGTCGGACAGGTACTGGGTAAGTAACGGAACGATTGGAATTCACTTCCACCACCAACATCATCCTTTGTTGATGTTGTGACTTTATAAAGACAGATTCCAATGATTGATGCCTTTGAAAGATTTCTACTGATGATTGAGATCTGGGTGTGAGTCTCAAGTCTGTTGTACAGAACATCTTTCTGGTTAAATTGTGCAGACAGGTTACACACAGTCTACGATTATATTCCCTCAGGTCTAGGAGATTAAGGAGGGATCTAATTGAGGGGTTCAAACTGATTAAACACTCGATAGGGTCGATAGAGAGAAGCTATTCCCTCGGGTGGGGGTGGGTGGTGGGGGTCGGGTGGAGTCCAGAACAAGGGGGCTGGAACTTCAGATTGGAGCCAGGCCATTCAGGGGTGATGTCAGGAAGCACTTCTTCACACAAAGGGGAGTGGAAATCTGGAACTCTCTCCCCAATAATCAAACCCAACACCGAATACACATCATGTTGATTGTCACTCTGTCCATTTCCATCTCTATTACAGAAGAGAGGCGAGGGGAAAGCAGGAATCAAATGGAACCACGGTGTTGATGAATATCGAGGTCCTGTTTATGAAAACTGTGAGCGTGGTTGGGTTTTGAGGAATCAGGTGAGTCACACACCACAGGATCCCCAGCCTCTCAGCTGCTCCAGTAGCCTGGTTATTGATATGGCTGCTCCAGTCCTGTATCTGCAATGTTTTATACAGTCACTCCCAAACCCAACCAAACTCACACCCAACACCGTTCAGAATCAATAATCAAACCCCGATCAGTATCAATAATCAAACCCCGTTCAGAATCAATAATCAAACCCCGTTCAGTATCAATAATCAAACCCTGTTCAGAATCAATAATCAAACCCCATTCAGAATCAATAATCAAACCCCGTAAAGAATCAATAATCAAACCCCGTTCAGTATCAATAATCAAATCCCGTTCAGATTCAATAATCAAACCCCTTTCAGAATCAATAATCAAACCCCGTTCAGAATCAATAATCAAACCCCGTTCAGAATCAATAATCAAACCCCGTTCAGTATCAATAATCAAACTCCGTTCAGGATCAATAATCAAACACCGTTCAGAATCAATAATCAAACCCCGTTCAGAATTAATTATCAAACCCCGTTCAATATCAATAATCAAACTTCGTTCAGGATCAATAATCGAACCCCGTTCAGAATCAATAATCAAACCCCATTCAGTATCAATAATCAAACCCCGTTCAGAATCAATAATCAAACCCCGTTCAGAATCAATAATCAAACCCCATTCAGTATCAATAATCAAACTTCGTTCAGGATCAATAATGAAACACCGTTCAGATTCAATAATCAAACCTCTTTCAGAATCAATAATCAAACCCCGTTAAGAATCAATAATCAAACCCCATTCAGTATCAATAATCAAACTCCGTTCAGCATCAATAATCAAACACCATTCAGAATCAATAATCAAACCCCGTTCAGAATTAATTATCAAACCCCGTTCAATATCAATAATCAAACTTCGTTCAGGATCAATAATCAAACCCCGTTCAGTATCAATAATCAAACCCCGTTCAGAATCAATAATCAAACCCTGTTCAGTATCAATAATCAAACACCGTTCAGAATCAATAATCAAACCCCATTCAGTATCAATAATCAAACTTCGTTCAGGATCAATAATCAATCCCCGTTCAGTATCAATAATCAAACCTCATTCAGAATCAATATTCAAACCCCGTTCAGAATCAATAATCAAACCCTGTTCAGTATCAATAATCAAACCCCATTCAGTATCAATAATTAATGTATCTATTGTGGGTGGAATTTTTGATTTGGATCAATAATACTAAACACTGATCACTCTGATTGTCACTCTGATCATTTCTGTTTCTATTACACAAGAAAGATGAGAAGGATCTGGAAATGAAATCTAACCGCGGAGTCAATCCTGATACAGATGATGATCTTTACGCAAACTGTGATTTTGCCAAGGATTCTGTTTATGGGAATTTATAAACTGAGCAAGAATGAGACACACACAGTGTGGGGAGAATACAGAATGGGAGAATCATTCAAAACTCCAATTTACCTTCCTAATATCCACAGGAACTCACTCCCAGGAAATAGATTTAAACCTCTTGTTACAATCTGATGGAATTTCTTCGGAATGATCTATCCAGGATGGTTGTCTGTGGGTTTCAATGCGAACATCCTCCTTCAGATTTGTCCCTCCCTGTTGGAAACATCCTTCTCTCCATTCTGATTGTAAATGTCTTTAGATATCGTTCGATGAGGTACCAGGACAGAACGGACAAAATCAATCCCGTGTCCGTGATTGAGTTAATTTTCATTCGGTTATTCACCTTTCTGTCTGTCAGTGTTTACAGAATATTCATCAGCCAGTGTAGACTTCAGGAAATGCAGGATCGGTGGATAATTGGAGCAGAGGAGATTGGCAAAATTTACTCAGCATTTTGTAGTCAAATGTATTTTCAGATATATATTTGGATTTTACACTTCATCGTTAAACAGCGAAACAAACAAGAATCTGGGATACAGGGAAACAATTTGATTGGAGATTTGAGAAATTCTCTGCAGCTCAGAGGATAACAGATGTGATACAGTGCCACCACTGGTGGGAGGACATCATTTCAGCGTGACATGTTTACATTGATGTTGCCAATGAACATTGAAAACTATGATGTGAAAAATTGTTTGCAGGTTTATCTTCTTCAGTATGTCATGGATGGATGAGACAGCTTTGATAACAGAATGAAATAGAGCTGCAATAAACCACCATTTTAGTCTTTCACACTTGGAGAGTACAATTAGCATCCATCCTGAAGGCTGAGTGGATGGGTGGACTGTGCGATGTGTTACAGATTACAGAGACCAACATACTCGATCCTGGTTCCGCTCTGTGTTTGATGAGATGCTTGGATCAAAGATTGGGAAAATAAATAATCCTCCTGCATTGATTTGTAACTGGTCATTTTCTCTGTTAATGAGGTGAGGACAGATTTGTGTTCGAGGTCCAAAATCAGACACATGCTTTGACTGCCCATTGAATAGGAACAGGAGGAGGCCAATCAGCCCCCTCGAGCCTGCTACACAGGAACAAGAGAGCACCTGAAATAAAAACAGAAAATGCTGGAGAAACTGAGTAGGTCTGGCAGCATCTGTGCAGAGATAAACAGAATTAACATTTCGAGTCCGTATGACCCTTCTTCAGAGTCTCAAAGCAAAAACTCTGTTTCTCTCTCCACAGCTGCTGCCAGACCTGCTGAGTTAATGCAGCATTTTCTGTTTTTATTTCAGATTTACAGCATCTGCAGTATTTATTTTTAATGAGAGGAGGACATTCAGCCCCTCGACCCTGTTACACAGGAACAGGAGGAGGCCCATTCTGTCCCCTTGAGCCAGTTACACAGGAACAGGAGGAGACCCATTCACCCTCCTCAAGCCTGTTACACAGGAAGAGGAGGAGGCCCATTCTGTCCTCTTGAGCCTGTTACACAGGAACAGGAGGAGGCCCATTCAGCCCCCTCGAGCCTGTTACACAGGAAGAGGAGGAGGCCCATTCTGTCCTCTTGAGCCTGTTACACAGGTACAGGAGACCCATTCAGCCTCCACAAGCTTGTTACACAGGAACTTTAGGGGCTCCATTCAGCCACTCAAGCCTGTTCCACATGAACGGGAACAAAAACAAAAATAGCTGGAAAAACTCAGCAGGTCTGACAGGATCTGCGGAGAGGAACACACTTGACGTTTTGGGTCTGTATGACTCTTCATCAGAACTAAGGGAATCGAGAAATGAGGTGACGTTTTAGCTGGTAGAGGGGGTGGGGCAGGTAGAGCTGGATTGTGGGCCAGTGATAGGTGGAGGTAAAGAAGAGGTGGCCAAAGATGTGATAGACAAAAGGACAAAGGGGTGTTGACGGTGGTGATATTATCTGAGGCATGTGCTAATGGGGACATTAAGGGTAGAAAGCAGGACGAGCAAGAGACAGATAGTCCTAGTGGGGGTGGGGTGGGGGAAAGGATTGAAATAGGCTAAAAGGTAGAGATACAACAACAGATGTAAAACATTTAAAAATAATGGAAATAGGTGGGAAAAGAAAAATATATAAATAAAAAAATATATTAAAAATGATCAATTATTGGAAAAAGGGAGATTGGAAAGGGGGTGGGGATGGAGGAGAGAGTTCATGATCTGAAATTGTTGAACTCAATATTCAGTCGGGAAGGCTGTAAAGTGCCTGGTCGGAAGATGAGGTGCTGTTCCTCCAGTTTGTGTTGGGCTTCACTGGAACAATGCAGCAGGCCAAGGACGGACATGTGGGCATGAGAGCAGGGTGGGGTGTTAAAATGACAAGCGACAGGGAGGTCTGGGTCATGCTTGTGGACAGACCGAAGGTGTTCATCAGAGCGATCACCCAGTCTGTGTTTGGTCTGTCCCATGTAGAGGAGACCACATTGGGAGCAGTGAAGGCAGTAGATTAAATTGAGGGAAGTGCAAGTGAAATGCTGCTTCCAATGATGCTCCTAATGTACTCGAGCCTGGTACACAGGAACTGGGGAAGGCCAATTCAGCCCCTTTAGCCTTTTACACAGGAACAGGAGGAGGCCCACTCAGCCCCTCGAGCCTATAACACAGGATCAGGAGGAGGCCCATTCAGCCCAAGCAGAGCGTGTGGGCAGTTCCTCTCCAGGCGAGCAGTCGGACAGGTCCTGGGTAAGTAACGGATCGATTGGAAATCACGGGGGGAGTTCTGAGGGCTCCTAATCCATTGTCCTGTCTTCTAAATCAGCACCTTAATACAGTGCGGCACTCCCTCAGTACTGATCCTCCAACATTGCAGCACTCCCTGATTAATGTCCCTCTGACAGTGCAGCACTCCCTCAGTACTGACCCTCCAACAGTGCAGCACTCCCTGATTAATGACCCTCTGACAGTGCAGCACTCACTCAGTACTGACCCTCCAACAGTGGAGATCTCCCTCAGTACTGACCTTACAATAGTGCAACACTCGCTCAGTAATGACCATCCGACAGTGCAGCACTTGCTCAGTACTGACACTGGGGAGTTTCAGTCTACTCTGTGGGGCAGACGTCCCCTGAATGGGGTCTTGAACCCCACAACATTCTGACCCCCTGAATTTGGCTGTGAAACCCACTGACCCACAGGAGAAATTCCTGGTCAATGACTGTCCACCTGTGAGCAGAAATATCATCACAGGGTCAGGACACAAAGGGTTAACAGTTCACCAACATCTCAAAACATGAGCTGCTCTGTCACTTTGAACCAACTTCCTCATTTTGTCTCACAGAGACACATCAGCCCTTTCTAATTAAATACACAGAGGGAGCAGCCTAAATGGTCTATAGCCTTTCACTCCGAGGGTCACAGTCACAGGGATCAAAGATTCCGCCATCGTACCCGGCTGTCTGGAGACCTGAAAGATGGCGACTGTTCCCTGATTATAAACAACATCAGACTGGAAGATGCAGGACCTTATTTTTTCAGAATAGAGTTTGACAGCAGGAATAGTTACAACTACTATCCTGTAACCCAGCTTCACGTTTCTGGTAAGTGCTGTGTTATAATTACTCAACAGTTCACATTCAACACTCATTGGAAATAACACAAACTGTGACGTTTACATATTAACACAAAACACAGCTTATTATAACACACTGTCTGATTCTCAATAACCTGCTGATAGCTTCCAGTTCAGTTCCAAAGCAACCTCAAAAACTCACTTTAATATCAATGATTAAAAGCATTAACTGTATTATCAGGTTATCCACACCCATCAATCTCTCCTGTCCTGTTTAAAAGTCTGACGTATCGATAAAAGAAAGATGTGCATTTCTGCAGCGCAATTTACCACCTCAGGAGGATCCAAATCCCTTCACAGCCAATGAAATTATTCCTGAATTGTAGTCACAGATGTTAAACACAGCAGGCAGTTTGTGCACAGCAAGATCCAACAAACCACAATGTAATAAATCACCCAGATCACTGAGGAAATGAGAAGCCAGTGAACTCAAACCTCTGGTCTGATGAAGAGTCATATGGACTCGAAACGTTAACCCTGTCTTCCTCTCCACTGATACTGTCAGACCTGCTGAGTCTTTCCAGCAATTTTTGTTTTGGTTACAGATTTCCAGCATCCGCAGTATTCTGCTTTTAACTCCAATCTCTGGTCTGAGCCTCTTCTCTCATCCAGTGTTCTCAATTCACATGTCTCGGAGTGAACGTGTATTAAGCTGAGAGACAGAAACACTACTGCCAAAGAGCAAGAAAATCTTTCCTGATCATTGTAACCTCTCAGTTCTGATATCATCCTTGTAAAAGTGCTTTCTCTTGTGGGACTGTGATAACTATTTGAACTGGTGCTTCACGTTATATTTCTCTAAAAGGATCCATTCTCTGTCTGTTAGATTTCACAGATAAACCCACGATATTCCCTGCTGAAATTATTGCAGGAAAGCGTGTGGATGTAAGCTGCACCTTCAACGCAACGTGCAATGGAACAGCAGCACCTGTCTTAACCTGGGACACTCCCACTGACGTACCTGGATCAGTCTCAAACACTGTAACTCAGCATGGTGTCATTCTGACCTATACTTCTGTTCTGACCCTGATCCCATCACTCAAACACCACGGACACAATCTCAGCTGCAGAGTGAGATATCCATCTGTTTCATCGGAGCGGACCCTCGTACTAACTGTGCAAGGTAAGAACGGACACTCTTCATTCTACATCAGCACTCCCTCAGCGCTGACCCTCTGACAGTGCAGCCCGTTCTCAGTATCCACATTCTCAGTAATCTCAAAGTGCTTCACAGTCGATAGAAGTTAATTGATATTTATTTGATTATTGCTGAATGAAGAGACAAGCTGTCTAAACTTTTCATCTCACACACAGTATTCTCCATGGCAACACCTCCACCTATCAGAGACCACTTGCCAACCAATCAGCACTCTCTTCCCATTAAGTATAAATTGTTGTTCACTTTCTGTTGGTAATCGTGCGAACGGGCTTCTTGATTCCTGCCCTGAGATCTTAACGTCCCAATGATTAGAACAAGTTCCAACAATGAGCTGTGGTTGGTGATTCCTCACGTTACATCCAGGGACACTGGACACTATCAATGTGTTCAGAGAATGAACATGGAGCAGTGGAGGGGTTCATAACCATCACTGTGGAACGTGAGTGTACACAGACTTCAACATCTCTCACAGATTCGAACACTACACAAACACCCTCAAACATACAGACCTAAATAGACACGTGTAGACACACATATATGACCACACACAAAGACACACTCACAAACAAACACACTGGCACAAGACTCCCTCATGGGTTACCTGACCTCCCTCAGTACTGCACTGGAGAGTGGGCTGAATTCTGGGATTTGTGTTCCCATTCATATTTATGGAAGAATATGGAAATTACTCGTACAAACACTCAGATGCATAGAGGCACTCGTAGATACTATCTGCTTCTCCAACTCTCTCTCTCTCCCTTTAAGGAGGTACCTGAAACCTAACCCTTTGACGAAGAACTAGTCCCAACTCCTCCTTATCTGATTCTGTGATTTTTTTTGTGTATCTGAGATTAAAACAGAGGTGAAGAGGTTTAGTACGAGAATTCTTGCTGGTGAAAAGATTACATCTTGTTCTCACTATTTCCGTGCACATAATTCCCAATATGTCCAATGCCCCTGTTTATAATGATGACTGCCTATGTAAACGTCACGCTGTAGTTACAGCCTTCCACCAGTGGTGGCATTGTAGCACTTAATCCTTGTGTTTCTCAGCTTTTCAAGCAAATCTACTTCCCAGTTTGCTCCACAAGCATTGAGATCATCAGAAATAAATTATTTCTCAAATGGTAGATTTGATAACTCATTTTATTGAAAACTTCCTCAGCGCCTCCCTGAAGGGTTACACTCTCTGGGAAGCAGGAATAGGCTGGATGTTGGGGACTTCATCTTTTCCCAGAGAGTAGGGATCCTCGGTAATGTGCTGTCAGTGGGTGTGGTGGTTGCTGATTCTCTGTCACCTTCAAAAGGGATCTGGAGTGGTTACTGACTGGGGGAGAGATAATGGAAGCAGAGAATGATACAGCACAGGAGGAGGCCATTCAGCCCATTGTGCCTGTGCCAGGTCTTTCAATGATCTATCCAATCAGATCCACTAACCACCACTCCACTTTGCCCCCATCTTCCTCCTTCAAGTGTTTATCCAATTTCCCTTTTGAAAGTTCCTATTGAATCTGCTTCCACCGCCCTTTCAGGCAGCACCTTCCAGATCACAACAACTCGCTCTGTCAAAACAAATTCTCCTCATATCCCCCTCCGGTTCATCAATCTGTGTCCCTCTGGTTACCGACCCTCCTGCCCCTTAAATACATCGATACTGTTCACCTCAACCACTCACAGTGGGAGCGAGTTCCACATTCTCCCCTCTCTCTGGGTAAAGATTGGAACTGTTTATTAAGCGGGGGGTGTAAGTCCGTGGGGGAGTCCAGCTCGAACCTGCCCGATTCGCACACGCGTCCGAGATGGATTTCCACCCTGCACTAAACGTTTCCAGAATTTTCTACAGCACAATCCTGTACACAGCGACGGAGAGAAACATTGGACAGGGAGTCCAACAGCACAATGATCCATTCTCACCAATGTTCCACGCTAAGGGGAAAGTTCCGATTGTCCACTCTTAGAGTGTTTACAATGAAAACATTCATTCCACATTGAATCCCAGTGGATGGGTCAATATTACAGCAAATGTTGCAGTGATATGAAGCTTGATTGTTCAGCCAGAGTGAGAGATTGAAAGCGGAGAGTCAGTGATGATTTCTTTCTGTGTGTTCTCTAGACAGTGGAGGAGAGATTCTGCACGTGATCCTGATCCTGGGAATACGAGCTGTGATATTCCTTGTGGCTGTGGTTATCACTATCGCTGGAGTCTGTGTCTGGGAGAGACAAACAGTGAAAGGAAGTCGACAGACTGTTTGAAGCTTTGTACAGCAACAATCTGGTTAGTCAGTGCGGACAAATAACGTGTGATGTTGTGTTAAGTTGTAATGAAACTGGTTAGTGTCCTGGTTAGAATCACCTTCGTATCAGAGAGGCATTCCAGCACAGTGGGAGCCCATTCAGCCCATTGAGTCCATGCTGCCTCTCTGTAGAGCAATCCAGTCAGTCCCATTCCCCCGCTCTATCCCCGTATCCCTGTGAGTTTAGTTCCAAGTGTCCGTCCAATTTCCTTTTGAAATTGTTCATCGTCTCCATTTCCACCATCCACGTAGGCAGCGAGTTCCAGCTCATTACCACTCGCTGTGTAAAAAAGTTCCTTCTCACATCCCCCTCTGCCCAAAACCTTCAATCTGTGTCCCCCTGTCCTTGTCCCATCAGCTAATGGCAACAGCTTCTCTTTGTCTGCCTTATCTAAACCCATCATCATCTTGTACACCTCGATCAGATCCCCCCTCAATCTCCTTTGCTCCAAGGAGAACAACCCCAGCTTCTCCAACCCAACCTTGTAGCTAAAATCCCTCATCCCTGGACCCATTCTGCTCAATCTCCTCCCCACCCTCTCAAGGACCCTCACTTCCTTCCCAAAGTGAGGAGACCAGAACTGGACACAATACTCTAGTTGTGACCTAACCAGAGCTTTATAAATGTTCAGCATAACCTCCCTGTGTTTGTACTCAGTCCCTCGATTTATGAAAAGCTTATTCTTTCCATCAGCACAAACAGCAATTTCCAAGCGGACTCCCATCAGCAGACAGAGTGCAATGAAACATCGGCATGCCTGCTTCTTAATGTACGGAGAGAAACCTGGAACGAGAGATTCTCCTTCTTCTCCTCAGCAAGCTGAAACCTTTCCTTATACCTGGTGCTCCCCAGTCCTGCTGTGTGGACACATCATAACCACGGCATTGTCTGGCTGTGTGCAGCCAACATGGTCGAATAGGAATGAACAGAAATGTGCCGTTGCTAAACTCTGTTCTCTGATTGGAATGTGCTTTCTGAATGCTGCACCTTTTTCATGCTGCGATAGATTGTAGGAGGCATTTGGGTTATGAATAAAATTACATTGATTAACTCAAGTGATTAAAATGCTCAGCCTGTTCTGTAGATATTTATAGATTAAGATTCTTATTTTGCAGCCAAATTCTTGGCTCAAAGACATTACTTCATGTTGTCACATTTTCTCCATCATATGAATTCCATTGCCCATCTTTATAATAGAAATTTCCAATGTAAACATGTCACATTGTAGTTGCACACTCCTGCCAGTGGTGGTGCCATTCCAAAGCTGTCTTGCTGCACTGACACAGTGAGAATTATTCTTGACTTGTACATGATGTTGTTGTTACACAGACATCAGGCGGAATCTTGGGCAGTGCCTAGAATGCACTTAGGACATTGCGGACCACAATCAGAACTGACAGTGCAGCGTTTCCTCAGTGCTGACCCTCCGTCAGTGCAGCGCTCCCTCATTACTGTCCCTCTGACAGTGCTGCACAACCTCATTATTGACCCTTTTCAAGTGCAGCACCCCGTCAGCACTAACCTTCTGACAGTGCAGCATTCCCTCATGGCTGACAATCTGACAGTGCAGCACTCCCTCAGTACTCACCCACCCACAGTACAGCACTCCCTCAGTACTGATTCTCTGACACTGTATCCCTCCCTCACTACTGACCTTCCGACAGTTCAGCACTCCCGCGGTACAGACTCTCTGACAGTGCAGCACTCCCTCAGTACTCAACCTCCCACAGTGCAGCACTCTATCAGTACTCCCACTGTGCTGCGCAAGTTGTTTCAATCAAGATTGGTGCCCAAAGAGGGAGGTTCCATTGCTACATCATTGAAATCAGTGAAAATTATTTTTAGGCTTACGGGAACAAGACTTAGTTCCTCAAATCCTTTCTTTTGCAATAACACACAGTACAAGAATCTCTGTTTAAATAAATTCCAGTTAAACTTTGCCATGAAAGGATATCTGCTCTTACTCCGCTCTACCTCAGTATTAACCATCCCACAGTCCGGCACCCCCTCAATACTGAGCCTCCGACTGTGTGGAACTCACTCAGTACAGACACGCTGACTGTTCAGCACTCCCACATTACTGACCATCTGATAGTGCAGCACTCCCTCATCACTGACCCTCTGACAGTGCAGCACTCTCACATTACTGACCCTCTGACAGTGCAGCACTCCCTCACTACTGTCCCTCCTACATTGCAGCACTCCCTCATTACTGAACCTCTGACAATGCAGCACTCCCACATTGCTCACCCTCTGATATTGCAGCACCCCCACATTACTGACCCCCTGCTAGTGCAGCACTCCCTCAGTACTGACCCTCCCACAGTGCAGCACTCCCACAGTACTGTCCCACTGACAGTGCAGCACTCCCTCCGTAATGATAACAGGGATCGTTGAAATGAATCATAAGGCCAGAGAGCTGTATTGGGAACTCTTATCGCCTGAGTTTCAGCCTCCGAGGTGAGGGGGAGGAGTCTAATCCCACGGAGCCAATGGAGAAGCTTCATGACTATAGATGCCCATATATGAGCTGACAGATCATCAGATGGTAAACGTTTTGCTGAGAGCACAAAACATCCTCGATCTTCTTACTGGTTACCCACTTCCTCATTTTGTCTCACAGTGACACATCCACCCTTTCTAATTAAACACACAGAGGGAGCAGCACAGGAAGAGGTCATTCAGCTCAAGCAGAGCGTGTGGGCAGTTCCTCTCCAGACGAGCAGTCGGACGGGTCCTGGGTAAGTAACGGAACGATTGGAATTCACATCCATGACCAACACCGTCCTTTGTTGATGTTGTGACTTTATAAAGACAGATTCCAATGATTCATGCATTTGAAAGATTTCTACTGATTATTGAGATCAGGGTGTGAGGCTCAAGTCTGTTGTACAGAACATCTTTCTAGCTCAAGGGATGAGGGAATTGCAGAGACATGAGCTTTGGGACGTCTTGAGGTGGTGAAAGGTGCAATAGAAATGCAAATCCTTCAATGTTTTTCTTTCTTAAAGCCTTGTAACTCTCTGCAGAGTACCTATCATCCCACAGAGAATTAAATTAGTCTGTCAAGACATTGTCCAAAAGCAGTTCTGATCTCTTGAGAGCTGTCGGACAAGAGGTGAGGTCTATTTAACTCCTTTCTCTTTCAGAGTTTGAGAGTCAGAAGCTAATGAAATATCTGGGAGTGGACAATGATCGGGAAATCTTACTTCCTCCTGTCACTTCTCCAAGGTAATAACATCGTCAGCTTGGACAGATTTATGGTTAATAGTCTTTGTAAAAGATCATTCTTATTGAGCTGTGATTGGGAAACGATTCAGCAGTGAGCCAGTGTACAAACCCACACCAAGTCCCATTCACCCATCACCCCTGTGCTCACTGATATTCACTGACTCCATGTCTGACAGCAGAATTGGAGGAGAGCAGAGATCTCAGAGGGTTTTAGGGTTGGAGGAGGTTACACAGATAGAGAGTGTAGAGGGGGGATGGTGTGGTAAGAAATCGATGATGAGAATTTGAAATTTGAGTCATTGCTGTACTGGGAGTCAGTGTAGGTCAGTGAGTGACAGGGAAGCGATCGGCTGAATAGAGAATCAGGGATAAAAACTGGGGGTTGAGGTCTATCCCGATGCTAGGACACGGATAACCATGCCCTGAAATTTTGTGTCTTTTGCTGATTTTGTCAGAATTTCCCATGAAGACAACACAGCAGCTCCTAGAATAGACAGGCTGTTCAGTGTCACACTTCCTGTCCATTCTCACCTTGCTAGATACTTCAATAAGGGAGCAAGATAACTGAAAGAGAGAAGGAAGGCAAAGCTGTCTGTGTGTAAAACTGTCAAATATTCTGAGTTATCATAATTGTCTCTGACCTGCTGCAGAGTTTAAATTTCACAGAATCTGAGCACTTTGCAGCTCAGAGAGAGACCATTGACTCACTGCCTGAAAGGGCGGTGGAAGCAGATTCAACAGGAACTTTCAGAAGGGGAACTGGATAAATACTTGAAGGGGACATTTTGCAGGGCTGTGGAGGAGAGAGCAGAGGTGAGAGTGGGACTAATTGGACAGATCTTTCAAAGGCCCAGCACAGGCTGGATGGACCAAATGGCTTCCTTCTGTTCCAGATCATTCTACAATCTGACAAATTAAGCCCCACATCAATAACTCTTCAGGCTCCGGCTGCAGGGATGGATCTTTGACAAGGACAGAGAACAAGAGGTTTCTGGTATCATTTTCATAATTCTTGACAATTACATAAATGTATAGATCTGTTGAATATTTAAGTCTCTAAAGCATAGAGGTAATCTGCTGTTACGCCCAGGTCTTGTGGTGGGAACCTTGTCTGGAGGTGTCTTTAATTGCTCACATTGATCTGTGGGATTGTCATTCTTTGATGTTGTCCCTGGTTTCAATTGGCATTTTACCCTTGATGCAACTGGGGAGGCTTTAAACTAACATGGCAGGGGATGGGATCCCAAAAAGAGGTTGACCAAAGGGAGATGCACAGCCAAAATTAGAAGAGAGAGCAAATGAACCTGGAAGGCAGAGAAATTATTGGCAGAAGATAGAATGGCAAAGTTGGATTGCAATTATTTTAATGCAAGGAGTCTGACAGACTTGTATTCTCCTGCAGGTGTGATGTTCCAGCTCCCTTGAAATTGCCAATATTGTTGAAACTTTCTGCATATTTCAATGTTATGTCATGAACTGAGGTGATGGAGTAGTTTCTGAGACTGGGACAGACATAAATCCTTTGGCTTTCGGCTGGTCCGGACAATCCTGGCAGTGGGTGGGGCCAGCAAATCCCACCCCTTGGGACATTTTCAGTTTATTTGATGTGCCCAGAGAGATCAATAAAGACCTCAATCCACAATTTATTGGCAAGCCACGTCAGGATATGTGTGAGAGGTGGAATATCGATCACCGCTCCTCGTCTCGCCATGCACATCATCGCCATTTCCTGGTTTGTCAGTCACCACATGTCTATGTTCCTGATGGGATAGGGGATGGTCATTCTTATTGCTTGAAGGTTCCCCGTTGTGTAGGGTTAGTTTGGATCAGCGCACAGCTCTTTGTAGCGGCATCAGCCTTTGCTCTAGTGCCCTGCCGCTGTCAATGGCCCTTTCTGCCACAAGCCTTGCAGGAACTGGATAAATACTTGAAGGGGACATTTTGCAGGGCTGTGGAGGAGAGAGCAGAGGTTAGAGTGGGACTAACTGGACAGATCTTTCAAAGGCCCAGCACAGGCTCGATGGGCCAAATGGCTTCCTTCTGTTCCGAATCATTCTACAATCCGATAAATTAAGTCCCTTTTCAATAACTCTTCAGGCTCCTGCTGCAGGAATGGATCTTTGAGAAGGGCAGGGAACAAGCGGTTTCTCATATCATGTTCATGTTTATTGGCAATTACATAAGTGCATGGAACTGTTGAATATTTGAGTCTCTAAAGTGTGGATTTAACCTTCTGGTACACCCAGATCTTGTGCTGGTTACCTTGTCTGGAGGTGTCTTTAACTGCTCACCGTGATCTGTGGGATTGTCACCCTTGGATGCTGATCCTGATTTCATGTGGGATCTGCTCCTCGATGGAATAGGAACGGGAATGGATCTGAGTTATCCTCGGTTCCACCTCACCGCTGTGCCCTTGTGTGTTTGACTCCATAGCCCCTTGGTTCTGAACAAATCCTTGTCACCTCGGCTGGTGATCATGAACCTTCTGTGGGATCCTGGATGTGAACTTGTCCCAACTGTAAACTTGGCAACTCTGCACCTCCATTTTTATCATGAACATTCCTTATCTTCTCTTGTAGTTTTAAAAGTTGCTCTCTGGTTTCTGAGAGAGTAGAATGGGTAAGAGTAGCGAAATTGGTCACTACTGGCACACGAAACATGATCTCTGTCAGTGATGGAATAAGGTGAGGTGATGGTGTAGTGGTATTGTTGCTGGACGAGTAATTCAGAGACCCAGGGTAATATCCTGAGAATATGGGTTCAAATCCGGCCATAATAGATGATGGAATTTGAATTTAATAAAAATATGAAATTCAAAGTCTAGTGATGACCACAAAACCATTGTTAGAAATCCCACCTGGCTCACCAGTGCCCTTTAGGGAACAAAATTATCTGGCAGACATGTGACTCCAGACTCCACGTCAATGTGGTTATCTCTTACATTAGGGATGGGTAATAAATCCTGGCCTGGCCAGTGACTCCCACATCCCATGAATGAATTTAACAAAGTTGCAGTTGTAGGTGTTGATCTCAGATGTAACATTGCAATGTGTGGATCTTGCTTGGTCTGTCTACATTTGAGAATTAGGGATTTCACTGTGTGAATCATTCATTCAGCTAGGCTGTTAGATCTGGGGTAATGAGGAGAAGAAGTAGTGTGATTGATATTCCAGATTATCTGTAATCATGTCCCTAGGTTCACCAAAGAAACTGAAAATAGTGCTTAGAGTGTGTGCAGAAGTTGTGCTTGGTGTGTTGTGCTTTTTTTGAATAACGGGATATCTGGTAAAGCTGTCGACAATGACGATGAAGTCAGTGACATGGACATGAAAGGATTCAGATTTTGGACTAAGAATGGGCAGGAATTTCCTGTGGAATCAGTGGTTCTTTGACAAGCCTCTTGACAAGCCTTGTACTTCCCTACAAACGACTTCAAGGTCATTGTTCATACCCGGCCAGTGACTGTATCTCTTGTGAGTCTCCTTGTCTGATCTGTGTCCATGTGTGAGGGATGAAGTTGTTGAAGAATATAGGATCACAAATGTTCCGGTATGATGCCCTGCCTGTCTTTAAAAATGGTTCCCTGGGAGATGCCTCGCTTATGCCGATCAGGTCAAATTGAATCAGGCCACGCTTCAATGATATTTCCACAGTTCCTGTAGAATTTTTCACTGTTCCCTCTTGTAGCTGCTGTCATTTCTGTTGTGCTAAATGTACTGGATCAATTGACAGACTTGCATTCTCCTGCAGGTGTAATGTTGCAGCTACCTTGAAACTACCAATACTGTTGAAACTTTCTGCATATTTCAATGTTATGGCATGAACTGAGGTGATGGGGTAGTTTCTGAGGTTGACCCATGTGATGTCTGACAAATTCCATGGATAGTCACTAGTGTGAGGTCACCGCATGCGGGTAGATTGTAATTGCTCAGCGTTTAGTCTCCAACAATGTAGAACATCTGTGACACCCAGGAGGATTGATTGTACTTGCACTCCAGGACTATGGATTCTGCACATGGAGTTGGTGAAGTGTTGTACACAGCAATAGGTTTCCCCATGGACTTCCATATCCTTGGATACATGTCTTTGAAAATTTGCTGGAGTGGGCTGGGGGAGGGGAATGTTGGCACTTGCCCCTGTGTCAATCTTGGCCAATAAAGGGGAGGTAGCAACTTTCTCAGGGCAGATAATTGGAATCTTGGCCAATAGTGCAGGTGATGTGACGGCATCTGTTCTCCATGAGATTGATGGTGTAAAAGGTGTGAAATTGTTCAACAATTGCACAACATGTTGAGCACAAGTGCTGCACAAACTCTAGGCTGGGGTTTTCTGGCCCAGTCATGGTAGGACCTGCCGTGGGAGATTGGGACAAATATAAATCCATTGGCTTTCGGCCGGTCTGGACAATCCTGGCAGTGGGTGGGGCCAGAAAATCCCACCGCTATGGGACATTTTCAGTTTATTTGATGTGCTGAGAGATATCATTAAGGACAACAATCCACAATTTATTGGCAAGCCACGTCAGGATATGTGTGAGAGGTGGAATATCGATCACCGCTCCTCGTCTCATCGTGCACATCATTGCCATTTCCTGGTTTGTCAGTCACCGCATGTATATGTTCCTGATGGGATAGCGGATGGTCATTCTTATTGCTTGAAGTTTCCCCGCTGTGTAGGGTTATTTTGGATCAGCACACGGCTCTTTGTAGCTGCATCAGCCTTTGCTCTAGTGCCCTGCCGCTGTCAATGGCCCTTTCTGCCACAAGCCTTGCAGGATTGCTGGAAAGCTGGGCATTTCCTTGGTGCCTGCAGAAGGCCACACCTTCCACACGTCTCACTAGGTTTGGATGTTCTAGTGAGTGTGTCAACAATTGATGTTGTACAGAGGACCTGTAATCTTCGTTGACCTGTGAGGATCCATTCGTATTTATGTCTATCCTTGAGTAGCTCTTCAATGCTATAGGTTTTGGTCTTATCTAGCAGAGCTTTCTGGAAGGCTTCCATGGGAGTGGATGCGATCGCCAACTCAACAACTCTGTCTGCAGACTCTGTGTTTGAAATCACAGTGCGTATCCTTTTCTCTACATCGGCTGATGAAGTGGTCTATGGATTGTGTAGGCTGATGAAATGACATAAACTCTAGTTGATGAATATGGAGTTTCACCTGATTCTGAACCTGTCTTCCAATGTCGTCCATATCTATTGGGGATCCTTTCACTCTTCTGCTGTTAATCCTGACGTGTTCGGCCTGTGTAGACCTTCATTCCCAATCGCGAGGTGAATTTTTATGGCTTGCTCGTCTGGTTCAGTCACACCTGAATCAGGAAACCAGAGCTCTGTACGCTGTTTAAACATCCTGAATTCAGATAGTCGGTCAGCTACATCCCAGTTCAAACTGGGGAATTTCGTGGACATTCTGACAATATTCCTTTGACCTTCCTTCTCCTACAGGACCTGGGATGAGTGTCGCTTTAGCCCCTTTCGTATGCTTTTCCGAAGCTCCGCCCACGAAGACGGGTTGTGGCAGGAACACACCACGGAGTAATGGAGTCTTTGTTTTTTATTCAATTTGCTGTTCAGCAATCTCGAAGCCGCCCGGTATAATCACTAACTTCTCTGGGCTGATTTTTATAATGGTTTTTGTGTGTTTGACTCTCCCTTGCTCACTATCGATCCAGCCCACACCCTGGTCACTCGCCTTCCCTGACTGAGCTAACCCGCTGCTGGTCCTGGCGATACACACTGTCCCACTCATTGACCTACAGGCCGTGTGCTGTAATCTCACCACGAGGGATCCGTCTGCTCCCCAGCTCTTTACTTGAGCTCTTTCCCGTCACTGTGTCTTCAAAGGTTTCCTGAGCAGTCAGGACACTGCGATTTCAACCCTCTCTGATGCTGTGTCTCTGTTGTGGTCTGACCAAAGCGTCGAGGGTTGTCTCATGCCATGTAGCTCGATCTAAGGCTGTTCACCACGTCATACCTGTACTGAATCTTGCTGCCAGAATGTTTGGCCACCGCTGATCACCATGTTGTGTTTTTATAATGATATAAAGGCACCAGCCACTGATACAGAATTGGGTAAATACATTGTGCGTTCATTTATTTAGAATAGGGACATGAGAACAGATATACAAGGATAGAAAGCTGGGAGACACCTGCAGCCAAACTGTGTGAGCTGTGTTCTGCTCACAGGCCAAAGTGAAACTTGGACTGGATGGTGTTATCATCCCAGCTGATGTTACTACTGGGCAAGTCAGATCCCAGGGTGGAGCTCAGCTTGATAGGTCCTAACTTTTATTTTTTATTTAGGAATGTGGAGTGCGGCTACTGAACAGAGTCACAGGAATCATCTGATGACCTTCTAACAAAAGAATAAAACATTTATTAAACTAGGAAAGACTGATTATATTACATTACTCCTTCACCCAGACCTATACATTTACAGATTCATAAGTAGAATACAAGTTACAATAACTATCTTATACTCTCATGTTAACACTAAGTACACAGTTCATGCAAACCAATAGACGACCTGGCGTCAGGGACACCACATTCTGTATCCAAGTGATAGACCCCAATTGGAACAAATGCTATGGGTTTCAGCTCAACTGACTCCAGACACTTGTTACACCATGAGGCAACTGGTCTTACAAAACTGTATCTTTCACATGAGAGTTTCCAATCTCTACTCGTCAAGTGCTCTCTTTGGAATCTTCTCTAACATGACACTTTCACTCAGAGACCTTCCACAAGGGTCCACTTCCACGATTTCAAACTCTCCTTCCCATGTTCCTGCCCCCTGGATCGCCACGTGCATTCAGCCTTCCTTCTACGCGTTGTCTTTCCAATGCTCAGTCATGCCAATGGAACACCATGGCTTCACATGGTCATAGTAAGAAGACATCAACATTTGGCTGTCTCCTATGATCTTCTGGCTTCTAATAAGCCTTTTTTGCTTTATGTCTGTGTCCTTTTGCTTTTTCTCTTTTAGCTTGGATCCCTCCTCTGCTCCTCAATCTTATCTCGACTTAACAGGACCTTTTTCAGATTCCTGATCTTCTTTGGAGTAGAAGGTCTTCTTGGCTCTTTCTCCTGTTCCACTCGATAGATTTGGCTTCTTCTTTACTTTGGGACTGACTATCTGTCCCGCTCCTTTGCTGCTTCTCCTGGCAACTCCTTTCAACCAAACTGAAAGCACATTTCTGTTTTTCTCTGTCTCTATGGGTCCGTCCCTCTGGATCACTGTTGCTTAGCAACAGCACAGTTTCTTACACCTTGTGTTTGTTTTGACTTTCCTTCAAGAGACATCAAACCCGATTAGATTGCTAAATGAAAATGAAACCAAAACTGAAGTTTCCCCCTTTCTTAACACACAAATACAGAAATCAAACTAAACTTGAACTTAAACATATACCTTATCCCTAACACACACAAATACACATAGAACTTACTTAAGCTATACCCAGTTCTAAAATCACATGACACACTTCCCCTCGAGTGATGTCATGCTGCTGTCCCTGAAAGGCATATTACAACAGTGTTATCACTTGGCAGGTGATGTGTGCCAGGCAGACCAAGTCCATGAGAGAAAGGTGGTCACACTATCATAATGATTTTGCAATTTGTATTTATTATGAGATGTGTGCACTGAATTCAGAAGCAATAATTACACCAAGACCTTTAGAGATTTGAAAATTAAATTAAAATTCTTGCTCTCAAAATAAAAGATTTCAAGCACATACATAACTCTACAATTACCACTATAATAATTCTTAAAATTCCAAATTAACCTGACTCCCAGTTACACTCCCTTTAAGGCAACAGACTAAAAATAGATGTTAGATTTAAAACAACTCAGCAAGTTAACACAATACAATAGCAATACCCTGCACAGAGGAATTCCAAGTGGCTTTTCCCCAACTTCAGTTCTGTTGGATAGCAGGCTTGTGCACAAATGCTTGAGGTTTCATTAAGACTATATCACACACTCGTGTTAGATCTTACATGGCATTCTGACACATAGCCTTTCATTCTCCCTGATAGATATATATTTCTCTCTTTGTAACATGAAAATTCTATTGTTCCAAATGTTTTTGAAACTGTCTCTTCCTCATAACAAATTCTTTCGTGGTGCCCATATTGCCAGGAGTCTTTGAGAAAAATAAGCACATTCATTAGTCTTGCTTATCTGGCTAGTTGTAAACAAGCTAAGATTCCTTTGAAATCCAACAACCCCTTCATTGAAATAAAAATGCAAATTCTCTTCATACCTTCCATGCTAAGCAGCATCCATGTTTCCTCAATAGCATGTCAAGCACCTAGCTCCTTTTGATCATTTTAAACTTCCAATCTAATTAACTCCAAATGTACTTAAATCACATGCAGACCCATCATGCGTACCCCCATAAACCTACTTCACAATATACTATAAAATATTATGAAAATTATTATACTTACATCACAATAGGAACCACTGCCTTAGACACTGAGGATCTAGGACAGCTAGGCCAATTCATGATTCATGATGGTGATAATGGGGGAATTCTGAAGGCTCTAAATCCATTGTCATACATTGTAAATCAGCAGTGAACTCACTTCAATCAGTGCGTCTTGTAGACACTGTGTTGGGTGGCAGACTGACTTCACTAAATAGGTTCCTGAGGGCCATGAGCCAATGTAGAATGAACTTGTCCACTCCTGTGTCCAGAATTCTCTTCGATCTGTGGTAAAACCTTGGGGCATTCATTGTGTGACCTGTGGATTATCCAGACTGCAGCCACTGTGCCCCAGTGATGGAGGGGGTGGATATTGAGTATAGTGGATTGAGAAAACATTCAGAGTTAAATATTGATATTTCTCTCCGTAGTTGGACTATCACAAGTGTGGAAAGTCAACACTCCACGAGAGGTGACAGCGCAGGAAGGTTCGTGTGTACAGATTCCATGTAATTACAGTTATCCATCATATTTAGTAGCGAGATCACCAGTCGGAATCTGGTATATAAGAAGGAATTGGGAAACATGGAATGAACGGTCTATAGCCTTTCACTCCAAGAATCACAATGGCAAGTTAACACGGTTCCACGATCGGACCCGGCTGTCTGGAGACCTGAAAGATGGTGACTGTTCCCTGATTATAAACAATGTCAGATGGGAAGATGCAGGATATTATTTATTCAGAACAGATTTTGACAGCAGGAATAGATACAACGATCTCCTGAAACCCAGCTTCACGTTTCTGGTAAGTGCTGTGTTATAATTACTCAACAATTCACATTCAACACTCAATGGGAAATAATAGTGTTTGATTTGCTTGTTTTTTGGCCGTGTTAACCAGCGCCACTATTTTTAATGATTTGTCTATTTCTGCTCCCAGATCCATGAGCTTATTGTGTGTGATTGAATCCACATCAAAGCTGTAACGTAAACCGAGCTGAGGGGTGATGACACCTCCCCCCTGAGTGAAGTGTCTCCTCCCCACTACACCTTCCACCCCTCACACTGTCTGTGTAAACCCCTGTCCCATCTCCAGCCTCTCTTTCCCCTCCAAAGTCCTTGAACGTGTTTCCATCTCCCAAATCCTTTCCCATCTTTCCCGGAACTCCATGTTTGAATCCCTCCAATCAGGTTCCCACCCCAGCCACTGTGCTGAAACAGCTCTTATCAAGGTCACAAATGGCATCCTGTGTGACTGTGACAAAGGTCAAATTTCCCTCCTCGTCCTTCTAGATCTGTCTGCAGCCTTTGACACGCTCGACCACACCATCCTCCTCCAACACCTCTCCACTGTCGTCCAGCTGGGTGGGACTGCTCTCCCCTGGCTCCATTCTTATCCATCTCATCGTAGCCAGAGACTCACTTGCAATGGCTTTGCAGCATCATCTGAACAGTGTTAGTTTTCACCTGTCCACTGAGGATCCCCAGCTCTACCTCACCACCACCTCTCTCGACTCCTCCACTGCTACTAAATTATCAGGCTGCTTATCCGACATCCAGTACTGGATGGGCAGAAATTCCCTCCAATTAAATATTGGAAAGACTGAAGCCATTGCCTTCATTCCCCACTCCAAACTCTGTTCCCTCGCTACCAACTCCATTCCTCTCCCTGGCAGCTCTCTGAGATTGAAGCCAATCTGTTCACAGCTTTGTTGTCCCATTTGATCCTGAGATGAGCTTCCGGCCTCATATCTGCGCCCTCACTAACACCGTCTATTTCCACCTCCGTAACATCGCACGACTTCAACCTGTCTCAGCTCATCTGCTGCTGAAACCCTCATCTACGCCTTCATTACCTCCAGACTCGACTGTTCCAACACACGCTCTACACTCCATAAACTTGAGGCCATCCAAAACTGCTGACCACGTCCTTACTGAAACCAAGTCCCATTCCCTTATCAGCCGCTCTGCTCGATGACCGAGACTGGCTCCTGGTCAAGCAAAGTCTCAATGTCACAATTTTTGAATATTTTTCCTCCCCATTACAGTAATCCTCACCTCTTGCTTCAGCCATGGCAACCCTCCCTATCTCAGGAGCCTCCTCCAGCCCCTACAACCCTCCCTATCTCTGTAACCTCCTCCAGCCCCTACAATCCTCTGAGATCTCTGCACTCCTCTAATTCCGGTCTCTTGAGCTACCCCCGATTCCCATCGTTGTGCCATTGGAAGCCATGCCTTCTGCTGCCTGGGGCCCCGAGCTCTGGAATTTTATCTCTAAACCTCTCCCCACCTCTCCCTCTCTCTCAATCTCTCTCTCTCTCACTCTCTCTTTCTCACTCTCTCCCTCTCTCTCTCTCGCTATCCCTTTTATCCCTATTTTAATATTCTTCATAACACAACAACATAAGAACATTAGAAATAGGAACAGGAGCAGGCCATTCGGCCCCTCGAGCCTGCTCTCACTGATCTGGTTGTGGCCTTAACTCCATTTTCCTGCCTGTCCCCCAAACCCTTGACTCCCTTGTCAATCAAAAACCTGCCTCACTCAGCCTTGAGTCTATTCAATGGCCCAGCCTCCACTGCTCTCTGGGGAAGAGAATTCCACAGGCTAGCGCCCCTCTGAGAGAGGAAATTCCTCCTCATCTCAGTCTTAAATGGGGGAGCCCTCATTCCGAAACTGTGCTCCCTGGTTCTAGATTCCCCCACGAGGGGGAAACATCCTCCCAGCATCCACCCTGTCAAGCCCCCTCGGAATCGGATATGTTTCAATAAGCTCACCCCTCATTCTTCTAAACTCCAATGGATACAGGCCCAACCTGCTCAACATTTCCTCACAGGACAAACCCTTTAATCCCAGGAATCAGCTAGGTGAAGCTTCTCTGAACTGCCTGTACACAATGATCCTGTTACAATCTCACTAACACCCTGTGCAGTTGTTGCAAGACTTCCCTCCTTTTATACTCCATCCCTTTGCAATAAAGGCCAACATTCCACTTGCCTTCCTCATTCCATGGTTTTCCTGAATGCTGACTTTCTGTGATTCATGTACAAGGACACCCAGATCCCTCTGTACTGCATTCTGCAGCCTGTCTCCAGTTAAATAATATTCTGTTTTTCTATTCTTCCTGCCAAAATAATTTGTTGCCATTCTCCTCAGTATTGACCATCCTCCAAATTCAGCCTCATCTGTAAATATCGGGTTCAGTGGATCCACAAACCATTCAGAGATAAATATTGAGATTTCTCTCCCCAGTTGGACTGTCACAAGAGTGGAAAGGTGACACTCCACGAGAGTTGACAGCTCAGGAAGGTTCGTGTGTACAGATTCCATGTCATTACAGTTATCCATCGTGTCTGGAAAACCAACCGCGAGGTGGAGTCTGGTTTAATAATGAGGAACAGATTCCCTGGGCTCCCATAGCCTTTCACTCCAAGGATCACAGTCACGAGTTACCACGGTTCCACCATCGGACCCGGCTGTCTGGAGACCTGAAAGATGGCGACTGTTCCCTGATTATAAACAACATCAGACGGGAAGATGCAGGACCTTATTTTTTCAGAATAGAATTTGACAATGGTCCGAGCTATAACTATTACCCTGTAACCCAGCTTCACGTTTCTGGTAAGTGCTGTGTTATAATTACTCAACAATTCACATTCAACACTCAATGGGAAATAACACAATCTGTGATGTTTACATATTAACACAAAACACAGCTTATTATAACACACTGTCTGATTCTCAATAAACTGGTGATAGCTTCCAGTTCATTCCTAAAGCAACCTCTAATACTCACTTTAATATCAATGATTAAATGTATTGACTGTGTCCATCAATGTTTTCGGGATATCCACTCCCACTGATCTCCCTAACCCTGTTTGACAGTCTTACATATCGACAAAAGAATGATTCACATTTCTTTAGCACCTTTCACCACCTCTGTAGGTCGCAAATGGATTCACAACCAATGAAATAATTCTTGAAATGTAGCCCTTGTTGTAATTTGGGAAACACAGTAGCCAATTTATTCACAGGAATCTCCCAGAAACAGCAATGTGATCAATAACCTGATCATCTGCTTTAGATGCCGGTTCAGTGATTGGTTCAAATGGATTCTCTCCTGCTGGGAACTGGATAGAATTTAAATCTGGAAGATTTCGGAGAAAGTAACAAGCCAGTGTGTCAGGAACTGTGAGCTGCTCCCCCACCCTCACCTGGGATTGTCAATTCAATTATCTCAAAGTGGAAGTGAATTCATCTAAGAGACAGAAACACCACTAAGTCTGAAAATAGGAAATTCTCTCCTGATCATTGTAATCTCTCAGTTCTGATATCATCCTTGTAAAAGTGCTTTCTCGTGTGGGACTGTGATTTCTATTTGAACTGATGCTTCACGTTATATTTCTCTAAAAGGATCCATTCTCTGTCTGTTAGATTTCACAGATAAACCCACGATATTCCCTGCTGAAATTATTGCAGGAAAGCGTGTGGATGTAAGCTGCACCTTCAACACAACGTGCAATGGAACAGCAGCACCTGTCTTAACCTGGGACACTCCCACTGACGTACCTGGATCAGTCTCAAACACTGTAACTCAGCATGATGTCACTCTGACCTATACTTCTGTTCTGACCCTGATCCCATCACTCAAACACCACGGACAGACTCTCAGCTGCAGAGTGAGATATCCATCTGTTTCATCGGAGCGGACCCTCATACTAACTGTGCAATGTAAGTATGAACACCCTTCATTCTATACTAGCTGTAATAGGATACATTGTGCAGAGCAAAATCCCACAAACTTCACTGGGTTGAAGACAAAACTGGTCCTTTTTTAATGAGTGATATTGACCAGGGAGAGCTCTTCCTTGTATTGACCCTTGGGATTGTTTATCCCAACCTGATAGGGCAGAGGGGGCCCAGGTTGTAACTATCAGTGTGTGGCAGAGAATGAACATGGAGCAGTGGAGGGATTCATAACCATCACTGTGGAATGTGAGTGTGGAGATACATTTGTTTGTTTGTTGTCTCCGTGGTCTCCGTGGAGCCATTGGGATCGTGTTGTTTTTAATCCAGTATTCTTCAATCCTCGCTCAGTCCACGTTATCCACACACCCAATTTTTCCTCTCCCTTTCTGTTTTTGCTCTCAGTTTCTCCTTCAATGCTTGTCAGGACAAGGCTGTCAGGTCTTCGTTTCCAATCTCCGTACTTGACGACCTTTCTCTCTCTAACTGTCCTGAACAACCCTTTTAATTGCTGAACGTCTCCTCTTGATCTAAGCCACTCATTGGTCTTTCTGTCCATCCAGCTGATTCTGAGCATCTGGCAGCATCTGTGGAGAGAAAGACAGGGTTAGCGTTTGGAGTCCGTAAGACTCCTCTTCAGAGCTAAAGGGAAGTAGACATGTGGTGAAATATATCCTGTCTAAGGGGGGGCGATGGGACAGGTGGAGCTGGATAGAAAACCAGCGATAGGTGGAGGCAATGGAGAGATTGTGGAAGGTGTCATAAACAAAAGGTCAAAGGGTTGTTAACAGTGGTGGTATTGGATAAAGGAGGTGCTAATGGTGACATTAAGCAGAGTGTGATAATGGGCGGACCAGGGTAAGCACTCTGGAAAGAGACAGATGACCCTCGTGGGGGTGTGGCAGGGGGAGGGGACGGTGGAGGGAATAAAGATCGAAAATAGACTAAAATCTGCGGATAAAACAATCAATAAAAATGGAAATGAATTTCAAATAATAATAATGAAAATAAGTGGAAAAAAATTAACAAATAAAACAATTAAAATGAATATATAAAAAAAGGGGATCAAAAAGCAGTGAAGATTCGTGGAGCAAGTTCATGATCTGAAATTGTTGAATTCAATATTCAGTCCGGAAGGCTGTAAAGTGCCTGGTCGGAAGATGAGGTGCTGTTCCTCCAGTTTGCGGTGGGCTTCACTGGAACAATGCAGCAGGCCAAGGACGGACATGTGGGCATGAGAGCAGGGTGGGGTGTTAAAATGGCAAGCGACAGGGAGGTCTGGGTCATGCTTGCGGACAGACCAAAGGTGTTCATCAGAGCGATCACCCAGTCTGTGTTTGGTGTCTCCAATGTAGAGGAGACCACATTGGGAGCAGTGAATGCAGTAGAACAAATTGAGGGAAGCGCAAGTGAAATGCTGCCTCAACTGGAAGGAGTGTTTGTGCCCTTGGACGGTGAGAAGGGGGGAAGTAAAGGGGCAGGTGTTGCACCTTCTGTAATTGCATGGGAAGATGCCATGGGTGGAGGTTGAGGTGTTGAGGGTGATGGAGGAATGGACCATGGTGTCCTGGAGAGAACGATCCCTATGGATTGCCAACAGTGGGCGGTGAAGGGAAGATGTGTTTGGTGGTGGCATCATGCTGGAGTTGATGGAAATGGCGGAGGATGATCCTTTGAATGCGGAGGCTGGTGGGGTGATAAGTGAGGACAAGGGGGACCTCATCATGGTTCAGGGAGGGAGAGGAAGGTGTGAGGGCGGATGCGCGGGAGATGGGCCAGACATGGTTCAGGGCCCCATCACCCACCGTGGGTGTGAAACCTTGGTTAATGAAGACGCAGGACATGTCAGAAGGGCTGTTTTGGAAAGTGGCATCATCGGATCTGATACGACGGAGGCGAAGGAACTGAGAGAATGGGATGGAGTCCTTACAGGAAGCGGGGTGTGAGGAGCTGAATTCGAGGTCTGTGTGGGGGTCAGTGGGCTTGTAATGGATATTGGTGGACAGTCTATCACCAGAAGTTGAGACAGGGAGATCAAGGAAGGGAAGGGAAGTGTCAGAGATGGACCCTGTGAGAATGATGGAGGGGGGAAACTTGGAAGCAAAATAGATAAATCTTCCCAGGTCCAGACTGAGCATGAAGCAGCATCGAAACAGTCATCGATGTTCCAGAGAAAGAATGTGGGAGGGGATCTGAACTCCGCACTAGTGACTGGACTGGAGGGTTTCTCAGCTGAAGCCACGGCCGCCAATGGTGGAGAGATGGGAATGGGAGAATGTGCAAGGGGTCAGAATTGGAGGAGCGCAGAGATTTCGGAGAGCTGTGGGGTGTGGGGATTACCTGCTGATTGTTCTCTGTCTTTGTTCCAGATCCCCCACAGGAGACGATGGTGTCCATCAGCAGATCCTCAGGTGGGATAAGAGAGGGAAGCAATATCACATTAACCTGCTCCAGTGAAAGTGTCCCACCGATATCTCATTACACTTGGTTCAGGATCGAGAGGAACACCAGCACCCAGTTAAACACAAGTAGCCGCACTCTCTCCTTCACTCCTGTAACACGGGAGAATGATGCAGGTTTCTACTGCACAGCGAGGAACTCAATGGGTAACAGCACCTCCAACATTACCCACCTGAACGTACAATGTAAGCATTTTACTCCCCCTGTCTCTGCTTAAAACTCAAACACTTTCTGTCTGAGGGCAGCTTCCTTGCTGTGGATTAGCATAACTAGCATCACCTCCCTGCTTTTTTCACCCTGCACCTCTCCGAGATACATAAGGAGATATTAGAACAGGGATTGAAAGCTCAGAGAAAGAGGCCGGATTTTAAGGAGTGTTTGAAATGAGGAGAGAGATAGAAATGGAGAGGTTTACGGAGGGAATTCCAGAGCTCGGGGCCCAGGCAGCTGAAGACACGGCCGCCAATGGTGGAGCGATAGGAATCGGGGGATGGTCAAGAGGCCGGAATTGGAGGAGCGCAGAGACCTCGGAGCGATGTAGATGCTGGAGGAGGTTACAGAGATAGGGAGGGTTATAGGGGCTGGAGGAGGTTACAGAGATAGGGAGGGTTGAAGGGGCTGGAGGAGGTTACAGAGATAGGGAGGGTTGTAGGGGCTGGAGGAGGTTACAGAGATAGGGAGGGTTGAAGGGTCTGGAGGAGGTAACAGAGATTGGGAGAGGGTAAGGAGGAATTTGAAACGATGTTAATTTTAAAATTGTGGCATTGTCGGACCGGGAGCCAGTGTAACTCAGTGACCAACAGGGAGTGATGTGTGAACGGGACTCGGTGTGAGTTAGGACATGGGGACAGCAGAGTTTGGGATGAGCTGATGTTTCCGGAGAGTGGAAGATGGGAGGTCGGGCAGGAGAGTGTTGGGATAGTTGAATGCGGAGGTAACAAAGGCAGGAATGAGTGTTTCAGTGTTAAGATTCTATCTTACGCTCTAACTTTGCTATGACGTTGTCTCATTGTTGTCCTTCCCTCGTCAGATAAGCCGGAGATTTCCCAGCAGTCGGAGTGCACTCAGAGGTCAGAGGGGGTCACCTGCGTCTGTGTGGCCACCTCCAACCCATCCGGAGACCTCACCTGGCACCTGCCCAGTGCCAACATCAGTGGTAACCAAACACATGGCGGTTTTGTGTCGTGGCAGGTCAGAGATGGGCATCTGGTGACTGGTTCCCTCACCCTGATGAGACCCCAGGATGAGGGGGGAGTGATAACATCCTGCTCGGTTCAAAACCCACACGGGGAAGACATGTTTAAGGTGTATCTGTGGGTCAAAGGTGAGAGACTCGCTCAGGATCGATCTCCACTCAGCTGGATTGATCCCTAAACTCGAGAATTCCCTCCCTCAACCTCTCCACCTCTCTCTCTACCTCCTCTAAGATGCTCTTTACAACTTACCCATTTGACCAAGCTTTGAATCACCTGACCTCATGTGACAATGGCAACACTTGGTCAAATTGGAGCCAGGCCGTTCAGGGGGTGATGTCAGGAAACACTTCTTCACACAAAGGGGAGTGGAAATCTGGAACCCTCTCCACCAGATAAGCTGCTTCATTGGGTGCAAGACAGAAAGCTTTGACAAAATGTCCTTTCTCAGCAATACTCAGGTTCTCCTCCCAAACGACTAAATATTATATATAAACATTACATAGATTACATCGAGAAACATTATATATAAATATTACATAGATTCCATCGAGAAAAATTATATATAAATATTACATAGATTACATCGAGAAAAATTATATATAAATATTACATAGATTACATCGAGAAAAAATATATTTAAATGTTACATAGATTACATCGAGAATCACGATAGCTGATTTGTGCAGAGCAAGATCCCACAAACAACAGCGTGAAATTGAGGTGATAATTGATTATTTTAGTGAGGTTAGTTGATACATTTATATAGAAATTACACATATAATTACACATTTAGTGAGGAAAACCTGTCCATTTTAACAGGTCTGGGTGTATAAGTGACTCCAGTCTCAAACACCAACATGGTTAACTCTTACCTGCCCTCTGAACTGCTCTCCCAGTTTGGGACAAACCAGTGGTTCAGGAGGAAGACCCCCCACCACCTTCTCAAGGGGAAACTAGGGATGGACAATAAATGTCAGCATCGCCCGAGAATGAGTATTTAAATACTGAGTGAGTGTATCGCTTCTCGAGATACATCGGAGCATCATTGTAAACCTGTAGTGCAGTAATTAATGGCTGTTTTTACAGGTAGAGACTCCAGTAAATGGACAGTAGGATTGTTCACGGCTGGGATCATGTTGAGTGTTTTCCTGGCTGGAATCTTCATCTTCATCTGTGTGAGAAAGTAAGTCTGAAGATTTAACTTGATTTTAATATAAACACTTGTTTAGGACTAATTAGACAGTTTTTACAAAGGGCCAGCACAGGCACGATGGGCTGAGTGGCTTCCTCCTGAGCTGTGAGATTTTAAATTCTTTCATCGCATGTGGCTGTCACTGGCGTGGCCAATACTAATTGCCAATCTCTAATTGGCCCTTGAAAAGGTGGTGGCGAGCTGCCTTCTTGACCCGCTGCAGTCCATGTGGTGTAGGTACACCCACAGTGCTGTTAGAGAGGGAGCTCCAGGATTTTGACCCAGCGACAGTGAAGGAACGGTGATATATTTCCAAGTCAGGATGGTGAGTGACTTGGAGGGGAACTTCCAGGTGGTGGTGTTCCCATGTGTCTGCTGCCCTTGTCCTTCTAGATGGTAGAGGTCGTGGGTTTGGAAGGCGCTGTCGAAGGAGCCTTGCTGAGTTGCTGCAGTGCATCTTGTAGATGGTACACACACTGCTGCCACTGTGTGTTCATGGTGGAGGGAGTGAATGTTTAATGTGGGGGATGGGGTGTAGATCAATCGAGCTGCTTTGTTGTGGATGGTGTCAAGCTTCTTGATTCTGTGCTTTGTGCAGAAGTGATTTAAAGAGAGAGTCCCAGTCATTGGTGTAAGGTTACAGTGGGCCCTGTGTCTGTGCTGCACTGACTCTCTGCTATGTGATAACCACAGTGTGATATTGTGTTATTGCAGGAGGAAGACAGTGACGGAGGAGAGAGTTTCAGGGACCAGAGACATTGCATTGACCCCTAGTCCACTCTCTGTGATGCGCAAGGTACAGGAGCTGTTTACACTCACTCCAAAGCTTCAATCTCAGTGTGTAGACAACAAATATCCCAGATTCCCAGCCCAGTTACCCACTGATTTGTACCTGTGGAGTCAGCAATGGTTCAGTATCATTCTGTCTCTCTGTTATGACACAGCAACTGGTAAAGGCTGTTGTTTAAAATCCCAGAGGGAAACTTTAAACAACTGTCATAACCTATATTTCCCAGTGGAATGTTTGAGATGCAGCTCTAAATTCAGGAATAAGACCATCAGTTCTCGAGATGGGTTTATATCAAACTAAATGAGACATTTATTAATTTGCACAAGTTAAACATATGCACATGGCTACAAACTAGTATTATCATAACTTTTTAACAAATTATCAAACTAATCTCCTCTAATACAACCCATAGACTTTAAGCAGACACCAGGCAAAGCATTTTCACCTCACAAATTCCAAATGAGGTTCCTTTCACTTTGGTTCCTTTGCACTCAGGTGTAGGCTTACAGCTGCTTTGATGTTACAAGCCTCTGTTCTGCACACACAAAACTGCTCAAGTTATACCCAGCTCTTCTCTTTGAATGTAAATTCTCATTGTATCATCAGGACCTTTGAACTCCATCTCT
Source organism: Isurus oxyrinchus (assembly GCA_026770705.1). Lineage (NCBI taxonomy): Eukaryota > Metazoa > Chordata > Chondrichthyes > Lamniformes > Lamnidae > Isurus > Isurus oxyrinchus. The sequence goes on along the minus strand of JANJGN010000546.1, from coordinate 148,433 downwards.
TCTAACTATAAATCCTCTGTCATAGTATCAATTTTATTAGTAATATAAACGTTGATTGGTTTAAAATTTCACGCTCAGGCCTTGAATGCTCTGTTTAAAAATGCAAATTGCATCTTTATCCCTCAGTTTACATCTGAAAACTACTATACATCAAAATACCCAGACTGGCTGGCTTTAATCCAATTAAAACACACACAGACTAAACCCCTATGCGAATAAAAATAATTTCCAATAACATGATATCCATTGATCGCATCATGACAGTCTCTCTCTCTATCTCAACCTCCCTTTCTTTCTCTCTCTTTCTCTCTCTCTCTTCCTCTCTCTGATTACAAGGTCCATGTTATCGAGCCTCTACCAGACACTTGAGTGAAGAATCCAAGCCGTCACTCACCAGAGCCATTACCGAGGGAATGCAAGACTGACAGAGGGTCAGTACTGAGGGAGTGCTGCACTGTCGGAGGGTCAGTACTGAGGGAGTGCTGCACTGTCGGAGGGTCAGTACTGAGGGAGCGCTGCACTGTCGGAGGGTCAGTACTGAGGGTGTGCAAGACTGACAGAGGGTCAGTAATGAGGGAGTGCGAGACTGACAGAGGGTCAGTACTGAGGGAGTGCGAGACTGACAGAGGGTCACTATTGAGGATGTGCTGCACTGTCGGCGGGTCAGTACTGAGGGAGCACTGCACTGCCATAGGTGGTTTCTTTCATAAGACATGGGAGAGAGAGTTAAACCCACTGAGACACGACTGACATTAACGAAGCTGCACAATAATTTAACCCTATCAGTGCCAGTAAATGATGTGAGGATGTCTTCTGTTTCCATTTCTCTGTAGGGTAAACAGAACGTGCTGATTACTGAGCCCCGGAACACAACCAGAGCCACAACTAGTGAGGGGGAGACCCCAGCTCCCCGGGGTCTCTCTGAAGGTCCAGTGGGAGGCGATGTTGGACATGGGAATCCGGACAAACCTGAAGAGTTTCTCTACGCCAATCCCCAAGTCTTGAGGATGTCCAGTGGTGATGGGTCTGTCCACAGGGAAGAGGAGACGGAATTAGCACAGATCAGGTTCGAGCACAACTGAATGAGAAATGGGGAGTGGGAGTGAGGAGGTATGGGGTTGGGGGTAGGGATTGAGATTCCTGGGAACAGGAAACAACCCACGGGGGGAGAGGGGGAGAGAGGGAGGAAGGGATGGGATTGGGCTGCGGTTGGTGTGGTTTGGAATGAAATGCTTCTCCAGAGAGGACTGGATGCTGAGCCATTGGGGATAGAGATTCACTATCTCTCTCTGTCTCTCTCTCTCTCGTTCTCTCTCTGTCTCTCTCTGTCTCTCTCTCTCTCTCGTTCTCTCTCTCTCTCTCTCTCTCTCTCCCTGTCTCTGTCTTTCTTTCTGTGTCTGTCTCTCATTCTCTATCTCCAGCTCCTCCTTTAAGATGCCCGTTAATAACTGACTTTGTTGACTCAGCTGTTGGTCTCCTGTCCCTAATATCTCCTCATGTGCCTCAGAGTCAGGTGAAGATGTGACTAACAATCCCCGGATGAGCCTTGGGACATTTAGCTACATTAAAGGTGCTATATAAATGCATGTTGTTGTAGTAACTCGGATCTGCTTTGATTAACAATGGAACCACAAAGGCTCCTTCGACAGGGCGTGTGTGCAGCAGGATCACAGTAAATACATTGAGCTGTGAGATTTTTAATTCTTTCATCGAATGTGACTGTCACTGGTGATGTCAGTATTAATGCCCATCTCTAATTGCCCTTGAGAAGGTGTTGGTGAGCTGCCTTCTTGACCCGCTGCAGTCCATGTGGTGTAGGTACACCCACAGTGCTGTTAGAGAGGGAGCTCCAGGATCTTGACCCAGCGACAGTGAAGGAACGGTGATATATTTCCAAGTCAGGATGGTGAGTGACTTGGAGGGGAACTTCCAGGTGGTGGTGTTCCCATGTGTCTGCTGCCCTTGTCCTTCTAGATGGTAGAGGTCGTGGGTTTGGAAGGTGCTGTTGAAGGAGCCTTGCTGAGTTGCTGCAGTGCATCTTGTAGATGGTACACACACTGCTGCCACTGTGTGTTCATGGTGGAGGGAGTGAATGTTTAATGTGGTGGATGGGGTGTAGATCAATCGGGCTGCTTTGTCCTGGATGGTGTCAAGCTTCTTGATTCTGTGCTTTGTGCAGAGGTGATTTAAAGAGAGAGTCCAGTCGTTGGTGTAAGGTTACAGTGGGCTCTGTGTCTGTGCTGCACTGACTCTCTGCTATATGATAACCACAGTGTGATATTGTGATATTACAGGAGAAAGACAGCGATGGAGGAGAGAGTTTCAGGGACCAGTGACATTGCATTGACCCCCAGTCCACTCTCTGTGAAGCACCAGGTACAGGAGCTGTTTACACTCACTCCAAAGCTTCAATCTCAGTGTGTAGACAACACATGTCCCAGATTCCCAGCCCAGTTACCCACTGATTTGTACCTGTGGAGTCAGCAATGGTTCAGTATCACGCTGTCTCTCTGTTATGACACAGCAACTGGTAAAGGCTGTTGTTTAAAATCCCAGAGGGAAACTTTAAACAACTGTCATAACCTATATTTCCCAGTGGAATGTTTGAGATGCAGCTCTAAATTCAGGAACAAGACAACCAGTTCTCGAGATGATTTTATATCAATCTACATGAGACATTTATTAAGTTTCACAAGTTAAACATATGCACATGGCTACAAACTAGTATTAGCATAACTTTATAACAAATTCTCAAGCTAATCTCCTCTAAGACAACCCATAAACTTTAAGCAGACACCAGGCAAAGCATTTTCACATCACAAATTCCAAATGAGTTTCCTTTCACTTTGGTTCCTTTGCAGACAGGTGTAGGCTTACAGCTGCTTTGATGTTACAAGCCTCTGCTCTGCATACACAAAACTGCTCAAGTTATACCCAGCTCTTGGGTGTATTGAAGACGGAGATTGATGGGCTCTTGATTGGTAAGGGGATCAAAGGTTAGGAGAGAAGTTGGGAGAATGGGGTTTGTGAAACATATCAGCCATGTATGAATGGTGGAGCAGACTCGATGGACCGAATGGTCTAATTTCTCCTCCTATGTCTTATGGTCTTATGGCTTCTGTTTGAAGGTAAATTCGCAATGTATCATCAGGACCTTTGAACTCCATCTCTTCCAATAATAAATCCCCTTTCATCGTATCAATTTTATTAGTAATATAAACGTTGATTGGTTTAAGATTTCACTGTCAGACTTTGAATGTTTTATTTAAAAATGCAAATTACCACTTTACCTCTTTGTTTACATCTCAAAACTACTATACATCAAAGCACCCAGACTGGCTGGCTTTAATCCAATTAAAATACACACAGGCACACACACAGACTAAACCTCTGTTTAAAAAGACAGTTTGCAATTACAATACAAACATTAATAGATTAATAACACTCTGTCTCTATCCCTCCTCTATCTCTCTCTCTCATCCTCTCTCTGATTACAAGGTTCATGTTACTGAGCCTCACACCAGGCACCTGAGTGCAGAATCCAAGCCGTCACTCACCAGAGCCATTACCGAGGGAGTCCGGGACTTACAGAGGGTCAGTACTGAGGGAGTGCTGCACTGTTGGAGGGTCAGTACTGAGGGAGTGCTGCACTGACAGAGGGTCAGTACTGAGGCAGTGCTGCACTGTCGGAGGGTCAGTACTGAGGGAGTGCTGCACTGCCATAAGTGGTTTCTTTCATTCGATGTGAGAGAATTAAGTGAGTCTGCACAATAATGTATCAGTGCCAGTAAATGATGTGAGGATGCCTTCTGTTTCCATTTCTCTGTAGGGTAAACAGAACGTGCTGATTACTGAGCCCCGGAACACAACCAGAGACACAACTAGTGAGGGGGAGACCCCAGCTCCCCGGGGTCTCTCTGAAGGTCCAGTGGGAGGCGATGTTGGACATGGGAACCCTGACAAACCCGACGAGCTTTTCTACGCCAACATCAACTTTTCAAAGCTGCCCAGCGGTGACAGGACTGTGCACAGGAGCGAGGACACGGAATACGCACAGATCAGGTTCCAGAAAAACTGAGTGTGAAACAGGGAGCGGGGCTGTGGGGTGTGTGCAGCCAACATGGTCAAATAGTAATGAACAGAAATATGATGTTGCTCAACTTTTTTGATTGGTTCTGAGTGAGCTTTCTGAATGCTGCACCTTTTTCCATGCTGTAAAAGATTGTGAGAAGCTTTGAATTATGTATAATTTTACATCTGTTAATACAAGGTGAGGTGAGAGTGACTGCCTTTGACATCAAGGCTGCATTTGACCGAGTGTGGCATCTAGGATCCCGAGCAAAACTGGAGTCAATGGGAATCAGGGGTGGTACGAAAGTATAATAATTTGCTTAATATTTTCCTGGTTTGTTGTAAACTAGGTTTATGGGTGTGAGTGTCTGTCTGTGTGGTTTAATTACATCTGGAGTCAGGTAGACTGCAAGTTTGAGATTATCAAAAGAAGCTAGGTGTAGAAATGTAATTGAAATGCTAATGAGTGAACATGGAGGCTGACTTAGCATGTGAGGTGAGAAAGGGAATTTTAATTTTTAGATAAGTGACGGGATTGTTTGGATTTCAAAGGGCTGTTGGTCTGTTTACAACGAGGCCGATATGCAAGGCAAAGGAGTGTGTTTATTTTTCCCAAAGGTTATTGACAACATTGGCAACATGAAAGTTTTTATATTATGGGAAATGTATAATTCCCAAGACATTTGGAACAATGAAATTTACATATCAAAGAGAGAGGAACATCAACAAAGGAGAATGAAAGGCTATGTTGGGGATCATGTAAAATCTAACAAGAGTGTGTGAATCAGCCTTGAAGAAGCCTCCAGGCATTTGTCCATAGGTCTGTTATGTTCAGTGACTGTCGTTCGAGAAAGCCATTTGGAAATCCACTCTCAAGTGTGTTCTGTGTTACGTTGCTGGTTTTGTTTTTAAATCTAAAATCTATTTTGGTTTATTGCCTAAAAGGAGTTTTATTGCTCACTTCCAGACTTCCCAATGCCTGACCACCATCTTCAAGGTTAATTAGGAAGTTTAGGATTTGTTATAGTAGTAACCGTATCCTTATGTGTGCGCTTTAAATCTTAAATAAATATTAAAATTTAATTTTTAAGATCTCTAAATGTCTTGGTTGACACATTACTCCTGAATTCAGTGCACACATCTCATAATAAATACAAATTGCAAAACCGTTGTGATAGTGTGACCAAGTTTCCCTTGTGGATTTGGTCCCCCTGGCAAACATCATCTACCACATCATAACAGAGGGAAAACTTTCCACTGGTTGGAGCCATACCCAGCACAAAGGAAGAGAGTTGAGGTTGTTGGAGGTCAATCATCTCAGTTCCAGGACATCACTGCAGGAGTTACTCAGGGTAGTGTCCAAGGCCCAACCACCTTCAGCTGCTTCATCAATGACCTTCCTTCCATCATAAGGACAGAAGTGTGGATGTTCACTGATGATTGCACAATGTTCAGCACCATTCACGGCTCCTCAGATACTGAAGCAGTCCTTGTCCAAATGCAGCAAGACCTGGACAATATCCAGGCTTGGGCTGACAAGTGTCAGGCAATGACCATCTCCAATAAGAGAGAATCTAGCTATCGCTCCTTGATGTTCAATGACATTACCACTGCTGAATACCCAACTATCAACATCCTGGTGGTTACCATTGACCAGAAATTGTACTGGACCAGCCATAAAAATACTGTGGTTTCAAGAGCAGGTCAGAGGCTGGGAATCATGCAGTGAGTAACTCACTCCAGACTCCCCAAAACCTGTCCACCGTCTTCAAGGCACAGGTCAGGAGTGTGATGGAAGACTCTCCACTTGCCTGGATGAGTGCAGCTCCAACAAGATTCAATAAATTCAACACCACTCAGGACAAAGCAGCCCCACTAGTTCGGCTCCCCATCCACAAACATTCACTCTCTGCACAACCGACACACAGTAGCAGCAGTGTGTACCAGCTACAAGGTGCACTGCAGGAACTCACCAAAACTCCTTAGGCAGCACCTTCAAACACACGACCACTACCATCTCAAAGTACAGGTCAGCAGATACATGGTAACACCACCACCTGGAAGTTACCCTCCAAGTCACTCACTATCCTGACTTGGAAATATATCGGCCGTTCCTTCACAGTCACTGGGTCCTAATCCTGGAACTCCCTCCCTAACAGCATTGTGGGTGTACCTACACCACATAGAATGCAACAGTTCAAGAAGGCAGCTCATTACCATATTCTCAAGGGCAGTTAGGGATGGGCAATAATTCTGGCCTCGCCAGTTCCGTCCACATCCCATAAATGAATATAAAAAACAAGCAATTAAAATGCTCAGACATTTCTCTATATTGTTTTTCAAATGAAATACCATACTCTGGTGAATAACTGCATTCTCCAAGGCACCATTTCCTGTTATCATATGCCCTTTTCATTATTTACAATCATGTACCTTCGTTTGTAATGTAACATTCCCAAGTAAACATGTCACACTGTAGTTACACCCTCCTGCCAGTGGCGGTGCTCTAGTGTCATAGTTTTACCTCTCAGAAGATGGAGGAAATATATCCACTGTGTTTACAATATTAGAAACACTCAGGGGTGACCAGGGGATTCTTTAGGTCATGTTTACGATGTTGTTAAGATACAAGGGGCCAGTGGGATTTTTCCTACTGCGTTTGCAATGTTGTTAAGACAGGATTCAGGTGAAAGATGACCTTCAACCCATCATCCCTCTCATGCCGCGAGGGAACAATAGCCTTAAGTCAGGGCCTGGCAGTTTGTGGGAACAGTCCCTGTGCCCGATTGGATAGGCTCAAAGTGAACCCAATGTTGGGTCTTGAGCCTCAAGATCCTGGAACAGGCACAGAGTGGACACCTCGGATGGATGTCAAAAACCCCATGGACACTTTTTGGGTGAAGTGTAGGGGGTGGGTATGGAGTCGGGTGGGGCAGTTATCCCCAGGGTCCTGGGACCAATATTTATCCCTAAACCAACATCATTAAAAAAAAACAGATGTATCTCACTGCTGTTTGTGGGATCCTGCTGTGCAGAAATTGTCTGCCATGTTTCCTACTGTTCCACAGCATCCACTGTTCAAAACCATTTCTCAGGGAATGAAGGACTATCTGTGAAGTGCAGATCCCCGTTGTAATGTAGGAAACACCACAGTCAATTTGCGCACAGCAAGCTCCCACAAACAGCAATGTGAGAATGAGCCAGACCATCCGTTTTTAGGGTGTTAGTTGGGGGTAAATATTGGCCCCAGTATTCTAAGGCACTCGATACAGGGTTGAATTTAAGAAGTTTTTGAAGTGTCCGGCACAGTTTTCTAAAGCTCCTCTCAGACCCCACCTGTAGTCACTGGGGTCAGTCCTGGACCCCGCACCTCAGGGAGGGGATATTGTCCTCAGAGGGGCTGCAGCCCAGAGTCACCAGAACGATCCCGGGGCTGAAAGGGTTAAATCCCGAGGACAGGTTGCACAGACCAGGCTTGTGTTCCCTCGAGTCTCGAAGATTAAGGGGTGATCTAATCGAGGGGTTTAAGATGATTAAAGGATTCAATGGGGTCAACAGAGAGAAACTATTTCCCCTGGTGGTGGGGGTGAGGTGAGGGGGTGGGGGTGGGGGGTGGGGGTGGGGGTGAGGTGAGGGGGGGTCCAGAACAAGGGGGCAGAACCTTAAAATTGGAGCCAGGCCGTTCAGGGGGTGATGTCAGGAAGCACTTCTTCACACAAAGGGGGATGAGGAAAGGGATGAGGAGGGGGATGAGGAGGGGGATGAGGAGGGAGATGAGGAGGGAGATGAGGAGGGGGATGAGGAGGGAGATGAGGAGGGGGATGAGGAGGGGATGAGGAGGGAGATGAGGAGGGAGATGAGGAGGGGATGAGGAGGGGGATGAGGAGGGGGATGAGGAGGGAGATGAGGAGGAGGATGAGGGGATGAGATGAGGGTTGAGGAGGGGATGATGAGGGGATGAGGAGGGGATGAGGAGGGAGATGAGGAGGGGATGAGGAGGGGATGAGGAGGGGGATGAGGAGGGAGATGAGGAGGAAGATGAGGAGGGGATGAGGAAGAGGATGAGGAGGGAGATGAGGAGGAGGATGAGGAGGGGATGAGGAGGGGGATGAGGAGGGGATGAGGAGGGAGATGAGGAGGGGGATGAGGAGAGGGATAGGGAGGGGGATGAGGAGGGGATGAGAAGGGGATGAGGAGGGGGATGAGGAGGGAGTTGAGGAGGGGATGAGGAGGGGGATGAGGAGGGGGATGAGGAGGGGGATGAGGAGGGAGATGAGGAGGGGATGAGGAGGGGGATGAGGAGGGGGATGAGGAGGGAGGTGAGGAGGAGGATGAGGAGGCGATGAGGAGGGGGATGAGGAGGGAGATGAGGAGGAGGATGAGGAGGGGATGAGGAGGGGATGAGCAGGGAGATGAGGAGGAGGATGAGGAGTGGATGAGGAGGGGGATGAGGAGGGGATGACGAGGGGAAGAGGAGGGGGATGAGGAGGGAGATGAGGAGGGGATGAGGATGAGGAGGGAGATGAGGAGGGGGATGAGGAGGGAGATGAGCAGGGAGATGAGGAGGTGATGAGGAGGGGGATGAGGAGGGGGATGAGGAGGAGGATGAGGAGGGGGATGAGGAGGGGGATGTGGTGGGGGATGAGGAGGGAGATGATGCGGAGGGGGAAGAGGAGGAGGAAGAGGAGGGAGATGAGGAGGTAGATGAGGGGGGGATGAGGAGGAGGATGAGGAGGGGAATGAGGAGGGGGATGAGGAGGGGGATGATGAGGGAGATGAGGAGGTAGATGAAGAGGGGGAAGCAGAGGGGATGATGAGGGGATGAAGAGGTGGATGAGGAGGGGGATGAGGAGCGTGATGAGGAGGGGGATGAGGAGGGGGAGGGGGAGGTGGAGGGGGATGAGGAGGGGAATGAGGAGGGGGATGAGGAGGGGATGAGGAGGGAGATGAGGAGGTGGATGAGGAGGGGATGAGGAGGGAGATGAGGAGGAGGATGAGGAGGGGATGAGGAGGTTGATGAGGAGGGAGATGAGGATGATGAGGAGGGGATGAGGAGGGGGATGAGGAGGGGATGACGAGGGGATGAGGAGGGGGATGAGGAGGGAGATGAGGAGGGGATGAGGAGGGAGATGAGGAGGAGGATGAGGAGGGGATGAGGAGGGGGATGAGGAGGGTGATGAGGAGGAGGATGAGGAGGGGATGAGGAGGGGGATGAGGAGGGAGATGAGGAGGAGGATGAGGAGGGGATGAGGAGCGGGATGAGGAGGGGATGAGGAGGGAGATGAGGAGGGGGATGAGGAGGGGATGAGGAGGGGGATGAGGAGGGAGATAAGGAGGGGATGAGGAGGGGGATGAGGTGGGGGATGAGGAGGGAGATGATGCGGAGGGGGAAGAGGAGGATGAAGAGGAGGGAGATGAGGAGGTAGATGAGGAAGGGATGAAGAGGAGGATGAAGAGGGGAATGAGGAGGGGGATGAGGAGAGGGATAGGGAGGGGGATGAGGAGGGGATGAGAAGGGGATGAGGAGGGGGATGAGGAGGGAGTTGAGGAGGGGATGAGGAGGGGGATGAGGAGGGAGGTGAGGAGGAGGATGAGGAGGCGATGAGGAGGGGGATGAGGAGGGGGATGAGGAGGGGAGATGAGGAGGGGATGAGGATGAGGAGGGAGGTGAGGAGGGGGATGAGGAGGGGGATGAGGAGGGAGATGAGCAGGGAGATGAGGAGGTGATGAGGAGGGGGATGAGGAGGGGGATGAGGAGGGGGATGAGGTGGGGGATGAGGAGGGGGATGATGCGGACGGGGAAGAGGAGGAGGAAGAGGAGGGAGATGAGGAGGTAGATGAGGGGGGATGAGGAGGAGGATGAGGAGGGGAATGAGGAGGGGGATGAGGAGGGGATGAGGAGGGAGATGAGGAGGTAGATGAGGAGGGGGAAGCGGAGGGGATGATGAGGGGATGAAGAGGAGGATGAGGAGGGGGATGAGGAGGGTGAGGGGGAGGTGGAGGGGGATGAGGGAGGGGAATGAGGAGGGGGATGAGGGGATGAGGAGGGAGATGAGGAGGAGGATGAGGAGGGGATGAGGAGGGAGATGAGGATGATGAGGAGGGGATGAGGAGGGGGATGAGGAGGGGATGACGAGGGGATGAGGAGGGGGATGAGGAGGGAGATGAGGAGGGGATGAGGAGGGAGATGAGGAGGAGGATGAGGAGGGGATGAGGAGGGGGATGAGGAGGGTGATGAGGAGGAGGATGAGGAGGGGATGAGGAGGGGGATGAGGAGGAGGATGAGGAGGGAGATGAGGAGGGGGATGAGGAGAGGGATAGGGAGGGGGATGAGGAGAGGATGAGGAGGGGATGAGGAGGGAGATAAGGAGGGGGATGAGGAGGGGATGAGGAGGGAGATGAGGAGGGGATGAGGAGGGAGATGAGGAGGGGATGAGGAGGGGGATGAGGTGGGGTTTGAGGAGGGAGATGATGCGGAGGGGGAAGAGGAGGAGGAAGAGGAGGGAGATGAGGAGGTAGATGAGGAGGAGGATGAGGAGGGGATGAGGAGGGGGATTAGGAGGGTGATGAGGAGGAGGATGAGGAGGGGATGAGGAGGGGGATGAGGAGGGATGAGGGAGGGAGATGAGGATGATGAGGAGGGGATGAGGAGGGGGATGAGGAGGGGATGACGAGGGGATGAGGAGGGGGATGAGGAGGGAGATGAGGAGGGGATGAGGAGGGAGATGAGGAGGAGGATGAGGAGGGGATGAGGAGGGGGATGAGGAGGGTGATGAGGAGGAGGATGAGGAGGGGATGAGGAGGGGGATGAGGAGGAGGATGAGGAGGGAGATGAGGAGGGGGATGAGGAGAGGGATAGGGAGGGGGATGAGGAGAGGATGAGGAGGGGATGAGGAGGGAGATAAGGAGGGGGATGAGGAGGGGATGAGGAGGGAGATGAGGAGGGGATGAGGAGGGAGATGAGGAGGGGATGAGGAGGGGGATGAGGTGGGGTTTGAGGAGGGAGATGATGCGGAGGGGGAAGAGGAGGAGGAAGAGGAGGGAGATGAGGAGGTAGATGGAGGAGGATGAGGAGGGGATGAGGAGGGGGATTAGGAGGGTGATGAGGAGGAGGATGAGGAGGGGATGAGGAGGGGGATGAGGAGGAGGATGAGGAGGGAGATGAGGAGGGGGATGAGGAGAGGGATAGGGAGGGGGGATGAGGAGAGGATGAGAAGGGGATGAGGAGGGGGATGAGGAGGGATGAGGAGGGAGATAAGGAGGGGGTGAGGAGGGGGATGAGGAGGGGGATGAGGAGGGGATGAGGAGGGAGATGAGGAGGGGATGAGGAGGGAGATGAGGAGGGAGTTAGGAGGGGGTGAGGAGGGGGGGATGAGGAGGGGGTGAGGAGGGGGATGAGGAGGGAGATGAGGAGGGGATGAGGAGGGAGATGAGGAGGGGTGAGGAGGGGGATGAGTGGGGTTTGAGGAGGGAGATGATGCGGAGGGGAATGAGGAGGAGGAGAGGGGGAGATGAGGAGGTAGTTGTGGAGGAGGATGAGGAGGGGATGAGGAGGGGGGATTAGGAGGGAGATGAGGAGGAGGATGAGGAGGGCGATGAGGAGGGGGTTGAGGAGGGGGAGGGGGATGAGGAGGGGAATGAGGAGGGGGATGAGGAGGGGATGAGGGAGGGGAGTTGAGGAGGTGGGATGAGGAGGGGGATGAGGAGGGGGATTAGGAGGGAGATGAGGAGGAGGATGAGGAGGGGATGAGCAGGGGGATGAAGAGGGGGATGAGGAGGGAGATAGGGAGGGAGATGAGTACGCGGATGAGGAGGGGGATGAGGAGGGGAGGAGGAGGGGGAGGGGATGAGGAAGGGGATGAGGAGGGGGATGAGGAGGGGGAGGGGATGAGGAGGGGATGAAGAGGGGGATGAGGAGGGGGATGAGGAGGGGGATGAGGAGGGGGATGAGGAGGGGGGGGAGGGAGATGAGGAGGAGGATGAGGAGGGGGAGGGGGAGGGGGAGGAGGCACAGGGTCTTCACCATTGACCACCCACCTCTCAAATGGGCCTTTCTGAAGGACCCGCTTTTTATCGGTGCCCGAGGGACCTGACCTGCACCCCCACCACCCCTACCTCCACCCCCCCCTCCCCCACCCCCTCCCCACCCTCATCCCCACCCCCACCCCCCACACCCTCCCCCACCCTCACCACCACCACCACTCCCACTCCCTCCCCCTCCCCCACCAACCCCACCTCCCCAAACCCACCCCCACAACCCTCCCCCCACACCCAACACCATCCCCACCCCCACCAACCCCACCTCCCCCACCCCCACCACCAACCCCACCTCCACCCCCAACACCACCATCACCCCTCCCCCCACCCCCACACCACCACCCCCTCCCCCAGCCCCACCACCACCACACCCTCCCCCAACCCACCCCCTTCCCCAACCACACCCCCATCACCCCCCCACCACCCCCACCACCTCCACACCCACCCCGAACCCCATCCCACCCCCACCAACAACCCCACCCCCACCCCTACCACCATCCACCCCACCCCCAACACCCCCAACACCTCCACCCCCCCCACCCCCAACACCACCACCCCCACCACCAACAACCCCACCCCCCCTACCACCATCCACCCCACCCCCACACCCCCAACCTCACCCCCAACACCCCCAACACCACCACCCCCACCACCACCAACACCCCCAACACCAACACCCCCACCACGCCCAACACCCCCAACACCACCACCCCCCACCCACCCCCAACACCCCCAACACCCCAACACCACCATGACCAACCCACCCACACCCCCCGACCCCCGACCACACATCGAATCTGGGACTGACATGTTTAGAGGTGGAGTTGGTGGAGCCGTGAATTCTGCCGTCTCTGTGACCCCCCGACCCGGGAGTGAAAATCTGGCCTTAACTTCCACTTTCTAGTGTCTGAGACAAGAGGCAATGAGTGAGTGGGCTGACGGTCAGGATTAATGCTGTTAATCTGTGTTTTGAGGGGCTGTGAATTCTCGGGGGACTAGTTACTCTCTGAGCTGCAGCTTCCAAATCCTTATTTGATGCCGTGCATGTGGGGTTGGAAGATTATTTTTAAAACCACAGGCAGTTCACAGAAACCCACAGGAAACCCACAGAGAGACAGTAACTGGGAAACACACTCACTCCTTGTGGTTTCACCTTTTAACCACATCCTGTCTGTGTGGCTTAAATGTTAAACACACCGGCCACACTCAGGAAGGTTTCACTCTGTGAATCACTCACTCTTTCTCTCACAAACACACACAAAGACACACACACATACAGACACACACAGGCACACATAGACACACACAGACACACACAGACACAC
>JANJGN010000546.1:0-130000 GCA_026770705.1 Isurus oxyrinchus | reverse complement strand
CTACTGACCCTCTGACAGTGCAGCGCTCCCTCACTACTGACCCTCTGACAGTGCAGCACTCCCTCAGTACTAACCCTCTGGGAGCGCAGCACTCCCTCAGTGCAGACCCTCTGACAGTGCAGCGCTCCCTCACTACTGACCCTCTGACAGTGCAGCACTCCCTCAGTACTAACCCTCTGGGAGTGCAGCACTCCCTCAGTGCGGACCCTCCAACAGTGCAGCACTCCCTCAGCACTCCCTCACCGGTGAGTGTCCATCTGCGTTTTGAGCTGAAACTTTGAGATGGCCTCAAAACCCCAAACTTCCGTCTCGGAGACAGAAAGAAAGAGTGAGTGTGTGAGAGAGAGAGACAATGTGTGTGTGAGAGAGTGAGAGTGTGTATGTTTGAGAGAGAGAGAAGGATAAAGAGAAAGAGAAAATGTGTGTGAGAGAGCATGAGAGAGGTAGAGTGTGTGTGCATGAGAGAGGGAGGTAGCTTGTGTGTGTGAGAGAGAGAGTGTGTGTGAGAGAGCATGAGAGAGGTAGAGTATGTGTGCATGAGAGAGGGAGGTAGCTTGTGTGTGTGAGAGAGAGAGTGTGTGTGAGAGAAAGAGAATATCGGTGTGAGAGTGAGAGAGAGTTTATGTGTGAGAGAGAAAGGTAGAGAGAGAATGTGTGTGTGAGATAGTGTGTGTGCGAAAGAGAGAGTGTGTCTGTGAGAGAGTTTGAGTATGTGAGAGAGTGTGTGTTTGAGATAGGGAGTGTGGGTGTGTTTAAGAGAGTGAACGAGTGAAAATGTGTGTATGTGTGTGTGTGTGAGAGAGAGGGTGTGTGTGTTTGAGAAAGGGAGTGTGCGAGAGAGAGGTGGTGTGCGTGTTTGAGAGAGAGGGAGATTGTGCATTTGAGAGAGGGAGTGAGAGAGAACGTTTATGTGTGAGAGAGAGTTTGTATGTGTATGTGCGTGTGTGTGTGCATGTATGTGTGTGTGTGAGTTTGTGTGTGTGTGTGTGTTTGTCTGTGTGTGTGTACGTGTGTATATGTGAGTGCATGCGTGTATGTGCGCCTGTGTGTGTGTGTGAATTTGTGTGTGAGCGTGTGTGTGTCTGTGTGTGTGAGTGCGTGCGTGAGTGTTTGTGTGTGTGTATGTGTGTGTGTGTCTGCGTGTGCATTCTGACTGAGCCGAGTTCACAGTTTCACACGTTGCTAGGGACCACTTTTCCGCCTCTCTGTCAGACTGTGTGTATCTGACAGCAGGTCAGGCAGAAATAGTCCAGAATGCGCTGTGGTTTTGTAGCATTGAAACAACGACAGGAACTAAATGAGTGCTGCACCAAATAAAGACATGGAGTTACCACACCAAAAAACCACGTGACTTCCCCAGTTTCACATCTCCCTCAAACACAAAAAAACTGGGTTAACACTGACCCTCCTCCCAGAGCCAGTTCACCTCGTGTCCGATGCAGTCAGGAGAGGAAGATCATCTCTCCTCCGATCCTGCTAAACTGAACATTTCCAGAATTAGATCAGCTCCTTGAAGTGTCTCCAGTTAGACATTCATCTGACAGGATTGACTCTACAACCCTGGGGACTCATTCTCCTGTAAGTAAAACACTTGCTGCTCCTGTCAAATCTCTTCTGTACAGCATGGTCTCTGGATGTCCCAGAACACTTTACAATAGAGTTCACCCTTTTTTCGAAGTGTGGTTACTGTTGTAATGTAGGAAACGCAGCAGCCAATTAGCGCACAGCAAGCTCCCACAAACAGCAATGTGATCATCTGTTTTTGGTGATGTTGGTTGAGGGATAAATATTGGTCCCAGGACACCGGGGAGATCTCCCCCCTGCTCTTCCTCCAAATAGTGGCTGTGGGATCTTTCACACCCGCCCGAGAGGGCAGACGGGGGACTCGGTTTAGTGTCTAATATTGGACTAATCTCCAGGCGAGGTTGGCTGGATGGATTATTGACAAGGTCCATTCACCCTGTAAAGAGTTTCTCTGGTTTGAAATACCCAATCAAACATCGAGTTCTGTGTCTAAACTTTGTGTTGAAAAGACACCTTTCCAGCTCTTCACCTGCCATTAGCTTGTTGAGTCTTCACACGCTCCGTCTGTCTGTGACCAACCCCTCTTAGCTCATCCTTTCCTTGTCGTACATCGAGCTGTTCATCCTGACGGGTTCCCTCCTTCCCAGTAACACTCCATCTCCGACATCAAACTAACTCCCAACACGTTGATGAATTGTATGGATTCCAGCGTCAGTTGGTTCTGTCTGAGGCTGTTTCTCTGATCGGGGACCGAGCTGTTCTGAATGGACATTGTGTTCAGTACTGATCCTCCGACAGTGCAGCACTCCCTCAGTACTTACCCTCTGACAGTGCAGCACACCCTCAGTACTGATCCTCTGACAGTGCAGCACTCCCTCACCACTCCCTCACTGGGGAGAATCTACCTGGGTTTTGAGCTGAAATCATGAGCAGGTCTTAAAACATTCTGTATCAGAGAGAGAGAGAGTGTCTGAGAGAGAGAGAGAGACAGAGAGACTGTGTGAGAGAGAAAAAGAGATAGAGAGTGTGCATGTGTGAGGGAGAGTGTTTGTATATGAGGGAGAGAGTGTGCATGTGAGAATGTGTGAGAGAGAGTGTGTGGGAGAGAGAGTGTGTTTGTGACACAGAGTGTGTGTGCGTGCGAGGGAGAGAAAGAGAGAGACAGCAGAAGATCGAGATGAAGAGAAATGTTAAATGTTTGAGAGAGAGAGAATGTGTGTGTCTGTGAGAGAGATTGTGTGTGTGTGAGAGAGAGTGTGTGCTTGACAGAAAGAGAGATTGTGTTAGTTTTAGGGAAAGTGTGTGAGTGTGTGAGAGAGTGTTTGTGTCTGAGAGAGAGAGAGAATGTATTTGAGGGAGGGAGACAGAGAGAATGTGTGTGTGAGAGAGAGAGAGATAGAGCAGAAGAGTGTGATAGAGAGAGATTGTGTTTGTTAGAGAGAGAATGTATGTTTGTGAGAGAGAGAGAGAGCAGTAGAGTGTGATAGAGAGAGATTGTGAGTGTTAGAGAGAGAATGTGTGTGTGTGAGAGAGAGAGAGAGAGCAGAAGAGTGTGATAGAGAGAGATTGTGATTGTTAGAGAGAGAATGTATGTTTGTGAGAGAGGGAGAGAGCAGTAGAGTGTGACAGAGAGAGATTGTGAGTGTTAGAGAGAGAATGTTTGTGTGTGTGAGAGAGAGAGAGAGCAGAAGAGAGCGATAGAGAGAGATTGTGTTTGTTAGAGAGAGAATGTGTGTGTGTGTGAGAGAGAGAGATAGAGCAGAAGAGTGCGATAGAGAGAGATTGTGAGTGTTAGAGAGAGAATGTGTGTGAGAGAGAGAGAGAGAGAGCAGAAGAGTGCGATAGATAGAGATTGTGAGTGTTGGAGAGAGAATGTGTGTGAGAGAGAGAGAGAGATAGAGCAGAAGAGTGTGATAGATAGATATTGTGAGGACTAAACTCACTGAGAGAAAAAGCTGGACACCCAGCACAGGGAGTGAGGGAACAATGAATTTTTGCCGTGTTTGGTGAATCGGTTTGCGATGTCCCTTCTCAATCTCTCCTTCCTTGTCTTGACATTAGTTTATTCCCTGGGGCTGTTTAACTCACTGAAAGGTGCCATTTAAACACAAGTTGTTGTCTGAGGAAGAAACACTGGGGACAATTTATGAAAAAGTCTCTGTCTTTATCATTTCCATTTAGATGAGGAACTGAAGATGGGAGAGGTCGGTCTGATATTGATCTTCATCAGCTTGCTGCAAGGTACAAATTCATTACTGATCGGAACTCAGGGAATTGGATTCTTTCCTGGAGTGAGGAAGTGAACATTTAATTTTAGAGAACAGGGTTAGTGATCACACAGAGAGTGAGTGATTAGCGAGTCAGAGAATTTAGCAAAAGAAAAAGCCTCATACGGACTCGAAACACCAACTCTGTTTCTCTCTCCACAGATGCTGTCAGACCTGCTGAGTTTTTCCAGCATTTTCTGTTTGTGCATCAGAGAGCTTGTTTCAATAGGAATGACAGTGCATTTATATAGCACCTTTAATGCAGTAAAACATCCTTATTGCTTCACAGGATTCCCCCACAAGGGGTAACATCCCCTCAGCATCCACCCTGTCAAACCCCCCACCACCTCAGAATCTTATATGTTTCAATAAGATCACCTCTCATTCTTCTAAACTCCAATGGATACAGGGCCCAACCTGCTCAACATTTCCTCATAAGACAAACCCCCTTCATCCCGGGAATCAGCCCAGTGATCCTCCTCTGAGCTGCCTCCAATGCAGAGTCTATCCCTCCCTAAGTAAGGAGACCAGAACTGTACACACTGCTCCTGATACAATCTCACCAACGCCCTGTGCAGCTGTTGCAAGACTTCCCTCCTTTTATACTCCATCCTTTTGCAATAAAGGCCAACATTCCACTTGCCTTCATCATTCCGTGCTGTTCCTGAATGCTGACTTTCTGTGATTCATGTACAAGGACACCCAGATCCCTCTGTACCGCATTCTGCTGCCTCTCTCCATTGAAGTAATATTCTGCTTTTTGATGTCCTGTCTCTTCCCTTGTTGCCTTTCAGGAGTGACGTCAGAGGGATGGTCTATGAAGGCGCTGCCTCTGAGGGCCATCAGCAGCTCTTGTGTGGTTATTCCGTGTAGCTTTGACTTTCCTTCCCACTCTTACACAGCACTGCACGGAGCTTGGTATAAATATTGGTATAGATGGAAATATACCGTCACATACACCAAAGATCCCAATTATGGGATGGCCACATTCGTGGGACGTGCTAAAATAATCGGCGACTTGGAAGGGAAGAATTGTTCGGTGAGGATTGACAGTCTCAGAGCTGAAGACAGTGACGTGTATTGCACCCAATTCTAAATCTTTTCACCAATTAGTCGACCTCATGAAGATGTATTTTCAGCTGAAGCCGTGGGTAATAATGCAGAGGTTTAAGTTTAACTCCAGAGTAAGGGCCCAGGGAGAGTCCATCGCAACCTATACAATGAAGTGGAAGCAGGTGACTGAGCACTGGGACCTCGGAGACACACTCAATGACATGTTGCGGGGCCGATTGGTTTGTGTCGTTCACCCCAACGCCATTCAGAGCCGTTTACTCGCAGAAGCCGACATCGATTTGAAGCGCACTATGGAAATAGCGCCAGGCATGGAAAGTGCTGGGAGAGACTGGCGGGATTTACAGGATGTACAACATGGCGCCAGTCCTCAGCTGGGACAGGAACCAACCACCGGGCGTGAGGCTCAAACTGGAGAGAGAGAGAGAGAGACAGCCGCCAAGCGAGAGACAGTCTCTGCCGCTCCAGAAACTAAAAGGCTTCGTGGGAGTATTTCAGCAGCAACTCCGAAGTTGGCCTGTTCTCGATGTGGGGGGCATTGAGCACGTACTGGACACCTGCAGGTTCAAGGGGGCAGAATGCCATCACTGCCACAAGAAAGGGGCAGGTAATAAAGCAATGCAGGGTGAAATCGAGACAGCCCATCAGGCAGTGCACCAACATGATGGAAGTGAATAATATCACAGAGCCTGAAGCTGCTGATACCGATGTCTATTCCCTGTCCAATGTCACAGTGGTAAAAACTGAACCTATAACCATCACAACCCAAGTGAATGGGCAGCCACTAGTAATGGGGCAGATACGGGAGCCTCAGACACAGTGGTGGAAGAGCCCACATTTAAACAGCTAAATGAAGGAACCCAGACGCTGAATTTAGAGCCAACAATGGATCAGCTGAAGACACACACTGGAGAATCCATACAGGGAAAGGACCTCATCCCAGTACCTGTGTCCTACAGGCAGCAGACAGCCCAGCTTCCAGTGATCATAGCGACAGGTGAGGGCCCTAGTCTTCTGGGCCGAGACTGGTTCCAGAAAACCAAGCTCAGCTGCTCTGAAATGTTTCACTGGAGGAGTTGCTGAGTTGCTGGGGGAATATGAGAGTGTATCTCGGAATGAGTTTGAAGAATTGAAGCATCCTCACAGGCTGCAAGTGTCCCTCAGGTCAGAGTTGGTTCCACTGGAAAATCCTGAAGAGAAAGAAAGCGAATTCTGTGCCGCTCTGAGCAAACTGAAGAAACAGTTGGCAGGGAAGACCCAACCATGTCCAATGTTCCAGGAGGAAGGCAAGAGATACAAGGAAGAGACTGAAGAGCTGAAGATTCAGCTGAATGAAACCAAAGAGGCAGTTACAGTATCACAACAAGTTTACAGTGCAGAAGGAGGCCATTCAGCCCCTTGAGCCTGTTACACAGGAACAGGAGGAGGCCATTCTGCCACTTATGTCCGTTACACAGGAACAAGAGGAGGCCATTCTGCCACTTATGTCCGTTATACAGGAACAGGAGGAGGCCATTCAGCCACTGATGCCCGTTACACAGGAACAGGAGGAGGCCATTCAGCCCCTTGTAGGGTGTGGTGGTGTGTGTCAGCTTCACCTGCGACTTCTGAGCCGTCTGAATCGCTCCCACTCCCTGGGTTCTAGACCTTGGACTTATTCGGGGCTTGTCACAAAGTGCAGCAGACAACTGGTTTTGGTGCAAGACAAAAACTGAGTTTACTGAAGTCACAAATGAACTTCTAACATTAGGATGACACTGAGATTATACAGACTTAGAAAGTACACTGAGTTAAGAATGGGGAACACACGGCATAACGAGGGAGAATCACGCTACTAATGCCCTTACCCTTGTCCCACCCCCAAACCCTAACTAAATTGCACTAGGAGAGGTCAGGGGTCACGCTCACCAACCCAGGGTTCCTTGACAGTTGGAAATTTTGAGAACCCTTCAAGAGATGGGGAAGGTTACAGGGGCTGGAGGAGGTTACAGAGATGGGGAGGGTTACAGGGGCTGGAGGAGGTTACAGAGATAAGGAGGGTTGTAGGGGCTGGAGGAGGTTACAGAGATAAGGAGTGTTGTAGGGGCTGGAGGAGGTTACAGAGATAGGGAGGGTTGTAGCTGCTGGAAGCTGTTCCAGAGATAGGGAGGGTTGTAGGGGCTGGAGGAGGTTACAGGTATAGGGAGGGTTGTAGGGGCTGGAGGATGACACAGAGATAGGGCGAGTTGCAGGGGGTGGAGCAGGTTGTAGAGATAGGGAGGGTTGTAGGGACTGGAAGAGATTAGAGAAATAGGGAGGGTTGTGGTGGTTGGAGGATGTTACAGAGATGGACAGGATTGTCAAGGCTGGTGGAGGCTTGGGAGATTATTAGGGTTACAGTGGCTAGAGGAGGTGACATGTATAGGGGTGTTGTCGGGCTGGAGGTTGTTACAGGGATAGGGAGGATTGTATGGGCTTGTGGAGGAGGTTACAGATATAGGGAGGGTTGTGGGAGGTGGAGGAGGTTACAGAGATGGGGAGGATTGTAGGGGCTGGTGGAGGTTACAGAGATAGGGAGGGTTGTAGGGGCTGGAGGAAAGGGACAGAGAGAGGAGGTTACAGATATAGGGAGGGAGACAGTCAGAGAGAGAGCGACAGGGAGAGAGAGAGCGATAGAGAGATTGAGAGACAGACAGAGACTGAGAGAGGGAGAAGAGAGAAGGAGAGTGAGAGAGAGACAGAACAAGTGTGAAAGATGGTGGAAGGGAAGAGTGGGGAGGTGTTGGCCTGATGGTATTTTCACTGGACCAGTAATCCAGAGACCCAGCGTAATGCTCCTGGGACCCTGGTTAGAATCTCACCACAGCAGTTGGTGGAATTTCAATTCAATAAAAACCTGGAATTAAAAGTCCGATGATGACCCGGAAACCATTGCTGATTCTTGTATTTGGGTCACAAATGCCCTTTAGGGAGGGAAATCTGCTGTCCTTACCTGGTCTGGCCAACATGTGACTCCAGACCCACAGCAATGTGGTTCACTTTTAAAAAGTGGCCTCTGAACAAGGGCAATTAGGGTTGGGCAATAAATGCTGGCCTAGGCAGTGATGTCCACATCACATGAAAGAATGAAATAAAAGGACAGAGAGGGACAGACAGAGTCGAGAGACACCCAGAATGAAAAAAACACAGTAAACACTGGAAAATAAACATTCTGGTCTGATCTGGTCTTGTATACCTTCAAATGGAACACCAGTAAAACAGGGAAATAAGAGTACTGGGCCAAACTGTTAGAGAGGGTCACATTTAGAGAGAGAGAGAGAGAGAGAAAGAGGGAGACACTGAATGAGATAAGGACAAGGAAAGAAAGAGTGAGAGAGAGAGACAGACAGAGACACACAAAGAAGTAGAAAGAAAGTGATAGAGATGAAGCAGGAGAGAATGAGGAGAAAGATAGATAGATAGAGAGAGAGGATGGAAGAGAAAGAGAACGAGAGGAAAAGAGACAAAGGCAGAATGTGATGGAACACTGAATCCTTGTCTATGCGTTTTGAAATCCAGCCCAGAACTATCATTGGAAGATTCAGCGAGTGTCCAGTACAGGGGACCCAGCCCAACCTTCTCATCCTGACCTTCCCAGTGGGGCTGAAGAGGGCAGAGAGGAAACCTTCCTCTGTTATTCTGTTGTCGAATAAACACAACAATTCTGGAACTCTGCCCTTTCTATCTCACGGATTAGAATATAAGGGGGCAGAGGTCATGCTTCAGTCTACATAAAGCCCTGGCTAGACCACACCTGGAGTCACTGTGAGACATTCTGGGCCCCACACCTTAGGAAGGATATATTGACCTCGGAGGGAGAGCAGTGTCAGTTTACCAGAATGAGACCGGGACTCCAAGGGTTAAATCACAAGGAGAGATTAAACACAAACTCGGCTTGTATTCCCTGGAAGTTAGAATGTTAAGCAGGAGATTTGATGAAAGTTCGCATGATATTAAGGGGAACAGATCGGGGGCGATAAAGAGAAACCATTTCCCCTGGTTGGGGGGAGTCTGGGACTCGGGGTCAGAGCCTAAAAAGGAATTAAATTAGGAAGTACAAAGGGTGGGAGAAATTTGGAACTCTCTTCCCCAAACAGGAACTGATGCACGATCAAGTTGTTCATTTTAAACCTGTGAGACTGATAGATTTTTGTTATCCAAAGGTATTAAAGGAGATGGGACAAAGCCATATGGGGCTAGTTTGCAGATCAGCCATGAACTCTTTGAATGGTGGAGCAGGCTCGAGGGGCCAAATGGCCTCCTCCTACCCTTATGTAATAGAAACTTACCTGTCAGAAGCCAGTTTATGTTGATGTGAGTCTGAGTCGATGACTGAACCCAGTTGGTGACTTGTTCCATACAAAGCAAGAACGTTCATGCCCTTCAATGTTCCTGGATAAACCATTAACAAAGCTGGTGACAGACAGTCTCCACATGGTAAACACTGACCGATCAACACATGACATGGCTGTTAACCCCTAAACCTCAGCGTAAATCAGTTCCCCCTCGAGGCCCCTTGTCCGAAATAAAAGCAACGCACACAATTTGTAAAATAGTAAGTGTCTGGCAGGAAGGAGGAGCAATGAGAGGAGTAAGGGGTTAGGGGGCGTGCGCTTCACCTGATTTGCCAACATAAGAACCAGCCCCTATGTTTTTGCTATGTTGTGTTGCATCAGTATGAACACATATTTGCACAAGGTGAAGGGCGTTGCGGAGGGACTGATAGTTCTCGGCGCCAGACAGTCAATGTCCCAGTGACCTTACTGCTGGTCCCAGGCCAGTGGGACAGGGAACATCGACACTGCAATATCCAGAAATGGGTGTGATACCACACAGCTACCCACCCGCGGCTGTCCCCTTCAAGTGTTTCAGGTATAAGAGCAGGAAGCTCCTCTAGTTACAAACCAAAGCATCAAAGCAGAGCCAGAAGATCAGAAGAGACAGGCAGAGATGGGAAGCTCCCAGATGAAATGGCGACTTGTCTTGTTCACTCTGACTTTGCTGCTCTCCCTGCAGCTGAGTCACTTCTTCTCCTTGTCGAGGTTAAGCTAAGAGATGTCCCTCTGGGTGAGGTGTTTCTTGCACATGACTCTACGTCTACCACCCAGATAGACTGGTCTCTTCCGCAGTTTGATATTATTAAGTTCGTGCCTTTAATATTGTCGCCCTCTATGAATTTAACATCATTTCCTTCTGTCGTTTCCCCTGAAATTCTCATTCTTGTTTTCAATCCCTCCTCAGCCACTCCCTATCTCTGTAACCTCCACCAGGCCTTACAACCCTCCCTATCTCTGTAAACTCCTCCAGCCCCTACAACCCTCCCTATCTCTGTAACCTCCACCAGGCCTTACAACCCTCCCTATCTCTGTAACCTCCTCCAGCCCCTACACCCCTCCCTATCTCTGTAACCTCCTCCAGCCCCTACAACCCTCCCTATCTCTGTAACCTCCTCCAGCCCGTACAACCCTCCCTATCTCTGTAAACTCCTCCAGCCCCTACACCCCTCCCTATCTCTGTAACCTCCTCCAGCCGCTACAACCCTCCCTATCTCTGTAACCTCCTCCAGCCCCTACAACAATCCCTATCTCTGTAACCTCCACCAGGACTTACAACCCTCCCTATCTCTGTAACCTCCTCCAGCCCCTACAACCCTCCCTATCTCTGTAACCTCCTCCAGCCCGTACAACCCTCCCTATCTCTGTAACCTCCTCCAGCCCCTACAACCCTCCCTATCTCTGTAACCTCCTCCAGCCCCTACAACCCTCCCTATCTCTGTAACATCCTCCAGCCCCTACAACAATCCCTATCTCTGTAACATCCTACAGTCTCTACAACCCTCCCTATCTCTGTAACCTCCTCCAGTCCCTATAACCCTCCCTATCTCTGTAACCTCCTCCAGACCCGACAACCCTCCCTATCTATGTAACCTCCTACAGTCCCCACAACACTCCCTATCTCTGTAACCTCCCCCAGGCCCCACAACACTCACGATCACTGTAACCTCCTCCAGACCCTACAACCCTCCCTATCTCTGTAACCTGCTCCAGACCCTACAACCCTCCCTATCTCTGTAACCTGCTCCAGACCCTACAACCCTCCCTATCTCTGTAACCTGCTCCAGACCCTACAACCCTCCCTATCTCTTTAAAATCCTCCAGGCCCCACAACCCTCACAATCACTGTAACCTCCTCCAGCCCCTACAATCCTCCTGAACTCTCCACACTATAACTCTCCCTATCTCTGTAACCTACTGTGGCCCCTACAGCAGTGTCTATTTTGGTAACCTCCTCCAGCCTCTACAACCCTCCCTACATCTGTAACCTCCTCCAGCCCCCACAACCACCCCATCTCTGTAACCTCCTACAGCCCCTACACACCTCCCTACCTCTGTAACCTCCTCCAGCCCCCACAACTCCCCCATCTCTGTAACCTCCTACAGCCTCTACAACCCTCCCTATCTCTGTAACTTCCTACAGCCCTTACAACCCTCCCTATCTCTGTAACCTCCTACAGCCTCTACAGCCCTCCCTATTTCTGTAACCTCCTCCAGCCCCTACAACCCTCCCTATCTCTGTAACCTCCTACAGCCTCTACAACCCTCCCTATCTCTGTAACTTCCTACAGCCCTTACAACCCTCCCTTTCTCTGTAACCTCCTACAGCCTCTACAGCCCTCCCTATCTCTGTAACCTCCTCCAGCCCCCACAACCCTACCTAAATCACTGGTCTGAGTCTCACTCCAGGGAATTCAGTCCCATAATGTAGATCAACGCTCCGTGCTGAGGGAGTGCTGCACTCTCAGAGGGTCAGTAGTGTGGAAGAGTTGCACTATTGGAGGGACAGTACTGAGGGAGTGCTATACTGTCGGAGGTCAGTACTGAGGGAGTGCTGCTGTGTCGAAGGGTTAGTACTGAAATAGAGCTGCACTGACGGAGGGACAGTACTGAGGGAGCGCAGCACTATCGAAGGGTTAATACTAAGGGAGTGCTGCAGTGTCAAAGGGTTAGTACTGAGGGAGCGCAACAATGTTGAATGAGACATTAAACTGAGTCCCCCGTCTGCCCTCTCGGGCGGGTGTGAAAGATCCCACAGCCACTATTTGGAGGAAGAGCAGGGGGTGTTCTCCCCGGTGTCCTGGGACCAATATTTATCCCTCAACCAACATCACCAAAAACAGATGATCTAGGCCATGATCACATTGCTATTTGTGGGATCTTGCTGTGCACAAATCAGCTGCCACATTTCCTACAGTGTGAGTGCACTTCAAAAACATCCTTCAGTGGCTGTGAAATGCTTTGGGATGTGGTGAAAGGCGTTAGAGAAATGCAAGTCTGTCTTCCTCCCCCTCTCTCTCCTGTACCTCTCTCTCTCTCTCTCCCTCTCCCTCAATCCTCCTCTCACTTTCTCCCTGATAAATTCTCTCTTTTTGCAGGTTGACACTGCTTTAGGTTCTTCGACGATTGAGAAATCTGTGGATTCCCCGGACACGGTAGGTGGAAATTCATTCCTTATTTTAAGGTTTCTCCCTGCTCGTTTCTTCCACAGAAAGTTTTCTGATTTCAAGCTGATTTCAGTGGCAGTCTGTCTCGGTTATACTCAGGAGGCAGGTTTGAAATCGAGCCCCCCCCACCCAACTTTTTTTGCAAAGCTGGGAAGAGACAATTCCAAGGAAGTGAACATATCCCCACAGGAATTTTAAATGTAACCCACGCCGGGATAGTGAGAGGGAGACTGATCCAGCCTGGGAGTGGGTTAAAGAGAGGCTGGGAGTCGAGAGTCGGAGAGAGGGATGGAATGGGGGAGGGAGGGATTGGAAGAGAGAGACAGAGAGTGGGACGGGGAGGGGTGAAAGGGAAAGAACATAGGTGGGAGAGAGTGACAGAGGGAGAAATTAAAGAGATGCAGAGTGAGGGAAAGTGAAAAGGGAAGAGAGATTGTCCAAGAGAGAGAAATTAACAGGAAAGGGAGAGTTACAGAGTGAGCGAAAGGTACAAAAATAGTGTGAGAGAGAGGGAGAGATACAGAGTGGGAGAAGGAGACAGGGAGAGAGAGAGGGAGAGAGACAGGAAAAGGGAGAGAGGAGAGAAAGATTGGGAGAGAGGGCAATTGAGAGGAAGAGTAGGAGAGAGAGACAGGGAGAGGAGGAGTGGATGAGAGGAAGAGAGAGAGAGATATGGAGCAGGAGAACACCTCCTCCGGTCCCGATGTTCCTCCAAAATCTCTGACATTACTGCATCTCCCGGGTCCCCCTGATTCCCATCGCTCCACCATTGGTGGCCGTGCCTTCAGCTGCCTGGGGCCCTGAGCTCCGGAATACCCTCCCTTAACCTCTCTGCCTCTCTCTCTCTCTCTCCTTTAAGACGCTCCTTAAAAACTGACATCTTTGACCAAGCTTTTGGTCACCTATCCCTAATATCTCCATATGTGACTCAGTGTTAGACTTCTCTCTGATTTACGCTCCGGTAATGTGGGCTGGGACATTTTGCAATGTCAGAGGCGCTGTGTAAATGCAAGTTGTGAGTGTTATGTGGAAGGGAGACCCCAGGCGGCAGTCAGTGCCAGAGACTGGAGTCATTGTGTGCAGACCATATCTTATCTCTCCGAATGCACAATCGGTTTGACTGTCAGCCAAAGCACTTTTGATATTTGATCCTTCTAACTGTTTATAACCAGGCCTACATCAAACACCGAGAGGCTGGTTAATCAACAGACACCTTAGAGGATCGAGTGAAAGACAAAGAGGACTTGCATTTCTCTAGCGCCTTCCAACACATCAGGACGTCCCAAAGTGTTTCGCAGACAATCAAGTGCTTTTTTTCTTTCATGTGAGGTCACTGATGTACTGTGGGAAAAGAATCAGCCATTGGCGCACAGTAAGATCCCACAGACAGCAGCATGATAATGACCAGCGCGCTCCCAGTACTTGCACTGCAAGTGTCAGTTCAGGGTGTCTGCTCGATTCTCTGCGACTCTCTGCTCTGAGTTAAAAGGACCACCAGGCATAATTGAGAAATTACCGAGCTGTCGGAGGGTCAGTACCGGCGGGGGGGCAGGACAGTCGGAGGGTCAGTACTGAGGGGGTGCTGCATTGTCAGACAGTCAGTCTTGGAGTGCTGCACTGTCAGAGGGTCAGTACCGGCGGGGGACTGCACAGTCGGAGGGTCAGTACTGAGGGGGTGCTGCATTGTCAGACGGTCAGTACTGAGGGAGTGCTGCACTGTTGGAGGGTCAGTACTGAGGGGGTGCTGCATTGTCAGACGGTCAGTACTGAGGGAGTGCTGCACAGTCGGAGGGTCAGTACTGAGGGGGTGCTGCACTGTTGAAGGTGCTGTCTTTCAGATGAGATGTTAAACTGAGACAACATCTGCCCTCTCAGATGGATGTAGAGGATTCCATGGCCACAATTTAAATGAAGTGCGTCAGGAGTTGGGGGGTATGTGTGGAGGGGGTGGTGGGGGCTGGATGGGGTGGAGTTATGTCCGCTTTCCTGGGGCAAACATTTATCCCTCAACTGACATTGGTAAAAAACTGAAAATCGGGGCCATTATCACATTTCTGTTTGTGGGATCTTGCTGTGCGTGAATTGCCTGCTGCGTTTCCTACATTACAGCGGTGAGCTCACTTCAGAAAAAGTCCTTCCATCTGCTGTTGAACATTTTTGGCCATCCTGAGGAGGGGAAAGGCGCTATAGAAATGCGCCATCCTCCTTCCAATGACGTGCCTGATTGAAATGATGCCAGAGTCAAAGGGAGGCGGTGCCTTCTTTCTTTCCGGAATGTTCTCACCTATTGTGCTCCTGCTTTTCCAGGGCTCCTTGCTGCAGCGCCAGAAGAGAATGAGCAGACAGCAGCTCTGCAGATTCTGCTGTCACTGCTGTAATTGGAGAGAACCAAATGAGACTTGTGGTCTCTGCTGTAGATATTAGACCCTGGCCTCATTCACGCAAGGTCATCCTGCACCATGCCACAGCCTCTCCCCTCCTTATCTACTGCTTAGCAATCTATTTCACACAGGCCCTGTTCATTAATTCCAACTGAAACTTTACCTGCGTTTTACAGCAGGTAAAGAAGCCATTTGGCCCATCTGTTCCATGCTGGAGTTTCTGATCCACACGAGTCTCCGCCCACCCCTTCTCCATCTCACCCCATCACCATATCCTTCTATTCATTTCTCCCTCGTGTGTTTATCCAGCTTCCCCTTAAATACATCGACACTATTCACCTCGACCACTCTCTGTGGGAGCGAGTTCCACATTCTCCCCACTGTCTGGGTAAAGAGATTTCTCCTGAAATCCCCATTGGATTTATTAGTGACGATCTCATATTGAAGTTTTCATTATGACCTATTTTTTGTACCAATATACTGCACTTTGAATCTAACTTGTGTTTATAGTGTTTATAATGTAAACTTCTTTGTTTATGTGTGAGTATGTGTGTGTCTGTGAGTGTTTGAGTGTATCAGTGTGTGTGTGCGTGAGTGAGTGTGTGTGAGTATGTGTTAGTGTGTGCGTGGCTGTGTTTGTGTCTGTCTTTATGAGTGAGTGTGTGTGTGTATGTGTGACTGTCAATATGTGTGTGTCAATGTGAATGTGTGTGATTGTGTCAGCGTGTGTGTGTGTATGTGTGACTGTCAGTGCATGTCAATGTGAATGTGTTTGATTGTGTCAGCGTGTGTGTGTGTGTGTGTGACTGTGTCAGTGTGTGTCAATGTGAATGAGTGAGTATGTCAGTGTGTCTGTGTGGGTGTGTGTGACTGTGTCAGTGTGTGTCAATGTGAATGAGTGAGAGTGTCAGTGTGTCTGTGTGGGTGTGTGTGACTGTGTCAGTGTGTGTCAATGTGAATGAGTGAGTGTGTCAGTGTGTCTGTGTGGGTGTGTGTGACTGTGTCAGTGTGTGTCAATGTGAATGAGTGAGTGTGTCAGTGTGTCTGTGTGGGTGTGGGTGTGTGAGTGTGCAAGTGAATGTGTGAGGAATCTTATGACAGTCATTTGAATGGATGTAACTGGGGTTAATGATAGTTAAAATTCAGAGAGATGTAAAGCGGGCTCCTGATTTTGCTGCTTTATACTCCCGGGCACAGATTCACCCCGACAATGTGTTCATGATTCACCATTATCTTGTCGGGACTTTAATTGTAAAGATTATGATTTGTGAAAAAAAATGAATAAAGAACTTTTGTCTTCACAAAGTGTCTGGCTTGGTATTTCAGGCTATTTGTCTCCCCCTCACCCTCCCCCCCCACCATGCCCCCCACACCAGGGAACAATTGTCCCCCCTTCCTCTGAAGTTCTGGGTAAAGATCAGCTTTGTTCAATGCAAGCTGTTCCGACATCGAGAACGTTGTTACAAATATCTCACAAAGGGCACACGCCATGATAGCCCACTTTCAACAGATTTTACCAGTTGACCAGGTAGAAAACCTTTTCATAAACCACAACGTAGGTGTTCAATTCTTGCTGCTGTTTGCTTAATGCTCTCATAACTGCTATAACCTCTCTAGTTCCACTACATAACAACACCAACATAAATAAACAGAAGCAGGAGTAGGCCATTTGGCCCCCCCGAGCCTGCTTGTCCATTCCATTTGAACCTGGCTCCTGCTGAAAGTTATTTAAGTTGAAGCGATAAAGCCATCAGGTGCAGGGATTAAAATGTAAACAAAGGAAAAATAATACTTAGAGATGAGATTTAAAATCAGTTTCTGTCAAGTATCATAGTGAGGCCATTGCTCTGGATTCCTTCTTTCCAGAGTGAAGGGTTTGATGCTAGGAGTCACATTCAGCAGCTGCATTGTCTTCTCTAGTCGACTGTTTGGAGGTTGCCTGTAGATGTGAATCAGCAGGTCAGCAGCTTTGGGGAGTGAGTGAAGGTCCCTTTTATTTACAGGATCTGCCACAGGATGTGCAGGAATATTCCTGCTGAATTCTCCATCCTTGCATTCATGAAGGTTTTGAAACTGGAAGTCATATTCAGCAGCTGCAATGGCCTCTGTAGCCAACTGTCTGGAGGTTGCCTGTACAGGTGGACTCAGCAGGTCAACAACTTTGTAGGGCGGGGTGGTGCGCAGGTAGTGAAGGTCCCTTTACTTTAAAGGGTCTGCCAGCGCAACACTTGATGATCCTGGGTCAAAATCATGTAACTCCCTCCCCAAAAGCACTGTGGGTGTGCCCTATGGAGGTTCCTTGGCTTCGACAAGCAGCCTACCAGCTCTACTCTCAATTCCTCTTCACACTTGCTTCCTTCCTCCTCTGGTCTTTACTTTGTTATAGTGTTAGTGTCCGCTCTGCCTTTTTTGTTGCTTTCCCAATTCTTCCCACCAACTCTCTCTGGCTTGATCCTTCTCTGTGCTCATCTCATTGGTTTGGGTTTCTATCCGTTCATTGACCTGGTATAATCTGAAACTGGTGCAATCAGGTAGGGGTGGGGGGGTTGGCGCTGGCCGTGGGTGGTGATACACGGCTACCTTTTTACCAAAATTCTTTCACGGGATGTGGACAGCGTTTGTTACCTGTTCCTGACTGACCCCTTGAGAAGGGGGTGCTGAGCTGCCTTTTCGAAGTGCTGCAGTTCACCTGGTTTGACTGGTCTGTGGCGGGTTTTGATATAACTCAGTGGCTTGCTCGGCCATTTCAGGGGCCAGTTAAGAGTCAACCACATTGCTGTGGGTCAGGAGTCACACGTAGGCCAGAATGGGTAAGGACGGCAGGTTTCCTTCCCCAAAGGGCATTAGTGACCCAGATGGGTTTTTGCAACAATTGGCCTTAGTTTCATGGTCACCATTACTGAGACTAGCTTCGCATTCCAGATGTCACATCCAGTCGTGGACAATTAAACAACTCACTGGAGGAGGAGTCTCCACAAATATCCTCATCCTCAATGATGGAGGAGCCCAGCACATCGGTGCAAAAGACAAGACTGAAGCATGCGCAACAACCTTCAGCCAGAAGTGCTGAGTGGGTGATCCATCTCGGCCTCCTCCTGAGGTCCCCAGCATCACAGATGCCAATCTTTAGCCAATTCGATTAATTCCACGTGACATCAAGGAAGGGCTGAAGGCACTGGATATTGCAAATGCTCCAGACCCTGACATTATTCCGGCAATAGTACTGAAGACTTGTGCTCCAGAACTTGCTGCGCCCCTAGCCAAGCTTTTCTGGAATTTTCTAGTACAGCTGCAACACTGGCAACTACCCGGCTATGGGGTACATCCTGTACACAAAAAGCAGGACAAATCCAACCCAGCCAATTCCCCAGCAGTCTATTCTTGATCATTACTAAAGTGATTGAAGGGGTCATCAACAGCGCTTGCAAGCAGCACCTGCTTACCAAGAACCTGCTCACTGACGCTCAGTTTGTGTTCCACCAGGATCATTCAGCTCCTGGCCTCATTACAGCCTTGGTTCAAACATGCACAAATGAGCTGAACTCCAGAGGTGAGGTGAGAGGGACTGCCCTTGACATCATGGCAGCATTTGACTGAATGTGGCAAATCAAGGAGCCCGAGCAAAACTGGAGTCAATGGGAATCGGGGGAAAACTCTCTGCTGCTTGGAGTCATACCCAGCACAAAGGACGATGGTTGTGATTATTGGGGGTCAATCATCTCAGTTCCAGGACATCACTGCAGGAGTTACTCAGGGTAGTGTCCTAGGCTCAACCATCTTCAGCTGCTTCATCAATGTCCTTCCTTCCATCATAAGGTCAGAATTGGGGATTTTTGCTGATGTTTGCACAATGTTCAGCACCATTCACGGCTCCTCAGATACTGAAGCAAGTTATGTCCAAATGCAGCAAGACCTGGACAACATCCAGGCTTGGGCTGACAGGTGACAAGTAACATTCATGCCACACAAGTGCCAGGCAATGACCAGCTCCAACAAGAGAGAATCTCATTGAAGGTGCAGAAAATTTGGATTTATTTTAAAGAGCCAGCCAGGACCAGCAGCTAGGGTGACAAAGCGTACACAGACAATCACATCCTTACGTGAAAGCTAAAAACCTGTACAAAGGGCTCAGCTGTAAATTTGCAATGAGGAAATGGGAGACACACACACAAGGACACAGGGTGACTCAATCAAGAAATGGGGAAGGTTATTTCACACCGTCCGATGGCCTTGAACCACATCCAGTCAGCCTCCGGAAACCTTTTGTAGTGAACAAACATAGATTCTTTGCTGTCTCAAAAGGACAATAGCCAGTCTCTGCCCTGTAATTACTGAACAAGAACACAATTATCAGCCCACCGGAGGGTCATTGTGCTGTGGCCTGTGTCTAACTAATACCATTACCTTGTAACTGAGAGTAAAAAATATATAAACTGTGCTCATTTGAACCTCGGTGGAGAAGCACCTGGACTGCCCAGGAATGGCGGCTAAATGAGCTGCTGACACAAAGATAGGTTGGAAAGTAAATTGTGAAGAGGATGTAAGGTGGTTGGAAAGTGACATCGATAGGTTAAGTGAGTGGGCAAAGATCTGACAAATGGTGTATAATGTGGGCGCATGTGAAATTGTTCATTTTGTCAGAAAGAACAAGAAGGAAGATTATTATCTAAAAGGTGAGAGATGGTAGAGCTCTGAGATGCAGAGGGATCTGGGTGTCCTCGTGCATGAATCACAAAAGGCTGGTTTGCAGATACAGCAGGTCATGAGGAAAGCTAATGGGATGTTATAATTTACTGTGGGGGAATTGAATAGAAAAGTAGGGAGGTTACGTTCAGTTGTACAGGGCACTGGTGAGACCACATCTGGAGTACTCTGTACAGTAAGGTCACCTTACTTAAAGAAAGATGTAAATGCATTAGAAGCAGTTCAGAGAAGGTTTACTAGACTAATACCAGGAATGGGTGGTTTGTCTTATGAGGTCAGGTTGGACAGGTTAGGCTTGTATCCACTGGAGTTTAGAAGAGTAAGAGGCGACTTAATTAAAACCTTTAAGATCCAGGGGAGTCTTGACAGGGTGGATATGGAGAGGATGTTCCCTCTTGTGTGAGAATCTAGAACTAGGGGGTCATGGTTTAAAAATAAGGGGTCGCTCATTTAAGATAGAGATGAGGCGAAATGTTTTCTCTCAGAGGGTAGTGAGTCTTTGGAACACTCTGCCTCAAAAGGCAGTGGAAACAGGGTCTTTGAATATTTTTAAGGCAGAGCTAGATAGATTCTTGATTAACAAGGGGGTGAAAGGTCATTGGGGGTAGACAGGAATGTGAGGTTGAGGTGACAATCAGATCAGCCATGATCTTACTGAATGGCGGAGCAGGTTCGAGGGGCTGAGTGACCTACTCCTGATCCTAACTCAGATATCCATATGTTCTCAAAGGCAATTGGGGATGGGCAACAAATACTGGCCTAGTCAGCAACACCAACATCCCTGAAATGAATAAGAAAAAAATGTATCAATCAATTAAATTTATTGATTAATCGAATCGAAATTCCTCCAGCTGCCGTGGTGGGATTTGAACCCGTGCCTTCAAAGCATTCACCTGGGCCTCTGGATCACTGGCCTAGTGCCATTCCCATTGTGCGACTGTCTGCTATCATCATGGCTCTTTCACATCGATGTGGAAGTCCTGATAAAAGAAGCATTGGACGAGGTACAGAAAGGTGACAAATCAGGAGCTCCATTGCTCAATAGGAATGGAAAATAAAGATAAATGAACATAAACTTTCCAATCGCTAATTAGTGAGGTAGTGCAGCACTGTCGGAGGATCAGTACTGAGGGAGTGCTGCACTGTCAGAGGGTCTGAACTGAGGGAGTGCAGCACTGTCGGAGGTTCAGTACCGAGGGAGTGCTGCACTGTCGGAGGGTCAGTACTGAGGGAGTGCAGCACTGTCGGAGGTTCAGTACTTAGGGAGTGCTGCACTGTCGGAGGGTTTGAACTGAGGGAGTGCTGCACTGTCAGAGGGTTTGAACTGAGGGAGTGCTGCACTATCGGAGGGTTTGAACTGAGGGAGTGCTGCACTGTCGGAGGGTTTGAACTGAGGTAGAGCTGCAATGTCGGAGGGTTTGAACTGAGGGAGTGCTGCACTGTTGGAGGGTTTGAACAGAGGGAGTGCTGTGCTGTCTAAAGAACATTGTACAAATTGTACAAAATTGCATCTGATGCCTGTGTTTCATGCAGACATGAAGTTCATGCAAAAACAGGAATATTTCTCGCTGTTTCTGAGCAGCAAGGCAGCCTTCATATCGCACCACCCACTGGCAGGAGTGTGTGCAGCTGCAATGTGACATGTTTACTTTGGAAATTTCTATTATAAAGATGGGCACAGGAATTCATCTGATTGGAAAACGTGACAACATGAAGTAATGTCTTTGAGCCAAGAATTTGGCAGCAAAATAAGAATTTTAATCTATAAATAGCTACAGAACAGCCTGAGCATTTTAATCACTTGTGTTAATCAATGTAATTTTATTCATAACCCAAATGCTTCTTACAATCTATCGCAGCATGAAAAAGGTGCAGCATTCAGAAAGCACATTCCAATCAGAGAACAGAGTTTAGCAACGTCACATTTCTGTTCATTCCTATTCGACCATGTTGGCTGCACACAGCCAGACAATGCCGTGGTTATGATGTGTCCACACAGCAGGACTGGGGAGCACCAGGTATAAGGAAAAGTTTCAGCTTGCTGAGGAGAAGAAGGAGAATCTCTCGTTCCAGGTTTCTCTCCGTACATTAAGAAGCAGGCATGCCGATGTTTCATTGCACTGTATGCTGATGGGAGTCCGCTTGGAAATTGCTGTTTGTGCTGATGGAAAGAATAAGCTTTTCATAAATCGAGGGATTGAGTACAAACACAGGGAGGTTATGCTGAACATTTATAAAGCTCTGGTTAGGTCACAACTAGAGTATTGTGTCCAGTTCTGGTCTCCTCACTTTGGGAAGGAAGTGAGGGTCCTTGAGAGGGTGGGGAGGAGATTGAGCAGAATGGGTCCAGGGATGAGGGATTTTAGCTACAAGGTTGGGTTGGAGAAGCTGGGGTTGTTCTCCTTGGAGCAAAGGAGATTGAGGGGGATCTGATCGAGGTGTACAAGATGATGATGGGTTTAGATAAGGCAGACAAAGAGAAGCTGTTGCCATTAGCTGATGGTACAAGGACTGGGGGACACAGATTGAAGGTTTTGGGCAGAGGGGGGATGTGAGGAGGAACTTTTTTACACAGCAAGTGGTAATGAGCTGGAACTCGCTGCCTACGAGGATGGTGGAAGTGGAGACGATGAACGATATCAAACAGAAATTGGTTGGACACTTGAGGGGAAATAAACTTGCAGAGATACGGGGATAGAGAGGGGGAAATGGGACTGAGTGGATTGCTCTACACAGAGACAGCATGGACTCAATGGGCTGAATGGGCTCCTACTGTGCTGGAATGCCTCTCTGATACGAAGGTGATTCTAACCAGGACACTGACCAGTTTCATTACAACTTAACCCAACATCACACGTTATTTGTCCACACTGACTGACCAGATTGTTGCTGTACAAAGCTTCAAACAGTCTGTCGACTTCCTTTCACTGTTTGTCTCTCCCAGACACAGACTCCAGAAGATAGTGATAACCACAGCCACAAGGAATATCACAGCTCGTATTCCCAGGATCAGGATCACATGCAGAATCTCTCCTCCACTGTCTAGAGAACACACAGAAAGAAATCATCACTGACTCTCCGCTTTCAATCTCTCACTCTGGCTGAACAATCAAGCTTCATATCATTGCAACATTTGCTGTAATATTGACCCATCCACTGGGATTCAATGTGGAATGAATGTTTTCATTGTAAACACTCTAAGAGTGGACAATCGGAACTTTCCCCTTAGCGTGGAACATTGGTGAGAATGGATTATTGTGCTGTTGGACTCCCTGTCCAATGTTTCTCTCCATCGCTGTGTACAGGATTGTGCTGTAGAAAATTCTGGAAACGTTTAGTGCAGGGTGGAAATCCATCTCGGACGCGTGTGCGAATCGGGCAGGATCGAGATGGACTCCCCCACGGACTTACACGCCCCACTTAATAAACAGTTCCAATCTTTACCCAGAGAAAGGGGAGAATGTGGAACTCGCTCCCACAGGGAGTGGTTGAGGTGAACAGTATCGATGTATTTAAGGGGCAGGAGGGTCGGTAACCAGAGGGACACAGATTGACGAACCGGAGGGGGAGATGAGGAGAATTTGTTTTGACAGAGCGAGTTGTTGTGATCTGGAAGGTGCTGCCTGAAAGGGCAGTGGAAGCAGATTCAATAGGAACTTTCAAAAGGGAAATTGGATAAACACTTGAAGGAAGAAGATGGGGGCAAAGTGGTGTGGTGGTTAGTGGATCTGATTGGATAGAACATTGAAAGACCTGGCACAGGCTCAATGGGCTGAATGGCCTCCTCCTGTGCTGTACCATTCTCCGCTTCCATGATCTCTCCCCCAGTTAGTAACCACTCCAGATCCCTCTTGAAGGCAACAGAGAGACAGCAACCACCACACCCACTGACAGCACATTCCCGAGGATCCCTACTCTCTGGGAAAAGATGAACTCTCCAACATCCAGCCTATTTTTGCTTCCTGGAGAGTGTAAACCCTTCCCAGAGCGCGGATGAACCTTTCAATAAACTGTATTATCAAATCTACCATTTGATATATGTTAATTTTGATGACCTTACAGCATGTGTAGCAAATTGTGAAGTGAAGTTGGCTGAAAAGCTGGGAGGTGCAAGCTTAAGCACCACAGTGCCACCACTGGTGGGAGGATGTAAAGACAGTGTGACGTTTACATAGGATGCCCCCATTATAAACAGGGTCATTGGACATGATGGCAAAACTGAACACTGGAAAGGTGAGAAAAAGAAGTAAGCTCTTCACTAACAGGAAATCCCTTCCTAAACTTCCTTATCTCTCCCTTTCTCTCAGATACACAAAAAATTTGACACAGGGCATGATAAGGAGGAGTTAGGGCAGGCAAGAGTTCGGGATTAGGAAGCTTCTTAAAGGAGGAGAGAGAGACACGGAGAAGTGGGGAGTATCTGTTGGAATCTTTGTGCATGTGAGTTTCTGGAATAGACTTTGTAATTTGGATATTCTTCGATAAATATGAATGGGAACACATATCCCAGAATCCAGGAGAACTCTCCAGTGCAGTACTGAGGGAGGTCAGGTAACTCACAGGGAAGTGTGTACTACTGTGTTTGTGTGTGAGTGTGTCTTTCTGTGTGCTCATGAGTGTGGGATTGTGTGTGTGCATGCACTTAGGGTTTGTACATTTGTGAGTGCTTGTGTGTGTGTGTGCGTGGGAGAGCATCTGAGTATATGTGTTCGGAGATGAGAGAAATATTAAAGTCTGTGTAACTCACATTCCACAGTGATGGTTATGAATCCCTCCACTGCTCCATGTTCATTCTCTGCCACACACTGATAGTCTCCAGTATCCCTGGATGTAACGTGAGGAATCACCAACCACAGCTCATTGTTGGAACTTGTTCTGTTCATTGGGACATTAAGATGTCGCCACATCAGGTTAAAAGCTGGGGAGCTCTAGACAGAGCAGATTATCACTGCAGAATTCCACTCAATTATACTGATTGATGAAGCGTTAATCATATCTGGAGAAGTAATTGAGAGATTCCGTGGTGCGTCTAAAAACAAATACAGATCAGTTAACTTAGACTGACTGTGAAGCACTTTGAAAGACACTGAGAATGTGAAAGGTGTGATGTCAATGTAGGTTCTTTCTCCACATAGCCCGTAATCCAGGCAGACACTTCAGTTCAGTATTGAGGGCGTGCTGCACTGTCAGAGGGTCAGTACTGAGGGAGTGCTGCACTGTCAGAGAGTCAGTACTGAGGGAGTGCTGCACTGTCAGAGGGTCAGTACTGAGGGAGTGCTGCACTGTCAGAGAGTCAGTACTGAGGGAGTGCTGCACTGCCAGAGGTTCAGTACTGAGGGAGTGCTGCACTGTCAGAGGGTCAGTCCTGAGGGAGTGCTGCACTGTAGGAGGGACAGTACTGTGGGAGCACTGCACTGTAGGAGGGTTACTGCTGAGGTAAAACTGCACAGTCAGAGCGTCAGTTCTGATTGACCAGTGCAATGTTGGAGGAGCACTACTGAGGGATCATTACACTATTAGAGAGACAGTAATGAGGGAGTGCTGCACTGTAGAAGGGTCAGTGCTGAGGAGGCAAACACGCTGTTATGTGTGTACTATAGGCCTCCTGTGATAATGTGGAGTGCCAGGTACCTTTAAGAGAATACAAGTGGATAAACCATGTGACAGTACTGACCAATCACTGGACAGTGTGGGCCACTGGTTAACTGTAAGTCTAGAGCTGGAGGTGGCTGTGGGAGCATGCAAGGATTTAGTGCTCTGCCCTCTGTTACAATAAATAATCAGCTTGTTCTAATGTAGGTCTCTCTTGGTTATTGATAGCGAGCATCAGCTAAGAATAACTCAACAGGTCTGGCAGCTTCGGGGGAGAAGAAAAGAGTTGATGTTTCGAGTCCTCATGACCCTTCGACAGAACTGAGGTCATGAGGACTCGAAACGTCAACTCTTTTCTTCTCCGCCGATGCTGCCAGACCTGCTGAGTTTTTCCAGGTAATTCTGTTTTTGTTTTGGATTTCCAGCATCCGCAGTTTTTTTGTTTTTATCAACTAACAAGTGTATATGGAGTGCAATTCGAATTTACTCAACCAGTGAACTCATAGACTCAAGATATAAAACCAACAAACAGTCAGGGAGAGATGGACAATCCAACATGTGATCACATTTCAGAGATGTGTAAGAATAATAAAGCAGTAATACTCAGGGATTTTAACTACCCAAATATTAACTGGGACAGCTTTAGTGAGCAAGGTAGGGAGGGAGAAAAATTCTGAAGTTGCATCCAGGAGAAGATTTTTAGCCTGTGCATAGAAAGCTCAACAAGGGAGGGGACAGTTCTGGACCTAATATATGGAAAAGCGCCGGGGAAGTTGGAAAGCGTATCAGTAGGGGAGATGGTGACTGTAACTCAATTGGATTTAGGACAGTTATGGAGAAGGATAAGTTTGGGCTGGGAATAAAAATTCTAAACTGGGGAAAGGCTAATGTTACTAAGATGAGATATGATTTGGCCCAAGTGGACTGGGAGAAGCTCTTTGCAGATAAAACTGTGTCAGAGCAGTGGGAGGCATTCAAGGAGGGAATAGCGAGAGTACAGAGCAGATATCTTCCTGTAAAGACAAAGAGGGAGACCAAGTCTGGAGAACCCTGGAAGACAAGGAACATAAAGGTTTGAATTTAGAAAAAAGAGAAGCTTATGGCAGATACTGAGGGCTAAATACAGCAGAGTCCCTAGAGGAGTATAAATAGTGCAGAGGGGAACTGAAAAAGGACATTAGGAAAGATAAGAGAGTGCATGAGAAAACACTGGTGTGTAGAATAAAGCAAAACCCAGAGGGGTTTTTTAAATATGCAAAGAGCAGCAGAATAATTCGGGAAAGAGTGGGGCTGATTAGGGACCATCGAGGTAATGTGTGTGTGGACCTGGAAGACGTGGGTACAGTCCTCAATGAATACTTTGCATCAGTCTTCACAATGGAAAAGGATGATGCAGGTATAACATCAGGGTGGAGGACTGTGAAATATGAGAGGAAATTAACACAGAGAGAGGAGGTACTAGTGGGTTTAGTGGCCTGAAAAGTGGATAAATCCACAAGCCCAGATGAGATGAATCCAAAGCTGTTGAAGGAGGAAAGGGAAGAGATATCAGGGGCCCTGGCAGTAATTTTCAAATCCTCTCTGGCCACAGGTGAGGTGCCAGAGGACTGGAGGATGGCTAATGTTGTCCCATTATTAAAAAAGGGAGGAAGGGATAGATCAGGAAATTACAGGCCAGTCAGTCTAACCTCGGTGGTGGGGA
The DNA here is from genome assembly GCA_026770705.1 of Isurus oxyrinchus. Classification (NCBI taxonomy): domain Eukaryota; kingdom Metazoa; phylum Chordata; class Chondrichthyes; order Lamniformes; family Lamnidae; genus Isurus; species Isurus oxyrinchus. Next base: position 103,240 of record JANJGN010000546.1, on the reverse strand, counting down.
AGTTACTAGTACGAATTCTGAAGGACAGAATGAATCTGCACTGGGAGAGACAAGGATTAATCTGGGATATTCAGCATGGATTTGTTAAGGGAAGGTCATGTTTGACAAACCTGATCAAATCTTTTGAGGAGGTAACCAGGAGTGTTGATGAGAGTAATGCCTTTGATGTGGTCGACATGGGCTGAGGAAGGCTTTTGATCAGGTGCCTCTTGGCAGAGAGGCCAAGAAAGTAAGAGCCCATGGGATCCAAGGCAAAGTGGCACGTTGGATCCAATATTGGCTGAGGCAGGAAGCAGAGGGTGATGGTGGAGGGATGTTTCTGTGACTGGATGTCTGTTTCCAGTGGGGTTCCACAGGGCTCAGTGCTGGGGCACTTGCTGTTTGTGGTGTATATAAATGAATTGGACTTATATAAAGGGGAAATGATCACGACGCAAATGGAATTCAACCTGGAAAAATATGAGGTGATGCACTTGGGGAGGGAGTTGCTGACCAGCATGGACATGATGGGCTAAATGGCCTCCTTCTGTCCTGTAAGTGTCTATGAGTCTATGAGTCCATGATGCACTATCGGAGAGTCAGTAGTAAGGATGTACTGCCTGTCAGGGCTCACTTTTTACCAGTTAAATACCAATGGTTTGTTTATAAACAAAGTGCAGTATGTGGGAGCTTGCTGTGCACATTTGATACTATTCCAGCTAATGTAGATTGAAGGGTGTTTGTACTTACATAGCACAGTCAGTACGAGGGTCCGCTCCGATGAAACAGATGGATATCTCACTCTGCAGCTGAGAGTGTGTCCGTGGTGTTTGAGTGATGGGATCAGGGTCAGAACAGAAGTATAGGTCAGAGTGACACCATGCTGAGTTACAGTGTTTGAGACTGATCCAGGTACGTCAGTGGGAGTGTCCCAGGTTAAGACAGGTGCTGCTGTTCCATTGCACGTTGTGTTGAAGGTGCAGCTTACATCCACACGCTTTCCTGCAATAATTTCAGCAGGGAATATCGTGGGTTTATCTGTGAAATCTAACAGACAGAGAATGGATCCTTTTAGAGAAATATAACGTGAAGCATCATTTCAAATAGAAATCACAGTCCCACAAGAGAAAGCACTTTTACAAGGATGATATCAGAACTGAGAGGTTACAATGATCATTAAAGAATTGTCTATTTTTACACTTGTTGAATCTCTGTCACTCAGATTAATACACGCTCACTCAGTGACCCTTGATTTGACCAGACTGGGTGAGGGTGGAGGAACAGCTCACAGCTCGGGGAGAACAGACTCAGCATTTGGAAAAGGATATGGAGACACTGGAGAGGGTGGTAAAAAGCTTCACAAGGATGATCTCAGCAATGTGAGGCTTTACCTATCAGGAGAGGATGAACAGGCTGGGTCTCTGTTCTCTTGAACAGAGAAGGTTGAGGGGTGACCTCATTTGACCTTTGAAGTAATGAAAGGTTTTGATCGAGTAGACATGGGGAGAGTGTTTCCACTCCTCACAATGAACAAAACCAGAGGCTGACAATATAACATCCTCACTAATAAATCCAATGGGGAATTCAGGAGAAACTTCTTTACCCAGAGAGTGGGGAGAATGTGTGCTTCAAGAATCACTTCATTGACTGTGAATTGATTTAGTATCGTCCTGAAGTGGTGAAAGGCGCTATGGAAATGCGAGACTTGCTTTTGTATTTTGAAAGCAGGTTTCCAAGGATGAGATGGGAACTGAGAGGTAACAACAATCAGCAGCAACTTTCCTATTTTCAAACTTGGTGGGGAATGTGTCACTGAGCTGAATACACTTTCACTCCCAGACCCTTGAATTGCCAACACTGGGGTGTGGGTGATGGAGCAGCCCACAGCTCATGGAACCCTGGCTCATCATTCTCTCAGAGATCTGGGTCAGTGATCCCATTGCTCTCTATGGGATCTTCCTGTGCACAAACTCACTGCCACGTTAGACAGTGACTATACTTCAAGAATTTCTTCATTGTCTGTGAAGTGATTTGAAGTTTGCTGAGGTGGTGTAAGGCGCAATAGGAATGCACATCCTTCTTTTGTCAAATTGTTAGACTTTTAAAAAGCATTAGGGAGACTAATGGGAGTGGATAACCTGATAGCATTGATGGACACAGTCAATACATTTAATCATTGATATTAAAGTGAGTATTAGAGGTTGCTTAAGGACTGAACTGGAAGCTATCACCAGGTTATTGAGAATCAGACAGTCTGTTATAATAAGCTGTGTTTTGTGTTAATATGTAAATGTCACAGTTTGTGTTATTTCCCATTGAGTGTTGAATGTGAATTGTTGAGTAATTATAACACAGCACTTACCAGAAACGTGAAGCTGGGTTACAGGGTAATAGTTATGGCTCGGACCATTGTCAAATTCTATTCTGAAAAAATAAGGTCCTGCATCTTCCCGTCTGATGTTGTTTATAATCAGGGAACAGTCGCCATCTTTCAGGTCTCCAGACAGCCGGGTCCGATGGTGGAACCGTGGTAACTCGTGACTGTGATCCTTGGAGTGAAAGGCAATGGGAGCCCAGGGAATCTGTTCCTCATTATTAAACCAGACTCCACCTCGCGGTTGGTTTTCCAGACACGATGGATAACTGTAATGACATGGAATCTGTACACACGAACCTTCCTGCGCTGTCACCTCTCGTGGAGTTTCACCTTTCCACTCTTGTGACAGTCCAACTGTGGAGAGAAATATCAATATTTAACCCTGGATCCTCATTGTCTAAGGGATTATTTCTGATCCAAACCCCATATTGTTGTATTGTTGATTCCGATGCAGCATTGTAGACTGACTTGTCCCCAAGCTCAGCACTGACCCTACTCCAGCAGACCCTGTGAAACACACTAACACAGTGCCTCTAGCTTGAGCTCTGCCTGTGTCAAGAGCAAAGACAAATATGCAAACTGAATATTGACACCTTTACACACAGACAGCTTTACCTTCCTTCTCTCTTTCAGTTATCTTGCTCCCTTACTGAAGTATCTAGCATGGTGAGAATGGACAGGAAGTGTGACACTGAACAGCCTGTCTATTCTAGGAGCTGCTGTGTTGTCTTCATGGGAAATTCTGATTAAAATCAGCAAAAGACACTAATTTCAGGCCATTGCTGTCAGAGTGCTAGCCACAAGATAGACTTCATCCCCTGAATTTTGTGTCCAATTTTCCACTCAAGCTTTCACCTCCGCACACACCCACCCCGACCCCACAAGTCACTCGCTGACCTACACTGGCTCCCAGTCCAACAACACCTCGATGTGATTATTTTCACACTTGATTTCCAATCCCTCCATCACTCCGCTCCACTCCCTGTCTCTGTAACCTACTCAAACCTACAACCATCTGTGATCTCTGCACTCCCCCAATTCTGCTGTCAGACAGGGAGTCAGTGTATATCAGGGAGCACAGGGGTGATGGGTGAATGGGAGTTGGTGTGAGTTTGTGCACTGGGTCACTGCTGAATTGGTTCCGAATCACAGCTCAATAAGAATGATCTTTTACGAAGACTATTAACCATAAATCTGTCTGAGCTGACGATGATATTACCTTGGAGAAGTGACAGGAGGCAGTAATATTTCCCAATTATTGTCCACTCCCAGATATTCCTTTAGCTTCTGACTCTCAAACTCTGAAAGAGAAAGGAGTTAATGAGACCTCACCTCTTGTCCGACAGCTCTCGAGAGATCAGAACTCCTTTTACATAATGTCTACACAGACTAATTTGGTTCTCTGTGGGATGACAGGTGCTCTGCAGAGAGTTAAAAAGCTTTAAAAAAATAAATCAATGAAGGACTTGCATTTCTATAGCACCTTTCACCACCTCAGGATGTCCCAAAGCTCATGTCCCTGCACTTCCATCATCCCTTGAGCTAGAAAGATGTTCTGTACAACAGACTTGAGCCTCACACCCAGATCTCAAGAATCAGTAGAAATCTTTCAAAGGCATCAATCATTGGAATCTGTCTTTATAAAGTCACAACATCAACAAAGGACGGTGTTGGCGGTGGAAGTGAATTCCAATCGTTCCGTTACTTACCCAGGACCTGTCCGACTGCTCGCCTGGGGAGGAACTGCCCACACGCTCTGCTTGGGCTGAATGACCTCTTCCTGTGCTGCTCCCTCTGTGTATTTAATGAGAAAGGGTTGATGTGTCACTGTGAGACAAAATGAGGAAGTTGCATCAAAGTGACAGAACAGCTCGTGTTTTGAGTTTTTTGAAGCTGTTAACCCTTTGCGTTCTGGACTTGTGATGATATTTCTGCTCAAAAGCGGAAAGTCATTGACCAGGAATTCTCCTGTGGGACACTGGATTTCGAACCCTCTCTCTCTCTGAGTGAGTAGGTCGTCAGTTCGAAATTCATTTGGCAAAATTCAGGCTGGCAAACCAGACCAGCACTCGGTGTCAGGACTGAGTGTCCTGCACAGTCGGAGAGTCAGTACTGAGGGAGTGTTGCACTGTTGGACGGTCAGCACTGACTTAGTGCTGCACTGTCGGAGGGTCTGTACTGCGAGTGTTGCACTCTGGGTGTGCCAGTGCTGAAGGAGTGCTGCACTGTCAGATGGTCAATGCTGAGGGAGCGCTACACTTTTCGAGCATCAGTACCTAGGGGCTGCTGCACTATCAGGGGCTCATGACTAAGGGACCACTGCACAGTCGGAGGGTCCGTACCCAGGGAATGCTGCACTGTCGCAGGCTCAGTACCGAGGGAGTGCAAACTAAAGTAGTGACAAGGGTTGAATAAACTGGTGATGAGGTGAAAAACAAGGAAGAAAAATCAAGGAATGAGAGCAAGGGAACTGAAATCGGGCTGTGCCTCACGCAGTGATTATAAATATAATTTCCATCCTAATAACCGAAGCAGTCCCCTCGAAGAATGCTGCAGTTTGGAAGAGTTGATCCTTTCGACCCAACGGTGGGCGATTGGTCCCATTATGGTGAACTCCTCGCGTTCTTTTTCCAAGTGAATGACATTGATGGGGAGGAGAAGAGGCGAGCGACCCTCTTATCCACGTGTGGCAGTAAGATTTAGGGATTGATGCGAACTTTAATGCCACCCGGTGCCATGGATTCAAAAAGTTTAGATGATATAGTAAACCTTGTGAAGATTCCTTCCCAGCCCCAGCCCTCGGTAACGATGCAACGGTCCAAATTTAACTCAAGAAATAGAGTCCCAGGGGAGGCAGCTGCATGTTATGTGGAAAGTCTGAAACAGTTAACAGGACATTGTGAGTTTGGTAAATCTATAAATGATATGCTGAGAGATCAACTGGTGTGCAGTATAAATGAAGATTCGATTCAGAAGAGATTACTGTCTGAAACAGATTTGGATATTCAGAAAGCTCTGGGAATAGTGCTGGCTATGGAAAGAGCAGTGAGGGACTCGAAAAACATATGGAGAGTGCAAAATGTCACCGTCCTCATGTTGGGTGAGGAGCCTCAGCCAAGAAGTGCGGGAAAATGTACAGCTCTGATGAGAAACGGGAAACGTCCACCACTAGCAGCAAATAAAAAGGAATGACTTAGCAGAGAAAACATGGAATAATGTGAACAGAGGTGAAGCAGACAACCTCGTAGTGAATGGAACTTTAAAAAAATCAATTGTTTTTACTGTCATCGAAACAGAGAGCCCATGAGAGATTGCAAGGATAGAATCAGGCAGAGTTTCAATCAAGAGAGAAAACCCTGTGAGATCCATAACATAGAAGAGCCTGAAGTAACAGATTCAGATAGTTATTCATTGTATAATTTAAAGGTAGGAAGAACAGAGCCAATCTATGTAACAGTGAGGGTGAATGATAGAGCTCTCAGAATGGGGGTGGACACAGGAGCTAACATTACGCTAATTGGTGAGCATACTTTCAAATACTGGAATCATGGGGAAAGTCAATTAAATTTGGAAGAAACAGATGACTAATTGAAAACTCACACGGGAGAAGACATTCAAGCCAAAGACATAAGCAGGGTTGTTATACAGTATGGAAGTCAATCAGTAAAATGACCCTTGATGATGGGAGCTGGTGAGGGACCAAGCCTCCTTGGACGAAACTGGCTGAAAGATATTAAACTGGATTGGTCTGAGATCTTCCAACTGAGAGCCAGTGGGCAACCTGAGCTACTACAAAAATACATCTCAGTTTTCCAAGATGAACTCGGGGAGATCCAGGGGCTGCAAGCAAAAATTCATGTGGATCCAGACTCTACCCCTCTGATTTATGAAGGCACGGCCAGTACCTTATGCAATGTGGGAAAAGGCAGATGCTGAATTGGGCAGGTTCTAGAAACTGGGAGTGATACAATCTGTGCAGTCCTCAGAATGGGCAGCACCAATAGTCCCTGGACCTGAGCCTGGCCAAAGTGTTTGTGGAGATGACAAGAATTGACTGGAACGGCCTACACGGAGCTGATATGAGCCATGCTTATCAACAATTGGAGTTCGAGAAGGCCTCCCAGAAGTTTGTCACAATTAATACACACAAAGGGTTGTATCAATAAACCGGTTTGCCTTTCAGAGTCTCCTCTGCAGGATCACAGAGTCTTAATGGCACAGCAGGAGGCCATTCAGCCCATCGTGTCTATCCCAGCTCTCCAAATGAGCATCATGACCTAGTGTCATTGCCCTGCCTTTCCCCATGCCCCTGCACCTTTTCTCTATCCAAATAACCATCTAATGCCCTCCTGAATGCCTCGATTGAACCTGCCTCCACAACACTTCCAGGCCGTGCAATCCAGGCCCAAAACTTAGTTGTGTGAAAAAGTTTTTTCTCACGTCACATTTGCAACATCAGTCATGCTAAATGTCAGCGGGAAGGTGGAAAGGAGTCCAGGAAGACAGGAAACTGGACATGACTGGCATAGTCATGACAGGAAGCTGACCGTAGGAGAGACGGTATATGTGAAGGATTTTAGAGAGGGGCCAAAGTGGTCACCGGGTGAAATAAATGCAGCGATTGGAACTCTTTCTCACCATGTGAAAGTGGAAGACCGAGTCATATGGAGACATGTGGGTCATATAAGGAGGAGAGAAACAAAGTACCAAGAAACATTCCCACCAGTCTTCACGGCTGCGTCTATGTCTCCTGTTGAAAGAACTCAGCTGAGAACAGATGTGTCTGAAGGGTCCGTTGTACCTGCAAGAGTTGAGGAAACAGGTTTGCAGGTGTCCACCGAAGAAGCTGGTGTTGGGACAACATCAGAAAAGGAGACTCCTGACAAAGCATCTGAAGCTGTGGATCTGAGACGTTCCAGACGCATAAGGAAACCCCCCAGAAAGACTGAATTTGTAAATTACTGATCTGTGTAAATCATTTGATACTTTGAGAAAATGGTAAAAGTAAGTGTAAAATGTATTTCTGAGTAAAGGGGGAGGGTGGTGGTAATCTGATGTGTGATATACCTTTAAGAAGAAGGTTACAATGGAAGATAACATGAGCTCAGTGTTGTGGTGTGTTCTCAGAATCAACCTCAGGCCTGGCTAAAAACAGAACTCTACCCATTACAGGGAAACCATCTTTTTTGTTCACAGAGTTAGTCACGTACACATTGGGTTATTTAAATTCAAATCTTGTCAGTACATAATCACATAATAAGCATATGTTCCCAGTCCCAGGTACATATCTGCTCCTTACCCAAGCAAGAGCTGTTTATCTCGTTCTAGCCTGGTGCTGTTTGCCTTTACCTTATCTGTTTACCCTCAGCATCTCTTTATGTCTCTTCTCGAGTTAATCCCTCGTGATCTTCAAGGCCTTTCTGGAGAGTTCTGCTGATGTCAGCCCCATGGTGCACAAGGTTCACCTGGAGAATTCTGCTGACCTTTGGTTTTCACTAATAGAAGTCCCTGTTTAACTCTTATATCCGTGTCCAACAGCCGAGTGGCGCAGGTACCTCAGTAGTCGGTCACCTTTAGTTAGAGCCTGTAATGCGGAGACAGGGCTTGAGTTGAAAGCACACAAGTGTAGCTGCTGAGTTCCTTTGTAAATAAGCAGAATGTGTTTCATCTAAGAACTGTCTGCTGATCTACTCTGTCTATTGTACCTACTCAGCCTCTCCAAAACAAGCCTGGATCCATAAGTCCCAACAAACTCGTGACCAGCATCCAATAGTATCAATAATTAATGTATGTATTGTGGGTGGAATTTTTGATTTGGATCAATAATACTAAACACTGATCACTCTGATTGTCACTCTGATCATTTCTGTTTCTATTACAGAAGAAAGATGAGAAGGATCTGGAAATGAAATCTAACCGCGGAGTCAGTCCTGATACAGATGATGATCTTTACGCAAACTGTGAATTTGCCAAGGATTCTGTTTATGGGAATTTATAAACTGAGCAAGAATGAGACACACACAGTGTGGGGAGAATACAGAATGGGAGAATCATTCAAAACTCCAATTTACCTTCCTAATATCCACAGGAACTCACTCCCAGGAAATAGATTTAAACCTCTTGTTACAATCTGATGGAATTTCTTCGGAATGATCTATCCAGGATGATTGTCTGTGGGTTTCAATTCGAACATCCTCCTTCAGAATTGTCCCTCCCTGTTGGAAACATCCTTCTCTCCATTCTGATTGTAAATGTCTTTAGATATCGTTCGATGATGTACCAGGACAGAACGGACAAATTCAATCCCGTGTCCGTGATTATGAGTTAATTTTCATTCTGTTATTCACCTTCCTGTCTGTCAGTGTTTACAGAATATTCATCAGCCAGTGTAGACTTCAGGAAATGCAGGATCAGTGGATAATTGGACCAGAGCAGATCCCTACAATTTATTCACCATTTTGCAGTCAAACATATGTTCAGAGAACATGTGTATTTTATGAGTTATTGTTTAATATTAAACTAATCGCAGCCTGGGAAAGGGAAACAATTTGATTGGAGAATTGGTAGACTTCCGACAACACAGAGGAAAACAGGTGTGCTACAGTGCCAGCACTGGTGGGAGGATGTCATTACAGCGTGACATGTTTACATTGATGTTGCCAATGTCATTGTGAACAGAGGGAGCTATGATGTGAAAAGTTGCTTGCAAATGTACGTTTTTCACTGTATCCTGGATGGCTGAAACAGCTTGGACAACAGAATGAGCTAAAGCTACAACTTACAACCATTTCAGTCTTTCAGTTTTTGAAAGAACAATTAGCCTCCATCCTGAAGGCTGAGTGAATGGGCGGACTGTGCGATGTGTTACAGATTTCAGACACCAACATCCTCGATCCTGGTTCTGCTCTGTGTTTGATGAAAAGATCCTAACCAGACACATGGATAAAAGATTGGGAAAATAAATAGTCCTCCTGCATTAACCAGTAACCAGTCACTAACTAAGTTAATCATGTGAGGACAGGATTGTGTTGGAGGCCATTAACCCCAGCATCAAACACATCCTTTGGACTGGCCATTTACACAGAAGAAAGGAGGAGGCCCCATTCAGCCCCTCGAGCCTGTTACACAGCAACAGGAGGAGGCCCATTCAGCTCCTCGAGCCTGTTACACAGGAACAGGAGGAGGCCCATTCAGCTCCTCGAGCCTGTTACACAGGAACAGGAGGAGGCCCATTCAGCCCCCTCGAGCCGGTTACACAGTAACAGGAGGAGGGCCATTCAGCCCCCTCGAGCCTGTTACACAGGAACAGGAGGAGGCCCATTCAGCCGCCTCGAGTCTGTTACACAGAAGAAAGGAGGAGGCCATTCAGCCCTTTGAGCCTGTTACACAGGAACAGGAGGAGGCCCATTCAGCCCCTTGAGCCTGTTACACAGCAACAGGAGGAGGCCCACTCAGCCCCCTCGAGCCTGTTACACAGGAACAGGAGGAGGCCCACTCAGCCCCCTCGAGCCTGTTACACAGGAACAGGAGGAGGCCCATTCAGCCCCCTCGAGCCTGTTACACAGGAACAGGAAGAGGACCATTCAGCCCCCTCAAGCCTGTGACACAGGAACAGGAGGAGGCCCATTCAGCCCATCGAGCCTGTGACAGAGGAACAGGAGGAGGCCCATTCAGCCCATCGAGCCTATGACACAGGAACAGGAGGAGGCCCATTCAGCCTCTCGAGCTTGTAAGAAAAGAAAAGGAGGAGGCCGTTCAACCCCTTGAGCCTGTTACACATGAACATGAGGGGCCCATTCAGCCCCCTCAATCCCATTACACAGGAACAGGAGGAGGCCATTCAGCCCCTCGAGCCTGTTACATGGGAAAAAGTTTAATCACATTCGGACACAGCCTTGGCACTCCAAGGGTTAACAGTTTGCTTTCATACTTTGACAGCAAACACCTCCCACTTTGTCTCAAAGTGACACATCCATCCTTTCTCATTAAATACACAGAGGGAGCGGCACAGGAAGAGGTCATTCAGCCCAAGCAGAGCGTGTGGGCAGTTCCTCCCCAGGCGAGCAGTCGGACAGGTCCTGGGTAAGTAACGGAACGATTGGAATTCACTTCCACCACCAACACCGTCCTTTGTTGATGTTGTGACTTTATAAAGACAGATTCCAATAATTCACAGTCCAGCACTCCCTCAGTACTGACCCTCTGACAGTTCAGCACTCCCTCAGTACTGACCCTCTGACAGTTTAGCACTCCCTCAGTACTGACCCTCTGACAGTGCAACACTTCCTCAGTACTGACCCTCTGACAGTGCAGCACTCCCTCAGTACTGACCCACCGATAATGCAGCATTCGCTCAGTACTGAACTTCTGGCAGTGCAGCACTCCCTCAGTACTGACCCACCATTAGTACAGCACTCCCTCAGTACTGACCCTCTGACAGTGCAGCTCTGCCTCAGTACTGACCCTCCGACAGTGCAGCACTCCCTCAGTACTGTCTCTCCCACAGTGCAGCACTCCCTCAGCATTGACCCTCTGACAGTGCAGCACCCTCTCAGTACTGACCCTCTGACAGTGCAGCACTCACTCAGTACTGAACCTATGACAGTTCAGCACTCCCTCAGTACTGACCCTATGACAGTGCATCACTCCCTCAATACTGACCCACTGACAGTGCAGCATTGCCTCAGTACTGACCCTCTGACAGTGCAGCACTCCCTCAGTACTGACCCTCTGATAGTGCAGCACTCCCTCAGTACTGACCCTCTGACAATGCAGCACTCCCTCAGTACTGACCCTCTGACAGTGCAGCATTGCTTCAGTACTGACCCTCTGACAGTGCAGCACTCCCTCAATACTGACCCTCTGACAGTGCAGCATTGCTTCAGTACTGACCCTCTGACAGTGCAGCACCTCTTCAGTACTGACCCTCTTACTGTGCAGCACTCCCTCAGTACTGACCCTCTGACAGTGCAGCACTCCCTCAGTACTGAACTTCTGGCAGTGCAGCACTCCCTCAGTACTGACCCACCGATAGTACAGCACTCCCTCAGTACTGACCCTCTGACAGTGCAGCACTCCCTCAGTACTGACCCTCTGACAGTGCAGCATTGCTTCAGTACTGACCCTCTGACAGTGCAGCACTCCCTCAGTACTGACCCTCTGACAGTGCAGCACTCCCTCAGTACTGACCCTCTGACAGTGCAGCACTCCCTCAGTACTGACCCTCTGACAGTGCAGCACTCCCTCAGTACTGACCCTCTGACAGTGCAGCACTCCCTCAGTAATGACCCTCTGACAGTGCAGCACTCCCTCAGTACTGACCCTCTGACAGTGCAGCACTCCCTCAAAACTGACCCTCTGACAGTGCAGCATTGCTTCAGTACTGATCCTCTGACAGTGCAGCACTCCATCAATACTGACTCTCTGACAGTGCAGCACTCCCTCAGTACTGAACTTCTGGCAGTACAGCACTCCCTCAGTACTGACCCTCTGACAGTGCAGCACTCCCTCAATACTGACTCACTGACAGTGCAGCACTCCTTCAGTTCTGACCCACCGATAGTGAAGCAATCCCTCAGTACTGACACTCTGACAGTGCAGCACTGCCTCAATACTGACTCACTGACAGTGCAGCACTCCCTCAGTACTGAACTTCTGGCAGTGCAGCACTCCCTCAATACTGACCCTCTGACAGTGCAGCACTCCCTCAATACTGACTCACTGACAGTGCAGCACTCCCTCAGTACTGACCCACCGATAGTACAGCACTCCCTCAGTACTGACCCTCTGACAGTGCAGCATTGCTTCAGTACTGACCCTCTGACAGTGCAGCACTCCCTCAGTACTGACCCTCTGACAGTGCAGCACTCCCTCAGTACTGACCCTCTGACAGTGCAGCACTCCCTCAGTACTGACCCTCTGACAGTGCAGCACTCCCTCAGTACTGACCCTCTGACAGTGCAGCACTCCCTCAGTAATGACCCTCTGACAGTGCAGCACTCCATCAGTACTGACCCTCTGACAGTGCAGCACTCCCTCAGTACTGACCCTCTGACAGTGCAGCACTCCCTCAGTACTGACCCACCGATAGTGCAACACTCCCTCAGTACTGAACTTCTGGCAGTGCAGCACTCCCTCAGTACTGACCCTCTGACAGTGCAGCATTGCTTCAGTACTGACCCTCTGACAGTGCAGCACTCCCTCAGTACTGACCCTCTGACAGTGCAGCACTCCCTCAGTACTGACCCACCGATAGTGCAGCACTCCCTCAATACTGACTCACTGACAGTGCAGCACTCCCTCAATACTGACTCACTGACAGTGCAGCACTCCTTCAGTTCTGACCCACCGATAGTGAAGCAATCCCTCAGTACTGACCCTCTGACAGTGCAGCACTGCCTCAATACTGACTCACTGACAGTGCAGCACTCCCTCAGTACTGAACTTCTGGCAGTGCAGCACTCCCTCAATACTGACCCTCTGACAGTGCAGCACTCCCTCAATACTGACTCACTGACAGTGCAGCACTCCCTCAGTACTGACCCTCTGACAGTGCAGCACTCACTCAGTACTGACCCTATGACAGTGCAGCACTCCCTCACTTCTGACCCTCTGACAGTGCAGCACTCCCTCAATTCTGACCCTCTTACTGTGCAGCACTCCCTCAGTACTGACCCTCTTACAGTGCAGCACTCCCTCAATATTGACCCTTTGACAGTGCAGCATTGCTTCAGTACTGACCCTCTGACTTCGCAGCACTCCCTCAGTACTGACCCTCTGACAGTGCAGCACTCCCTCAGTACTGAACTTCTGGCAGTGCAGCACTCCCTCAGTACTGACCCACCGATAGTACAGCACTCCCTCAGTACTGACCCTCTGACAGTGCAGCACTCCCTCAGTACTGACCCTCTGACAGTGCAGCATTGCTTCAGTACTGACCCTCTGACAGTGCAGCACTCCCTCAATACTGACCCTCTGACAGTGCAGCACTCCCTCAGTACTGACCCTCTGACAGTGCAACACTCCCTCAGTACTGACCCTCTGACAGTGCAGCACTCCCTCAGTACTGACCCTCTGACAGTGCAGCACTCCCTCAGTAATGACCCTCTGACAGTGCAGCACTCCCTCAGTACTGACCCTCTGACAGTGCAGCACTCCCTCAATACTGACCCTCTGACAGTGCAGCACTCCCTCAATACTGACCCTCTGACAGTGCAGCACTCCCTCAGTACTGACCCTCTGACAGTGCATCACTCCCTCAGTACTGACCCTCTGACAGTGCAGCACTCCCTCAGTAATGACCCTCTGACAGTGCAGCACTCCCTCAGTACTGACCCTCTGACAGTGCAGCACTCCCTCAGTACTGACCCTCTGACAGTGCATCACTCCCTCAGTACTGACCCTCTGACAGTGCAGCACTCCCTCAGTAATGACCCTCTGACAGTGCAGCACTCCCTCAGTACTGACCCTCTGACAGTGCAGCACTCCCTCAGTACTGACCCTCTGACAGTGCAGCACTCCCTCAGTACTGACCCACCGATAGTGCAACACTCCCTCACTACTGAACTTCTGGCAGTGCAGCACTCCCTCAGTACTGACCCACCGATAGTACAGCACTCCCTCAGTACTGACCCTCTGACAGTGCAGCACTCCCTCAGTACTGACCCTCTGACAGTGCAGCATTGCTTCAGTACTGACCCTCTGACAGTGCAGCACTCCCTCAGTACTGACCCTCTGACAGTGCAGCACTCCCTCAGTACTGACCCTCTGACAGTGCAGCACTCCCTCAGTACTGACCCTCTGACAGTGCAGCACTCCCTCAGTACTGACCCTCTGACAGTGCAGCACTCCCTCTGTAATGACCCTCTGACAGTGCAGCACTCCCTCAGTACTGACCCTCTGACAGTGCAGCACTCCCTCAGTACTGACCCTCTGACAGTGCAGCACTCCCTCAGTACTGACCCACCGATAGTGCAACACTCCCTCAGTACTGAACTTCTGGCAGTGCAGCACTCCCTCAGTACTGACCCACCGATAGTACAGCACTCCCTCAGTACTGACCCTCTGACAGTGCAGCACTCCCTCAGTACTGACCCTCTGACAGTGCAGCATTGCTTCAGTACTGACCCTCTGACAGTGCAGCACTCCCTCAGTACTGACCCTCTGACAGTGCAGCACTCCCTCAGTACTGACCCTCTGACAGTGCAGCACTCCCTCAGTACTGACCCTCTGACAGTGCAGCACTCCCTCAGTACTGACCCTCTGACAGCGCAGCACTCCCTCAGTAATGACCCTCTGACAGTGCAGCACTCCCTCAGTACTGACCCTCTGACAGTGCAGCACTCCCTCAGTATTGACCCTCTGACAGTGCAGCACTCCCTCAGTACTGACCCTCTGACAGTGCAGCACTCCCTCAGTACTGACCCTCTGACAGTGCAGCACTCCCTCAGTACTGACCCTCTGACAGTGCAGCACTCCCTCAGTACTGACCCTCTGACAGTGCAGCACTCCCTCAGTACTGACCCTCTGACAGTGCAGCACTCCCTCAGTACTGACCCTCCGACAGTGCAGCACTCCCTCAGTACTGACCCTCCGACAGTGCAGCACTCCCTCAGTACTGACCCTCTGACAGTGCAGCACTCCCTCAGTACTGACCCTCTGACAGTGCAGCATTGCCTCAGTACTGACCCTCTGACAGTGCAGCACTCCCTCAGTACTGACCCTCTGACAGTGCAGCACTCCCTCAGTACTGACCCTCTGACAGTGCAGCACTCCCTCAGTACTGACCCTCTGACAGTGCAGCACTCCCTCAGTACTGACCCTCTGACAGTGCAGCACTCCCTCAGTACTGACCCTCTGACAGTGCAGCACTCCCTCAGTAATGACCCTCTGACAGTGCAGCACTCCCTCAGTACTGACCCTCTGACAGTGCAGCACTCCCTCAGTACTGACCCTCTGACAGTGCAGCACCTCTTCAGTACTGCGTCCTGAATCTTTGGAAGTCTCTCCTTAATCCTTGGGTGTGGAGGATCTCAGAGACTCTCATGTAATTGAGAAGTCACCATGAGCACAGCAGCAGTCAGAATAGACAGATCTACAACCCAACACTCACACTTGCTGCACAGTTTCACCACCAAACCACAAGAATTAAGCAAACTGGCTGAAAATAAAGAGATGACAATTCAGCCTGTGTGGAAAGATCAGAAGTTTATTGTTTCCTGTTTGTCTCTGATCTGCAGCGCAGATAAATATTAGAAAACCACAGAATCAAACAGCACAGAAAGAGGCCACTCAGCCCATTGTCCCTGTCCTGGTCTCCTGGGACAGATATCCAATTGGTCCCAATCTCCCATTCTCTCACACTCTGCAAGTATTTTGAAAGATCCTATTGAATCTGCTTCCACCGCCCTTTCAGGCAGCACCTTCCAGATCACAGCAACTCGCTGTGCACAATAAAACCTAACCTGCCTGCTCAGTGATGGTTACTCCCATCTGAGGGGATTTATATTCATGAATTTGGATTCAATCTGAGACAGGAAGAATTTGAAGGACGATGGGGGAAGAGAGGTGGATTGAAACCAATTGTGTGCTTCTTTTAAAGAGCTAGCACAGCCAAAATGGCATGAATGGCCTCCTGCTATTCTGTGTGATTCTGTGATATGATGAAGAAAGTTCCTTTTCAGCAACAGTTTACTTCTTCTGCTGAAACTCTTCATGTTGGAGAAGAGGAAGTGATGGTTTCCATCAGTGTTTAGTGTGTGTTCCAGTTCAGTTTTAACCGAAACTCAGTGAAGCGGATGGTGAAGGTCATGAACCCACCACAGCGGCACCTCCGACACATGCAGAGCTCAGGCTAGAGGCACTGTGTTAGTGTGTTTCACAGTCTCTGCTGGAGTAGGGTCAGTGCTGAGCTTGGGGACAAGTCAGTCTACAATGCTGCATCGGAATCAACAATACAACAATATGGGGTTTGGATCAGAAATAATTTGATCCTCTGACAGTGCAGCACTCCCTCAGTACTGATTCTCCAACAGTGCAGCACTCCCTCAGTACTGACCCTCTGACAGTGCAGCACTCCCTCAGTACTGACCCTCTGGCAGTGCAACACTCCCACAATACTGACCCTTCAACAGTGCAGCACGCCCTCAGGAATGACTCTCTGACAGTGCAGCACTCCCTCAGTACTGACCCTCTGGCAGTGCAGCACTCCCACAATACTGAGCCTCTGACAGTGCAGCATTCCCTCAGTACTGACCCTCTGGCAGTGCAGCACTACCACAATACTGAGCCTCTGACAGTGCAGCACTGCTTCAGTACTGACCCTCCAACAGTGCAGCATGCCCTCAGGAATGACCCTCTGACAGTGCAGGACTCTCAGTCCTGACACCGATTGCCGGTCTGGTTTGTCAGTCTGAATTTTGCCAAATGAATCTCGAACAGACGACCTTCTCACTCAGACAGCGAGAGAGGGTTTGAATCCCAATGACCCACAGGAGAATTCCTGGTCAATGACTTTCCACTTTTGAGCAGAAATATCATCACAAGTCCAGAATGCAAAGGGTTAACAGCTTCAAAAAACTCTAAACATCAGTTGCATTCTCATAAAGTGACCACTTCCACATTTTGACTCACAGTGACACATCAACCCTTTCTAATTAAACACACAGAGGGAGCAGCACAGAAAGAGGTCATTCAGCCCAAGCAGAGCGTGTGGGCAGTTCTTCCCCAGGCGAGCAGTCGGACAGGTCCTGGGTAAGTAACGGAACGATTGGAATTCACTTCCACCACCAACACCGTCCTTTGTTGATGTTGTGACTTTATAAAGATAGATTCCAATGATTGATGCCTTTGAAAGATTTCTACTGATTATTGAGATCTGGGTGTGAGGCTCAAGTCTGTTGTACAGAACATCTTTCTAGCTCAAGGGATGAGGGAAGAGCAGGGACATGAGCTTTGGGATATCCTGAGGTGTTGAAAGGTGCTATAGAAATGCAAGTCCTTCAATGTTTTCCTTTCTTAAAGCCTTGTAACTCTCTGCAGAGCACCTATCATCCCACAGAGAATCAAATTAGATCCGTGAAGACATTGTCTAAAAGCAGTTCTAATCTCTCGAGAGCTGTCGGACAAGAGGTGAGGTCTCATTAACTCCTTTCTCTTTCAGAAAATCAGAGTTAGAAGCTGAGGAATTATCTGGGAGTGGACAATGATCGGGAAATCTTACTTCCTCCTGTCACTTCTCCAAGGTAATATCATCGTCAGCTCGGACAGATTTATGGTGAATAGTCTTTGTAAAAGATCATTCTTATTGAGCTCTGATAGGGAACAGATTCAGCAGTGAGCCAGTGTACAAACTCACACCAAGTCCCATTGACCCATCACCCCTGTGCTCACTGATATACACTGACTCCCTGTCTGACAGCAGAATTGGAGGAGAGCAGAGATCTCAGAGGGGTGAAGGGGCTGGATGAGGTTACAGAGGTAGGGACTGGAGAGGGGGTTGGGGGGATTGGGAATTGAGGATGAGAATCTTAAAATGGAGGCACTGCTTGACTGGGAGCCTATGTAAGTCAGTGTGGATGGGGGGAAGGGTGGTAAAAGGTTGAGTAGAAAATCAGGGATAAAAACTGGAGGATGAAGTCTCTCCCTATGTTAGGTGTCTGATAGCAATATCCTAAAATGTGTCTTTTGCTGATTTTATTCAGAATTTCCCATGAAGACAACACAGCAGCTCCTAGAATAGACAGGCTGTTCAGTGTCACACTTCCTGTCCATTCTCACCTTGCTAGATACTTCAATAAGGGAGCAAGATAACTGAAAGAGAGAAGGAAGGCAAAGCTGTCCGTGTGTAAAGGTGTCAATATACAGTTTGTATATTTGTCTTTGCTCTTGACACATGCAGAGCTCAGGCGAGAGGCGCTTTGTTAGTGTGTTTCACAGTGTCTGCTGGAGTAGGGTCAGTGCTGAGCTTGGGGACAAGTCAGTCTACAATGCTGCATCGGAATCAACAATACAACAATATGGGGTTTGGATCAGAAATAATCCCTTAGACAATGAGGATCCATAGAGATTCCTTAGACAATGAGGATCCAAAGAGATTCCTGAAACAATGAGGATCCAAAGAGATTCCTCAGACAATGAAGGTCTAAAGTGCACCAATCATATTGAACCAGATTAACCAATCAGCTGTGTTGAAGAGCAGACAGGAATGTTAGGCTAATTAGTGATTCATGACGGTGATAATGGGGGGAGTTCTGAGGGCTCCTAATCCATTGTCCTGTCTTGTAAATCAGCACTGAATGGATCTCAGTTGGTGTGTCTTGTAGACACAGTGTTGGGTCACATTTAATCATTGACATTAAAGTGATAATTAGAGGCTGCATTTGCACTGAACATGAAGCAGTCACCAGGCCGCTTGAAATGAAGAATCCAAATGGTCCAGATGAGCAGAGAGCAATAGATTATATTTACATAGCGCCTTAACTGTAACAAAAAACAATCCAAGGGGCTACACAGGAGCATTATAATACAAGGCACAGTGACACTGTCTCACTGGCTTCACTAAACAGGGTCCTGAGGACCATGAGCCAATGTAGAATGAACTTGTCCACTCCTGTGTCCAGGATTCTCTTCCATCCATTGTGAAACCTTGAGGAGTTCCTTGTGTGTCCTGTATATGGTCCACACTGCAGCCACTGTGCCCCAGTGATGGAGGGGGTGGATATCGAGTCTAATGGATCTACAAACCTTCCAGAGTTAAATATTGATATTTCTCTCCCCAGTTGGACTGTCACAAGAGTGGAAAGGTGACAGTCCCCGAGAGGTGACAGCGCAGGAAGGTTCGTGTGTACAGATTCCATGTCATTACAGTTACCCATCACATTTGGAAAGCCAACCGCGAGGTGGACTCTGGTTTAATAATGAGGAACAGATTCCCTGGGCTCCCATTGCCTTTCACTCCAAGGATCACAGTCACGAGTTACCACGGTTCCGCCATCGGACCCGGCTGTCTGGAGACCTGAAAGATGGCGACTGTTCCCTGATTATAAACAACATCAGACGGGAAGATGCAGGAACTTATTATTTCAGAATAGAATTTGACAATGGTCCGAGCCATAACTATTACCCTGTAACCCAGCTTCACGTTTCTGGTAAGTGCTGTGTTATAATTACTCAACAATTCACATTCAACACTCAATGGGAAATAACACAAACTGTGACGTTTACGTATTAACACAAAACACAGCTTATTATAACACACTGTCTGATTCTCAATAACCTGGTGATAGCTTCCAGTTGAGTCCTAAAGCAACCTCTAATACTCACTTTAATATCAATGATGAAAAGCATTAACTGTATTATCAGGTTATCCACTCCCATCAATCTCTCCTGTCCTGTTTAAAAGTCTGACTTATCGATAAAAGAAAGATGTGCATTTCTGCAGCGCAATTTACCACCTCAGGAGGATCCAAATCCCTTCACAGCCAATGAAATTATTCCTGAATTGTGGTCACAGATGTTAAACACAGCTGGCAGTTTGTGCACAGCAAGATCCAGCAAACCACAATGTAATAAATCACCCAGATCGCTGAGGAAATGAGAAGCCAGTGAACTCAAACCTCTGGTCTGATGAAGAGTCATACGGACTCGAAACGTTAACCCTGTCTTCCTCTCCACTGATACTGTCAGACCTGCTGAGTCTTTCCAGCAATTTTTGTTTTGGTTTCAGATTTCCAGCATCCACAGTATTCTGCTTTTAACTCCAATCTCTGGTCTGAGCCTCTTCTCTCATCCAGTGTTCTCAATTCACCTGTCTCGGAGTGAACGTGTATTAAGCTGAGAGACAGAAACACTACTGCCAAAGAGCAAGAAAATCTCTCCTGATCATTGTAACCTCTCAGTTCTGATATCATCCTTGTAAAAGTGCTTTCTCTTGTGGGACTGTGATTTCTATTTGAACTGATGCTTCACGTTATATTTCTCTAAAAGGATCCATTCTCTGTCTGTTAGATTTCACAGATAAACCCACAATATTCCCTGCGGAAATTATTGCAGGAAAGCGTGTGGATGTAAGCTGCACCTTCAACACAACGTGCAATGGAACAGCAGCACCTGTCTTAACCTGGGACACTCCCACTGACGTACCTGGATCAGTCTCAAACACTGTAACTCAGCATGGTGTCACTCTGACCTATACTTCTGTTCTGACCCTGATCCCATCACTCAAACACCACGGACACACACTCAGCTGCAGAGTGAGATATCCATCTGTTTCATCAGAGCGGACCCTCGTACTAACTGTGCAATGTAAGTACGGACACCTTTTATTCTACATTAGCTAGAACAGTGTAGATAATGCACAGCAGGATCCCATAGAAAGGTATTCTGATGAGAATCAGAGAATCTGTTTTTTAGGGAAAATTGTGACCGGAACACAATTAATAACAGTTTCTGAACAGTAACACAGCGGCTTTTATTTCCAGCCAAGAGACCGATAGAGCAGAGCAGGAATCGCAATGTACTCACCCCCTGACAGTGCAGCACTCCCTCAGTACTGACCCTCTGACAGTGCAGCACTCCCTCAGTACTGACCCTCTGACAGTGCAGCACTCCCTCAGTACTGAACCTCTGACAGTGCAGCACTCACTCAGTACTGACCCCCTGACAGTGCAGCACTCCCTCAGTACTGACCCTCTGACAGTGCAGTACACCCTCAGTACTGACCCTCTGACAGTGCAGCACTCCCTCAGTACTCACCCCCTGACAGTGCAGCACTCCCTCAGTACTGACCCTCCGACAGTGCAGCACTCCCTCAGTACTGACCCTCTGACAGTGCAGCACTCCCTCAGTACTGACCCTCTGACAGTGCAGCACTCCCTCAGTACTGACCCCCTGACAGTGCAGCACTCCCTCAGTACTGACCCTCTGACAGTGCAGCACTCACTCAAAACTGAACCTCTGACAGTACAGCACTCCCTCAGTACTGACCCCCTGACAGTGCAGCACTCCCTCAGTACTGACCCTCTGACAGTGCAGTACTCACTCAATACTGAACCTCTGACAGTGCAGCACTCCCTCAGTACTCACCCCCTGACAGTGCAGCACTCCCTCAGTACTGACCCTCTGACAGTGCAGCACTCCCTCAGTACTGACCCTCTGACAGTGCAGCACTCCCTCAGTACTGACCCCCTGACAGTGCAGCACTCCCTCAGTACTGACCCTCTGACAGTGCAGCACTCCCTCAGTACTGACCCTCTGACAGTGCAGCACTCCCTCAGTACTGACCCCCTGACCGTGCAGCACTCACTCAGTACTGACCTTCTGACTGTACAGCATTCCCTCAGTACTGACCCTCTGACTGTACAGCATTCCCTTAGTACTGACCCTCCGACAGTGCAGCTCTCCCTCAGTACTGGCCCTCTGACTGTGCAGCACTCCCTCAATACTGACCCTCTGACAGGGCAGCACTCCCTCAGTACTGACCCTTTGACAGTGCAGCACTCCCTCAGTACTGACCCTCTGACAGTGCAGCACCCCCTCAGTTCTGATCCTCCGACAGTGCAGCACCTCCTCAGTACTGACTCTCCGACAGTGCAGCACTCCTTCAGTACTGACCCTCTGACAGTGCAGCACTCCCTTAGTACTGACCCTCCAACAGTGCAGCACTCAATCAGTACAGACCCTGCAACAGTGTTGCAATCCCTCAGTACTGACCCCCTGATCGTGCAGCACTCCCTCAGTACTGATCCTCCGACATCGCAGCACTCCCTCAATAATGTCCCTCCAACAGTGCAGCACTCCCTCAGTACTGACCCTCCGACAGTGCAGCACTCCTTCAGTACTGACCCTCTGACAGTGCAGCACTCCCTCAGTCCTGTCCCTCTGATAGTGCAACACTCTCTCAGAACTGACCCGCTGACAGTGCAGCACTCCCTCAGTACTGACCCTCTGACAGTGCAGCACTCCCTCAGTACTGACCCTCTGACAGTGCAGCACTCTCTCAGTACTGATCCTCCAACAGTTTAGAAATCTCTCTGTACTGATCCTCCATCCGTGCAGCACTCCCACAGTACGGACCCTCCAACAGTGCAGCACTCCCTCAGTACTGACCCTCTGACAGTGCAGCACTCCCTCAGTACTGACCCTCTGACAGTGCAGCACTCCTTCACTACTGAAGCTCCAACTCTGCAGCGCTCCCTCAGATCTTACAATCCAACATTGAATACCTCCCTCCCGACTGACCCTCAGATAATGCTGCAGTCCCTTGTTCCAGAGCTTCCAACTGTGCAACACTCCCTCAGTAATGACCCTTTGACAGTGCTGCTCTCCCTCAGTATTGCCTTTAAACTAAATAGATGGGGAGAGTGTTCTGGAGAGGGTATATGTAGGCTTACAAAGCAAAAGGATTTGTCAGCATTGCAGGATAGCTGTTTTGGTGATGATACCCAGTGTGTGACAGGTGGGTACACAGTGTCCAAACATTAAAATACATCAGCAAATAGTGTCAGAGGGAGGAAAATGATAAAAAGACAAAATTAATGGCTCTTGACTTAAATGCACATAGTATTTGGAACAACATAAATGAATTAAAGGCACAAATAGAGGTTAATGGGTTTGATCTTATAGCCATTATGGAGACATGGTTACAAGGAGATCAAAGCTTTGAAATAAATATTCAGGGGTATGTGACTTTTCAAAAAGACAGGCAGGAAGGAAAGGTGGTGGGGTAGCTTTGTTAATAGGAGATGGAATAAGTACGAAAGCAAGAAATGATCTTGGATCGGAGGGTATAGAATCCATATGGCTCGAGGTAATGAATAACAAGTGGAGGAAGGAACTGGTGGGAGTGGTCTATCAACCCCATGACTGTAGCTCGGCTATAGGACAGAGAATAAATCATGAGATAATGAGGGCATGTAAAAAAGGCAGTACATTAATCTTCATGTAGATTGGGAAAACCCAATTGGCAGAGGTAGCCATGAGCAAGAATTCATAGAGTGTATTCAAGACAGTTTCCTGGAATAATATGTCGTGGATCTAACCAGTGATCAGGCTATTTTGGATCTGGTAATGTGTAATGAGGCAGGTTTCATACATGATCTCAGAATAAATGATCCCCTGGAAAACAGTGACCATAACATGGTAGAATTTAGCATTCCGTTTGAGACTGAGAAACGTGGGTCGGAAACAACTGTGCTGGACTTAAATAAGTGTAATGACAAAGGAATAAGGACAGGGTTGTCTGGAGTGGACTGGGAAAGGGGTTTAGCAGAAAAGATGCTGGATGAACAATGGCAGATCTTTAACAAAATAGCTCATGACTCACAACAAAGATATATCCCAGTGAGGAAGAAGGATTGTAGGAAGAGAATAAACCAACCTGGGTTACCCAAAGAAGTTAAGGTGTGTGTCAAATTGAAAGAAAAAACATGCAGCACGACAAAGATTAGTGGTAAGCCAGAGGATTGAGAGAGTTTTAAAAACCAACAGAAGATGACCAAAAAATAAATAAAGAGGGAGAAAACTAGGTAAACTAGTAATTGATATAAAAAAGGACAGTAAAAGCTTCTTTAAATATATAAAAAGGGAGAGAGAGACCAAAGTGAACATGGGCCCCTTAGAGAACTAGGCTGGGGAAATAATAATGGGGAACCAGAAAATGACAGAGGAGTTGAATAAATACTTTGCATCAGTCTTCACAGTAGAACACACTAATATCATTCCAAAAATACTAAATAATCAAGGGGCAAAAGGGGGGTGGGGAGAGGAAATAAATACAATAACTATCACTAGAGAATAACGCTAGCGAAACTAATGGGTCTCAAGTCTGATAGGTCTCCTGGACCTGATAGGTTGCATCTTAGGATATTAAAGGAAGTAGATGCAGAGATAGTGGATGTACTGGTTTTAATCTTCCAAGAATCCTTAGATTCTGGGAAACTCCCAGAGGATTGGAAATCTGCCAAAGTAACACCCATATTCAAAAAGGGAGGGAGACAACAAACAGGTAACTATAGGCCAGTTAGCTTAACATCTGTCATTGGGAACATGTTAGAGTCCATTATAAAGGATGTAATAGCAGACTATTTAGAAATGCATAATTTAAACAAACACAGGCTTCATGAAGGGGAAATCATGCATGACAAATTTATTAGAATTCTTTGAGGAGGTAACAAACAGGATAGATAAAGGGGAACCAGTAGATGTAATATATTTGGATTTCCAAAAGGCATTCAGTAAAGTACCACATATAAGGCTACTTAATAAGATAAGAGCCCATGGTGTTGGGGGCAGTATATTAGCATGGATAGAGGATCGGCTAACTAATAGAAGTCAGAGAGTTGGGATAAGGGGGGCATTTTCAGGATGACAACCTGTGGATTGCCACACGGATCAGTGCTGGGGCCACAATTATTTACAATATATAATTAATGACTTGGATGAGGGAAATTAATGTACTATCGCCAAGTTTGCGGATGACACAAAAATAGATGGGAAGGCAAGCGGTGAGGGTGACACGAAGAGTTACAGAGAGACATAGACAGGTTCAGTGAGTGGGCATCAACTTGGCAGATGGAATATAATGTGGGAAAATGTGAGCTGCTGCACTGTGGCAGGATGTATAGAGGAGCTGAATATTATTTCAATGGAGAAAGACATTAGAAAGCTGAAGCATAGAGGAATTTGGGGGTCATCAGAAAGATAACATACAAGTTCAGCAGTTAATAGGGAAGGCAGGTGGAATGTTGGCCTTTATTTCAAAGGGAATGGAGTATAAAAATAGGGAAGACTTGCTAAAACTTTACAAGGCACTCGTTAGACCACACCTAGAATACTGTGAGCAGTTTTGGTTCCCTTATCTAAGGAAAGATGTACTGGCATTGGAGGCAGTCCAGAGAAGGTTCACTAGGTTGATCCCAGTAATGGAGGGATTTTCATATGAGGAGAGGTTGAGTAGGATGGGCCTGTACTCATTGGAGTTTAGGAGAATGAGAGCTGACCTTATTGAAACATATAAGATTCTTAGGGTGCTTGACAGGGTAGATGCTGAGAGGTTGTTTCCCCTTGTGGGAGAGTCTAGGACCAGAGGGCATAATCTCAGAGTAAGGGGTCACCCATTTAAGACAGAGATGAGGAGTTTCTTCTCTCAGAGGGTAGTGAATGTGTGGAATTCTATACCGCAGAGAGCTGCAGAGGCTGGGTCATTAATTATATTCAAGGCTGAGATACACAGTTTTTTGGGGGACAAGTCAGTCTACAATGCTGCATCGGAATCAACAATACAACAATATGGGGTTTGGATCAGAAATAATCCCTTAGACAATGAGGATCCAAAAAGATTCCTTAGACAAAGAAGATCCAAAGAGATTCATTAAACAATGAGGATCCAGGGATAAATATTGAGATTTCTCTCCCCAGCTGGACTGTCACAAGAGTGGAAAGGTGACACTCCACGAGAGGTGACAGCGCAGGAATCTGTGTACAGATTCCATTTCGTTACAGTTATCCAGTAGAGTTGGAAAACAAACCACGAGATGGAATCTGGTGTAATAAAGAAACACACAAATTGGGTTCTCCCATTGCCTTTCACTCCAAGGATCACAGTCACGAGTTACCACGGTTCCACCATCGGACCCGGCTGTCTGGAGACCTGAAAGATGGCGACTGTTCCCTGATTATAAACAACATCAGACGGGAAGATGCAGGACCTTATTTTTTCAGGATAGAATTTGACGGCAGGAAAAGATACAACTACTATCCTGTAACCCAGCTTCATGTTTCTGGTAAGTGCTGTGTTATAATTACTCAACAATTCACATTCAACACTCAATGGGAAATAACACAAACTGTGACGTTTACATATTAACACAAAACACAGTTTATTTTTACACACTGTCTGATTCTCAATAACCTGGTGATTGCTTCCAGTTCAGTCTTAAAGCAACCTCTAATAATCACTTTAATGTCAATGATTAAATGTATTGACTGTGTCCATCAATGCTATCAGGCTATCCACTCCCATCAGTCTCTCTAATCCTGTTTAAAAGTCTAACAATTTGACAAAAGAAGGACGTGCATTCCTATAGCACCTTTCACCACCTCAACAAACTTCAAATCACTTCACAGACAATGAAGAAATTCTTGAAGTATAGCCACTGTCTAACGTGGCAGTGAGTTTGTACACAGGAAGCTCCCACAGAGAGCAATGGGATCAGTGACCCAGATCTCTGAGAGAATGATGAGCCAGGGTTCCATGAGCTGTGGGCTGCTCCATCACCCACACCCCAGTGTTGGCAATTCAAGGGTCTGGGAGTGAAAGTGTATTCAGCTCAGTGACACATTCCCCACCAAGTTTGAAAATAGGAAAGTTGCTGCTGATTGTTGTGACCTCTCAGTTCCCATCTCATCCTTGGAAACCTGCTTTCAAAATACAAAAGCAAGTCTCACATTTCTATAGCGCCTTTCACCACCTCAGGACGATCCTAAATCGATTCACAGCCAATGAAGTGATTCTTGAAGTACACATTCTCCCCACTCTCTGGGTAAAGAAGTTTCTCCTGAATTCCCCATTGGATTTATTAGTGAGGATGTTATACTGTCAGCCTCTGGTTTTGTTCATTGTGATGAGTGGAAACACTCTCTCCATGTCTACTCGATCAAAACCTTTCACTACTTCAAAGGTCAAATGAGGTCACCCTTCAACCTTCTCTGTTCAAGAGAACAGAGACCCAGCCTGTACATCCTCTCCTGATAGGTAAAGCCTCACATTGCGGAGATCATCCTTGTGAAGCTTTTTACCA
Organism: Isurus oxyrinchus; assembly: GCA_026770705.1. Lineage (NCBI taxonomy): Eukaryota > Metazoa > Chordata > Chondrichthyes > Lamniformes > Lamnidae > Isurus > Isurus oxyrinchus. Next base: position 76,087 of record JANJGN010000546.1, on the reverse strand, counting down.
CCCTCTCCAGTGTCTCTATATCCTTTTCCAAATGCTGAGTCTGTTCTCCCCGAGCTGTGAGCTGTTCCTCCACCCTCACCCAGTCTGGTCAAATCAAGGGTCACTGAGTGAGAGTGTATTAATCTGAGTGACAGAGATTCAACAAGTGTAAAAATAGACAATTCTAAAATGATCGTTGTAACCTCTCAGTTCTGATATCATCCTTGTAAAAGTGCTTTCTCTTGTGGGACTGTGGTTTCTATTTGAACTGATGCTTCACGTTATATTTCTCTAAAAGGATCCATTCTCTGTCTGTTAGATTTCACTGATAAACCCACGATATTCCCTGCTGAAATTATTGCAGGAAAGCGTGTGGATGTAAGCTGCACCTTCAACACAACGTGCAATGGAACAGCAGCACCTGTCTTAACCTGGGACACTCCCACTGACGTACCTGGATCAGTCTCAAACACTGTAACTCAGCATGGTGTCACTCTGACCTATACTTCTGTTCTGACCCTGATCCCATCACTCAAACACCACGGACACACTCTCAGCTGCAGAGTGAGATATCCATCTGTTTCATCGGAGCGGACCCTCGTACTAACTGTGCAAGGTAAGTACATACACCTTTCATTCCACATCAGCACTCCCTCAGCGCTGACCCTCTGACAGTGCAGCCCGTTCTCAGTGTCCACATTCTCATGCCTCTCAAAGTGCTTCACAGTCGATAGAAGTTAATTGATCTTTAATTGATTATTGCTGAATGAAGAGACAAGCTGTCTAAACTTTACAGCTCGCACACATTATTTTCCATGGCAACTCTCCTCCAATCAGAGATCACTTGCCACCCAATCAGCACTCTCTTCCCTTTAAATATAAATTGTTGTTCATTTTCTGTGGTAAACCTGCGATCTGTCTTGTTGAGTCCTGCGCTGACATCTCAATGTCCCAATGAACAGAACAAGTTCCAACAATGAGCTGTGGTTGGTGATTCCTCATGTTACATCCATGGACACTGGAGACTATCAGTGTGTGGCAGAGAATGAACATGGAGCAGTGGAGGGGTTCATAACCATCACTGTGGAACGTGAGTTACACAGACTTCAACATCTCTCTTAGATTCAAACACTACACAAACACACATAAATATACAGACCTAAATAGACAGCTGCAGACACACAATCCCACATCTATGAGCACACACAAAGACACACTCACAAACAAATACACTATCACATACTGCCCTGTGGGTTTCCTGACCTCCTTCAGTGTTGCACCGGAGAGTTGACCTGGATTCTGGGATTTGTGTTCCCTTTCATATTAATGGAAGAATATGGAAATTTCAAAGTCTACTACAGACACTCAGATGCACAGAGATACTCACAGATACTCTCTGCCTCTCCAACTCTCTATCCTCCTTTAAGAAGCTTCCTGAAACCTAACCCTTTGACCAGTCACCTGTCCCAACTCGTCCTTACGTGATTTTGTGTGAAATTTTGTTTGAGTATCTGAGAGTAAGTGAGAGGTGGAGAGGTTTAGGAAGGGAATTCCTGTTGGTGAAAAGCTTACATCAAGTTCTCAGCTTTCCAGTGCACATATTTCACATGATGTCCAATGTCCATGTTCATAATGGGGATTGCCTATGTAAACGTTATGCTGTAGTTACACTCTCCCACCAGTGGTGGCACGGTTGCACTTAACCCTTGCATCTCCCAGCTTTTCAAGCAATTTCACTTCCTAATTCGCTACTACTCACCTCAACCACTCCCAGTGGGAGCGAGTTCCACATTCTCCCCTCTCTCTGGGTAAAGATTGGAACTGTTTATTAAGCGGGGGGTGTAAGTCCGTGGGGGAGTCCATCTCGATCCTGCCCGAATCACACACGCGTCCGAGATGGATTTCCACCCTGCACTAAACGTTTCCAGAATTTTCTACAGCACAATCCTGTACACAGTGATGGAGAGAAACATTGGACAGGGAGTCCAACAGCACAATGATCCATTCTCACCAATGTTCCACGCTAACGGGAAAGTTCCGATTGTCCACTCTTCGAGTGTTTACAATGAAAACATTCATTCCACATTGAATCCCAGTGGATGAGTCAATATTACAGCAAATGTTGCAGTGATATGAAGCTTGATTGTTCAGCCAGAGTGAGAGATTGAAAGCGGAGAGTCAGTGATGATTTCTTTCTGTGTGTTCTCTAGACAGTGGAGGAGAGATTCTGCACGTGATCCTGATCCTGGGAATACGAGCTGTGATATTCCTTGTGGCTGTGGTTATCACTATCACTGGAGTCTGTGTCTGGGAGAGACAAACAGTGAAAGGAAGTCGACAGACTGTTTGAAGCTTTGTACAGCAACAATCTGGTCAGTCAGTGCGGACAAATAACGTGTGATGTTGGGTTAAGTTGTAATGAAACTGGTCAGTGTCCTGGTTAGAATCACCTTCGTATCAGAGAGGTATTCCAGCACAGTAGGAGCCCATTCAGCCCATTGAGTCCATGCTGCCTCTCTGTAGAGCAATCCACTCAGTCCCATTTCCCCCGCTCTATCCCCGTATCCCTGTGAGTTTATTTCCCCTCATGTGTCCATCCAATTTCCTTTTGAAATCGTTCATCGTCTCCACTTCCACCATCCTCGTAGGCAGCGAGTTCCAGCTCATTACCACTCGCTGTGTAAAAAAGTTCCTTCTCACATCACCCCCTGTCCAAATCCTTCAATCTGTGTCCCCCAGTCCTTGTACCATCAGCTAATGGCAACAGCATCTCTTTGTCTGCCTTATCTAAACCCATCATCATCTTGTACACCTCGATCAGATCCCCCCTCAATCTCCTTTGCTCCAAGGAGAACAACCCCAGCTTCTCCAACCCAACCTTGTAGCTAAAATCCCTCATCCCTGGACCCATTCTGCTCAATCTCCTCCCCACCCTCTCAAGGACCCTCACTTCCTTCCCAAAGTGAGGAGACCAGAACTGGACACAATACTCTAGTTGTGACCTAACCAGAGCTTTATAAATGTTCAGCATAACCTCCCTGTGTTTTTACTCAATCCCTCGATTTATGAAAAGCTTATTCTTTCCATCAGCACAAACAGCAATTTCCAAGCGGACTCCCATCAGCAGACAGAGTGCAATGAAACATCGGCATGCCTGCTTCTTAATGTACGGAGAGAAACCTGCAACGAGAGATTCTCCTTCTTCTCCTCAGCAAGCTGAAACTTTTCCTTATACCTGGTGCTCCCCAGTCCTGCTGTGTGGACACATCATAACCACGGCATTATCTGGCTGTGTGCAGCCAACATGGTCGAATAGGAATGAACGGAAATGTGACGTTGCTAAACTCTGTTCTCTGATTGGAATGTGCTTTCTGAATGCTGCACCTTTTTCATGCTGCGATAGATTGTAAGAAGCATTTGGGTTATGAATAAAATTACATTGATTAACACAAGTGATTAAAATGCTCAGCCTGTTCTGTAGATATTTATAGATTAAAATTCTTATTTTGAAGCCAAATTTTTGGCTCAAAGACATTACTTCATGTTGTCACATTTGTTCTATCATACGAATTCCTGTGCCCAGCTTTATAATAGAAATTTCCCATGTAAACATGTCACATTGTAGTTTCACACTCCTGCCAGTGGTGGTGCCATTCCAAAGCTGTCTTGCTGCACCGAACAGTGGGAAATATTCTCGACGTGTACATGATGTTGTTGTTACACGGACATCAGGCGGAACCTTGGGCAGTGCCTAGAATGCACTTAGAACAGTGCAGACCACGCTCAGAACTGACAGTGCAGCGTTTCCTCAGTGCTGACCCTCCGTCAGTGCAGCGCTCCCTCATTACTGTCCCTCTGACAGTGCTGCACTACCTCATTATTGACCCTTTTCAAGTGCAGCACCCCGTCAGCACTGACCTTCTGACAGTGCAGCACTCCCTCATGGATGACAATCTGACAGTGCAGCACTCCCTCAGTACTCACTCACCCACAGTGCAGCATTACCTCAGTACTGATCCTCTGATACTGTATCCCTCCCTCACTACTGACCTTCCGACAGTTCGGCACTCCCTCGGTACACACCTTCTGACTGTGCAGCACTCCCACAGTGCTGACAAACTGACAGTGCAGCATTCCCTCAGTACTGACCCTCTGACACTGTATCCCTCCCTCACTACTGACCTTCCGACAGTTCAGCACTCCCTCAGTACTGACACTCCCACAGTGCAGTACTCCCTCAATTCTCACCCTCCCACAGTGCAGCACTCCCTCAGGACTCACCCTCCCACAGTGCAGCCCTCCCTCAGTACTCACTCTCCCGAAGTGCAGCCCTCCCTCAGTACTCACCCTCCCACAGTGCAGTACTCCCTCAGTACTCACTCTCCCACAGTGCAGCACTCCCTCAGTACTCACAAACCACAGTGCAGCCCTCCCTCAGTACTCACCCTCCCACAGTTCAGCCCTCCCTCAGTACTCACCCTCCCACTGTGCTGTGCGAGTTGTTTCAATCAAGACTGATGCCCAAAGAGGGAGGTTTCATTGCTAAATCATTGAAATCGTGAAAATTATTTTTAGGCTTACGGGAACAAAACTTAGTTCCTCAAATCCTTTCTTTTGCAATAACACACAGTACAAGAATTGTGTTTAAATAAATTCCAGTTAAACTTTGCCATGAAAGGATATCTCTCCGCTCTACCTCAGTACTAACCCTCCCACAGTCCGGCACCCCCTCAATACTGACCCTCCAACTGTGCGGAACTCACTCAGTACAGACCCTCCGACAGTGCAGCACTCCCACATTACTGACCCTCTGACAGTGCAGCCCTCCCACATTACTGACCCTCTGACAGTGCAGCAATCCCTCATTACTGACCATCTGACAGTGCAGCCCTCCCACATTACTGACCCTCTGATAGTGCAGCACTCCCTCATTACTGACCAACTGACAGTGCAGACCTCCCACATTACTGACCCTCTGACAGTGCAGCCCTCCCACATTACTGACCCTCTGACAGTGCAGCCCTCCCACATTACTGACCCTCTGATAGTGCAGCACTCCCTCATTACTGACCACGTGACAGTGCAGACCTCCCACATTACTGACCCTCTGACAGTGCAGCCCTCCCACATTACTGACCCTCTGACAGTGCAGCACTCCCTCATTACTGATCCTCTGACAGTGCAGCACTCCCTCAGTACTCACTCTCCCACAGTGCAGCACTCCCTCAGTACTCACAAACCACAGTGCAGCCCTCCCTCAGTACTCACCCTCCCACAGTGCAGCCCTCCCTCAGTACTCACTCTCCCGAAGTGCAGCCCTCCCTCAGTACTCACCCTCCCACAGTGCTGTGTGAGTTGTTTCAATCAAGACTGGTGCACAAAGAGGGAGGTTTCATTGCTAAATCATTGAAATCCGTGAAAATTATTTTTAGGCTTACGGGAACAAGACTTAGTTCCTCAAATCCTTTCTTTTGCAATAACACACAGTACAAGAATTCTGTTTAAATAAATTCCAGTTAAACTTTGCCATGAAAGGATATCTCCTCACGCTCCGCTCTACCTCAGTACTAACCCTCCCACAGTCCGGCACCCCCTCAATACTGACCCTCCAACTGTGCGGAACTCACTCAGTACTGACCCTCCGACAGTGCAACACTCCCACATTACTGACCCTCTGACAGTGCAGCCTTCCCACATTACTGACCCTCTGACAGTGCAGCACTCCCTCATTACTGACCATCTGACAGTGCAGACCTCCCACATTACTGACCCTCTGACAGTGCAGCCCTCCCACATTACTGACCCTCTGACAGTGCAGCCCTCCCACATTACTGACCCTCTGACAGTGCAGCACTCCCTCATTACTGAACCTCTGACAGTGCAGCACTCCCTCAGTACTCACTCTCCCACAGTGCAGCACTCCCTCAGTACTCATACTCCCACAGTGCAGCACTCCCTCAGTACTCACCCTCCCACAGTGCAGCACTCCCTCAGTACTCACCCTCCCACTGTGCTGAGCGAGTTGTTTCAATCAAGACTGGTGCACAAAGAGGGAGGTTTCATTGCTAAATCATTGAAATCCGTGAAAATTATTTTTAGGCTTACGGGAACAAGACTTAGTTCCTCAAATCCTTTCTTTTGCAATAACACACAGTACAAGAATTGTGTTTAAATAAATTCCAGTTAAACTTTGCCATGAAAGGATATCTCCTCACACTCCACTCTACCTCAGTACTAACCCTCCCACAGTCCGGCACCCCCTCAATACTGACCCTCCAACTGTGCGGAACTCACTCAGTTCAGACCCACCGACAGTTCAGCACTCCCTTATTACTTACCCTCTGATAGTGCAGCACTCCCTCATTACTGACGCTCTGATGTTGCAGCACTCCCACATTACTGACTCTCTGACAGTGCAGCCCTCCCACATTACTGACTCTCTGACAGTGCAGCCCTCCCACATTACTGACCCTCTGATAGTGCAGCACTCCCACAGTAAACTCCCGCTGACAGTGCAGCACTCCCTCCGTAATGATAACAGGGATCGTTGAAATGTATCATAAGGCCAGAGACCTGTATTGGGAACTCTTATCGCCTGAGTTTCAGCCTCCGAGGTGAGGGGCAGGAGTCTAATCCCACAGAGCCAATGGAGAAGCTTCATGACTACAGCTGCCCAAATATGAGCTGACAGATCATCACATGGTAAGCGTTTTGCTGAGAGCACAAAACATCCTCGATCTTCTCACTGGTTACCCACTTCCTCATTTTGTCTCACAGTGACACATCCACCCTTTCTAATTAAATACACAGAGGGAGCAGCACAGGAAGAGGTCATTCAGCCCAAGCAGAGCGTGTGGGCAGTTCATCCCCAGGCGAGCAGTCGGACATGTCCTGGGTAAGTAACGGAACGATTAGAATTCACTTCCACCACCAACACCGTCCTTTGTTGATGTTGTGACTTTATAAAGACAGATCCAATGATTGATGCATTTGAAAGATTTCTACTGGTTATTGAGATCTGGGTGTGAGACTCAAGTCTGTTGTACAGAACATCTTTCTAGCTCAAGGGATGAGGGAAGTGCAGAGACATGAGCTTTGGGACGTCTTGAGGTGGTGAAAGGTGCTATAGAAATGCAAATCCTTCAATGTTTTTCTTTCTTAAAGCCTTGTAACTCTCTGCAGAGCACCTATCATCCCACAGAGAATCAAATTACTCTGTAAAGACATTGTCCAAAAACAGTTCTGATCTCTTGAGAGCTGTCGGACAAGAGGTGAGGTCTCATTAACTCCTTTCTCTTTCAGAGTTTGAGAGTCAGAAGCTTATGAAATATCTGGGAGTGGACAATGATCGGGAAATCCTACTTCCTCATGTCACTTCTCCAAGGTAATAACATCGTCAGCTCGGACTGGTTTATGGCTAATAGTCTTTGTAAAAGATCATTCTTATTGAGTGTGATTGGGAACCGATTCAGCAGTGAGCCAGTGCACAAACTCACACCAAGTCCCATTCACCCATCACCCCTGTGCTCACTGATATACACTGACTCCCTGTCTGACAGCAGAATTGGAGGAGAGCAGAGATCTCAGAGGGTTTTAGGGTTGGAGGAGGTTACAGGGATCGGGAGTGTAGAGGGGGGATGGTGGGGTAAGAAATCGATGATGAGAATTTGAAATTTGAGTCATTGCTGGACTGGGAGCCAGTGTAGTTCAGCCAGTGACAGGGGAGCGATCAGCTGAATAGAGAATCAGGAATACCAACTGGGGGATGAAGTCTATCCTGATGCTGGGACTCGGATAACAATGCCCTGAAATTTTGTGTCTTTTGCTGATTTTGTCAGAATTGCCCATGAAGACAACACAGCAGCTCCTAGAATAGACAGGCTGTTCAGTGTCACACTTCCTGTCCATTCTCACCATGCTAGATACTTCAATAAGGGAGCAAGATAACTGAAAGAGGGAAGGAAGGTAAAGCTGTCTGTGTGTAAAACTGTCAAATATTCTGAGTTATCATGATTGTCTCTGATCTGCTGCAGAGTTTAAAGTTCTCAGAACATTAGCACTTTGCAGCTCAGAGAGAGACCATTGACTCACTGCCTGAAAGGGCGGTGGCAGCAGATTCAACAGGAACTTTCAGAAAGGGAACTAGATAAGTACTTGAAGGAGACATTTTGCAGGGCTGTGGAGGAGAGAGCAGAGGTTAGAATGGGACTAATTGGACAGATTTTTCAAAGGCCCAGCACAGGCTCGATGGGCCAAATGGCATCCTTCTGTTCCGGATCATTCTACAATCTGATAAATTAAGCCCCACATCAGTAACTCTTCAGGCTCCTGCTGCAGGGATGGATCTTTGAGAAGGACAGGGAACAAGAGGTTCCTGGTATCATTTTCATATTTCTTGACAATTACATAAGTGTATAGATCTGTTGAATATTTGAGTCTCTAAAGCGTAGAGGTAATCTGCTGTTATGTCGAGATCTTGTGGTGGCAAAATTGTCTGGAGGTTTCTTTAATTGCTCACATTGATCTGTGGGATTGTCATTCTTCGATGTTGTCCCTGGTTTCAACTGACATTACACCCTTGATGCAATTGAGGAGGCTTTAAACTAATATGGCAGGGGATGGGATCCCGAGAGGAGGTTCAACAGAGAGAGATGCACAGCCAAAATTAGAAGAGAGACCAAATGAACCTGGAAGGCATAGAAATTATTGGCCATTTAAGGCTCAAGATAGCATGGCAAAGTTGGATTGTATTAATTTTAATGCAAGGAGTCTGACAGACTTGCATTCTCCTGCAGGTGTAATGTTGCAGCTCCCTTGAAACTGCCAATATTGTTGAATCTTTCTGCATATTTCAATGTTATGTCATGCACTGAGCTGATGGGATAGTTTCTGAGACTGGGACAGACGTAAATCCATTGGTTTTCGGCCGGACCGGACAATCATGGAAGTGGGTGGGGCCAGAAAATCCCACCCCTATGGGAACATTTTCAGTTTATTTGATGTGCCCAGAGAGATCAATAAAGACCACAATCCACAATTTATTGGCAAGCCACATCAGGATATGTGTGAGAGGTGGAATATCGATCACCGCTCCTAGTCTCGTCGTGTACATCATCGCCATTTCCTGGTTTGTCAGTCACCACATGTATATGTTCCTGATGGGATAGCGGATGGTCATTCTTATTGCTTGAAGGTTCCCCGTTGTGCAGGGTTTGTTTGGATCAGCGCACGGCTCTTTGTAGCTGCATCAGCCTTTGCTCTAGTGCCCTGCCGCTGTCAATGGCCCTTTCTGCCCCAAGCCTTGCAGTATTGGTGGAAAGCTGGGCATTTCCTTGGTGTCCGCAGAAGGCCACACCTTCCACACGTCTCACTAGGTTTGGATGTTCTAGTGAGTGTGTCAACAATTGATGTTGTACTGAGGACCTATAAGCTTCGTTGACCTGCGAGGATCACTTCGTATTTATGTCCATCCTAGAGTAGCTCTTCAATGCTATAGGTTTTGGTCTTATCTAGCAGATCTTTCTGGAAGGCTTCCATGGGAGTGGATGCGATCACCAACTCAACAACTGTGTCTGCAGGCTCTGTGTTTGAAATCACAGTGCGTACCCTTTTCTCTACATCGGCTGATGAAGTGGTCTATGGATTGTGTAGGCTGATGAAATGACATAAACTCTAGTTGATGAATATGGAGTTTCACCTGATTCTGAACCAGTCTTCCAATGTCGTCCATATCTATTGGGGATCCTTTCGCTCTTCTGCTGTTAATCCTGACGTGTTCAGCCTGTGTAGACCTTCATTCCCAATCGCGAGGTGAATTTTTATGGGTGGTTCGTCTGGTTCAGTCACACCTGAATCAGGAAACCAGAGCTCTGTACGCTGTTTAAACATTCTGAATTCAGATAGTCGGTCAGCTACATCCCAGTTCAAACTGGGGAATTTCGTGGACATTCTGACAATATTCCTTTGACGTTCCTTCTTCTACAGGACCTGGGATGAGTGTCGCTTTAGCCCCTTTTGTGCGCTTTTCTGAAGCTCCGCCCACGGAGACGGGTTGTGGCAGGAACACACCACGGAGTAATGGAGTCTTTGTTTTTTATTCAATTTGCTGTTCATCAATCTCAAAGCCGCCCATTATAATCACTAACTTCTCTGGGCTGATTTTTATAATGGTTTTTGTGTGTTTGAATCTCCCTCGCTCACTATCAATCCAGCCCACACCCTGGTCACTCGCCTTCCCTGACTGAGCTAACCCGCTGCTGGTCCTGGCAATACACACTGTCCCACTCACTGACCTACAGGCCGTGTGCTGTAATCTCACCACGAGGGATCCGTCTGCTCCCCAGCTCTTTACTTGAGCTCTTTCCCGTCACTGTGTCTTCAAAGGTTTCCTGAGCAGTCAGTACACTGCGATTTCAACCCTCTCTGATGCTGTGTCTCTGTTGTGGTCTGACCAAAGCGTCGAGGGTCGTCTCATGCCATGTAGTTCGATCTAAGGCTGTTCACCATGTCATACCTGTACTGAATCTTGCTGCCAGAATGTTTGGCCACCGCTGATCACCATGTTGTGTTTTTCTAATGATATAAAGGCACCAGCCACTGATACGGAATTGGGTAAATACATTGTGGGTTCAGTTATTTAGAACAGGGACATGAGAACAGATATACAAGGATAGAAAGCTGGGAGACACCTGCGGCCAAACTGTGTGAGCTGTGTTCTGCTCACAGGCCAAAGTGAAACATTTATTAAACTAGGAAAGACAAACTATATTACATTACACCTTCACCCAGTTCTATACCTTTGCAGATTCATAAGTAGAACACAAGTTACAATAACTATCTTATATTCTCATGTTCACCCTAAGTGCACTTTCGATATAAACCAATAGACGCCCTGTGGTCAGGGACACCACATTCTGAAAGCAAGTGGCAGAGCCCACTTGAAACAATATCTATGTCTCATCTGTCCCCAGACGCTTGTTACACTGTGAGCCAACCAGTCTCACTGAAAAGCTTCTTTCATATGAGAGTTTCCAATCTCCACTCTCCAAGAACTCACTTTGGAATCTTCTCCAACATGACACTTTCACTCAGACACCTTCCACAAGGGTCCACTTTCACTATTTCAAACTCTCCTTCCCATGTTCCTGCCCCCTGGATCGCCACGTGCATTCAGCCTTCCTTCCACGCCCTGTCTCTCCAATGCTCAGCCGTGTCAATGGAACACCATGGCTTCACATGGCCGTAGTAATGAGTCACCAACCTGTGGTGTCTCCTAGGATCTTCTGGCTTCTCGCAAGCCTATTTTGCTTTAGGCAAAACAAAATCAGCAAGTTAACCCAATGCCCCGGACAGTGGAATTCCAAATGCATTGTCCCAACTTCAGTTCTGTTGGATAGCAGGCTTCTGTACAAACAGGGTCCTGAGGACCATGAACCAATGTAGAATGAACTTTTCCACTTTTGTGTCCAGGATTCTCTTCCATCTGGTGTGATACCTTGTGGAGTTCATTGTGTGTCCTGTAGATGGTCCACACTGCAGCCACTGTGCCCGAGTGATGGAGGGGGTGGATATCGAGTCTAGTGGATCAACAAAACATCCAGAGTTAAATATTGATATTTCTCTCCCCAGTTGGATTGTCACAAGAGTGGAAAGGTGACACTCCACGAGAGGTGACAGCGCAGGAAGGTTCGTGTGTACAGATTCCATGTCATTACAGTTATCCATCAGATTTGGTAAAGAAACCACATGTCGGAATCTGGAAAATGAGAAGCTACATACGGAACAAATGGTCTAAATGGTCTACAGCCTTTCACTCCAAGGGTCACAGTCACGAGTTACCACGGTTCCGCCATCGGACCCGGCTGTCTGGAGACCTGAAAGATGGCGACTGTTCCCTGATTATAAACAACATCAGACGGGAAGATGCAGGACCTTATTTTTTCACGATAAAATTTGGCAATCGTCCGAGCCATAACTATTACCCTGTAACCCAGCTTCAGGTTTCTGGTAAGTGCTGTGTTATAATTACTCAACAATTCACATCCAACACTCAATGGGAAATAATAGTGTTTGATTTGCTTGTTTTTTGGCCGTGTTAACCAGCGTCACTATTTTTAATGATTTGTCTATTTCTGCTCCCAGATCCATGAGCTTATTGTGTGTGATTGAATCCACATCATAGCTGTAATGTAAACCGAGCTGAGGGGTGATGACACCTCCCCCCTGAGTGAAGTATCTCCTCCCCACTACACCTTCCACCCCTCACACTGTCCGTGTAAACCCCCGTCCCATCTCCAGCCTCTCTTTCCCCTCCAAAGTCCTTGAACGTGTTTCCATCTCCCGAATCCGTTCCCATCTTTCCCGGATCTCCATGTTTGAATCCCTCCAATCAGGTTCCCACCCCAGCCACTGTGCTGAAACAGCTCTTATCAAGGTCAGAAATGGAATCCTGTGTGACTGTGACAAAGGTCAACTTTCCCTCCTCGTCCTTCTCGATCTGTCTGCAGCCTTTGACACGCTCGACCACACCATCCTCCTCAAACACCTGTCCACTGTCGTCCAGCTGGGTGGGACTGCTCTCCCCTGGCTCCATTCTTATCCATCTCATCGTAGCCAGAGAATCACTTGCAATGGCTTTGCAGCATCATCTGAACAGTTTTAGTTTTCACCTGTCCACTGAGGATCCCCAGCTCTACCTCACCACCACCTCTCTCGACTCCGCCACTGCTGCTAAATTATCAGGCTGCTTATCCGACATCCAGTACTGGATGGGCAGAAATTCCCTCCAATTAAATATTGGAAAGACTGAAGCCATTGTCTTCATTCCCCGCTCCAAACTCTGTTCCCTCGCTACCAACTCCATTCCTCTCCCTGGCAGCTCTCTGAGATTGAAGCCAATCTGTTCACAGCTTTGTTGTCCCATTTGATCCTGAGATGAGCTTCCGGCCTCATATCTGCGCCCTCACTAACACCGTCTATTTCCACCTCCGTAACATTGTACGACGTCACCCTGTCTCAGCTCATCTGCTGCTGAAACCCTCATCCACGCCTTCATTACCTCCAGACTCGACTGTTCCAACACACGCTCTACACTCCATAAACTTGAGGCCATCCAAAACTGCTGACCACATCCTTACTCACACCAAGTCCCGAGACTGGTTCCTGGTCAAGCAAAGTCTCAATGTCCAAATTTTTGAATATTTTTCCTCCCTATTACAGTAATCTCCTCCTCTTCCTTCATCCACGGCAACATTCCCTATCTCAGGAGTCTCCTCCTGTCCCTACAACCCTCCCTATCTCAGGAGCCTCCTCCAGTCCCTACAACCCTCCCTATTTCAGGAGCCTCCTCCAGTCCCGACAACCCTCCCTATCTCAGGAGCCTCCTCCAGTCCCTACAACCCTCCCTATTTCAGGAGCCTCCTCCAGTCCCTACAACCCTCCCTATCTCAGGAGCCTCTTCCAGTCCCTACAACCCTCCCTATCTCAGGAGCCTCCTCCAGTCCCTACAACCCTCCCTATCTCAGGAGCCTCCTCCAGTCCCTACAACCCTCCCTATCTCAGGAGACTCCTCCAGTCTCTACAACCCTCCTATCTCAGTACCTTCTTCCAATCCTGAAAACCATTCCTATCACTGCAAACTCCTCCGGACCCAACACCCCTCCCTATCTCTTTAACCTCCTCAAGCCCCGATAACCCTCGCGATATTTGTAGCCTCCTTCAGTCCTAACAACCTCCCCTATCTCTGCAACCTCCTCCAGACCGAATACCTCTCCCTATCTCTGTAAGCTGCTCCATCTCTTACAACCCTTCATATTTCTGTAACCTCATCCAGCCCACTACAACCCTCCCTATCTCTGTAACCTCCTCCAGTCCTTAAAAGCTTCCATTATCTCTGTAACCTCCTCCAGCCATTATAACCCTCCCTATCTGTAGCCTCCCTGAGCCCCAGCCACACTCCATATCTATGTAACCTCGTCCTGCCCCTACAACCCTTCCTATCTCTGTAACCCCATCCTGCCCCAAAAACTCCCCCATCTCTGTAAACCCCTCCAGTCCCTGCAACCTTCCCTACCTCTGAAACCTCCACCAGCCTTTCCAACCCTCCCTACCTCTGCAATCCGTCCAGGCCCTACAACTCTTCCTATCCCTGTAAACTCCTCCTGCCCCTAAAACCCTCTCTGCTCTTGCAGCCTCCTCCAGTCCCTACACGCTCCCCATCTCCATAAACTCCTCAAGTCCCTACAGCCCTCCCTATCTCTGCAACCTCCTCCAGGTCCTACCACCCTCCCTATCTGCGTAACCTCCTCCAGCATCTACAGCCCTCCCTATCTCTGTTACCTCCTCCAGCCCCCACAAACCTCCCTATCTGTGTAACCTCCTCCAGCCCCTGATGGAAGGTGGGTCGAGCGGGTCAGTCACTTGCATGTTTATTCTGCAGCTTTAATATTTTAAGATGGTAAGAATGTAGGAACATAAGAAATAGGGACAGGAGCAGGCCATTCGGCCCCTCGAGCCTGCTCTCACTGATCTGGTTGTGGCCTTAACTCCATTTTCCTGCCTGTCCCCCAAACCCTTGACTCCCTTGTCGATCAAAAACCTGCCTCACTCAGCCTTGAGTCTATTCAATGGCCCAGCCTCCACTGCTCTCTGGGGAAGAGAATTCCACAGGCTAGCGCCCCTCTGAGAGAGGAAATTCCTCCTCATCTCAGTCTTAAATGGGAGAGCCCTCATTCCGAAACTGTGCTCCCTGGTTCTAGATTCCCCCACGAGGGGGAAACATCCTCCCAGTATCCACCCTGTCAAGCCCCCTCGGAATCGGATATGTTTCAATAAGGTCACCCCTCATTCTTCTAAACTCCAATGGATACAGGCCCAACCTGCTCAACATTTCCTCACAGGACAAACCCTTTAATCCCAGGAATCAGCCCAGTGAACCTCCTCTGGACTGCGTTCAATGCAACTCTATCCCTCCATAAGTAAGGAGACCAGAACTGTACACACTGCTCCTGATACAATCTCACCCTGTGCAGCTGTTGCAAGACTTCCCTCCTTTTATACTCCATCCCTTTGCAATAAAGGCCAACATTCCACTTGCCTTCCTCATTCCGTGGTGTTCCTGAATGCTGACTTTCTGTGATTCATGTACAAGGACACCCAGATCCCTCTGTACTGCATTCTGCATCATGTCTCCATTTAAATAATATCCTGTTTTTCTATTCTTCCTGCCAAAATAATTTGTTGCCATTCTCCTCAGTATTGACCATCCCCCCAATTCAGCCTCATCAGTAAATTTTGAGTCTAGTGGATCCACAAACCATCCAGAGTTAAATATTGATATTTCTCTCCCCAGCTGAACCCTCACAAGAGTGGAAAGGTGACACTCCACGAGAGGTGACAGCGCAGGAAGGTTCGTGTGTACAGATTCCATGTCATTACAGTTATCCATCGTGTCTGGAAAACCAAACGCGACGTGGAGTCTGGTTTAATAATGAGAAAGAGATTCCCTGGGCTCCCATTGCCTTTCACTCCAAGGATCACAGTCACGAGTTACCACGGTTCCACCATCGGACCCGGCTGTCTGGAGACCTGAAAGATGGCGACTGTTCCCTGATTATAAACAACATCAGACGGGAAGATGCAGGACCTTATTTTTTCAGGATAGAATTTGACAATGGTCCGAGCCATAACTATTACCCTGTAACCCAGCTTCACGTTTCTGGTAAGTGCTGTGTTATAATTACTCAACAATTCACATCCAACACTCAATGGGAAATAATAGTGTTTGATTTGCTTGTTTTTTGGCCATGTTAACCAGCGTCACTATTTTTAATGATTTGTCTATTTCTGCTCCCAGATCCATGAGCTTATTGTGTGTGATTGAATCCACATCATAGCTGTAACGTAAACCGAGCTGAGGGGTGATGACACCTCCCCCCTGAGTGAAGTGTCTCCTCCCCACTACACCTTCCACCCCTCACACTGTCCGTGTAAACCCCCGTCCCATCTCCAGCCTCTCTTTCCCCTCCAAAGTCCTTGAACGTGTTTCCATCTCCCGAATCCGGTTCCATCTTTCCCGGAACTCCATGTTTGAATCCCTCCAATCAGGTTCCCACCCCAGCCACTGTGCTGAAACAGCTCTTATCAAGGTCACAAATGGCATCCTGTGTGACTGTGACAAAGGTCAACTTTCCCTCCTCGTCCTTCTCGATCTGTCTGCAGCCTTTGACACGCTCGACCACACCATCCTCCTCCAACACCTGTCCACTGTCGTCCAGCTGGGTGGGACTGCTCTCCCCTGGCTCCATTCTTATCCATCTCATCGTAGCCAGAGAATCACTTGCAATGGCTTTGCAGCATCATCTGAACAGTGTTAGTTTTCACCTGTCCACTGAGGATCCCCAGCTCTACCTCACCACCACCTCTCTCGACTCCTCCACTGCTGCTAAATTATCAGGCTGCTTATCCGACATCCAGTACTGGATGGGCAGAAATTCCCTCCAATTAAATATTGGAAAGACTGAAGCCATTGTCTTCATTCCCCGCTCCAAACTCTGTTCCCTCACTACCAACTCCATTCCTCTCCCTGGCAGCTCTCTGAGATTGAAGCCAATCTGTTCACAGCTTTGTTGTCCCCTTTGATCCTGAGATGAGCTTCCGGCCTCATATCTGCGCCCTCACTAACACCGTCTATTTCCACCTCCATAACGTCGTACGACTTCACCCTGTCTCAGCTCATCTGCTGCTGAAACCCTCATCCACGCCTTCATTACCTTCACATGCTCTACACTCCATAAACTTGAGGCCATCCAAAACTGCTGACCACGTCCTTACTCACACCAAGTCCCGTTCCCTTATCACCCGCTCTGCTCGATGACCGAGACTGGCTCCTGGTCAAGCAAAGTCTCAATGTCCAAATTTTTGAATATTTTTCCTCCCTATTACAGTAATCTCCTCCTTTATCTTCATCCACGGCAACATTCCCTATCTCAGGAGCCTCCTCCAGTCCCTACAACCCTCTCTATCTCAGGAGCCTCCTCCAGTCCCTACAACCCTCCCTATCTCAGGAGCCTCCTCCAGTCCCTACAACCCTCCCTATCTCAGGAGACTCCTCCAGTCCCTACAACCCTCCTATCTCAGTACTCTCTTCCAATCCCGAAAACCATTCCTATCACTGCAAACTCCTCCGGACCCAACACCCCTCCCTATCTCTTTAACCTCCTCAAGCCCCGATAACCCTCGCGATATATGTAGCCTCCTCCAGTCCTAA
This sequence comes from Isurus oxyrinchus, assembly GCA_026770705.1. Lineage (NCBI taxonomy): Eukaryota > Metazoa > Chordata > Chondrichthyes > Lamniformes > Lamnidae > Isurus > Isurus oxyrinchus. Next base: position 58,842 of record JANJGN010000546.1, on the reverse strand, counting down.
CAACCTCCCCTATCTCTGCAACCTCCTCCAGACCGAATACCTCTCCCTATCTCTGTAAGCTGGTCCATCTCTTACAACCCTTCATATTTCTGTAACCTCCTCCAGCCCACTACAACCCTCCCTATCTCTGTAACCTCCTCCAGTCCCTAAGAGTTTCCTTTATCTCTGTAACCTCCTCCAGCCATTATAACCCTCCCTATCTCTGTAGCCTCCCTCAGCCCCAGCCACACTCCATATCTATGTAACCTCGTCCTGCCCTTACAACCCTCCCTATCTCTGTAACCCCATCCTGCCCCAAAAACTCCCCCATCTCTGTAAATCCTCCAGTCCCTGCAACCTTCCCTACCTCTGAAACCTCCACCAGCCTTTCCAACCCTCCCTACCTCTGCAATCCGTCCAGCCCCTACAACTCTTCCTATCCCTGTAAACTCCTCCTGCCCCTAAAACCCTCTCTGCCCTTGCAGCCTCCTCCAGTCCCTACACGCTCCCCATCTCCATAAACTCCTCAAGTCCCTACAGCCCTCCCTATCTCTGCAACCTCCTCCAGGTCCTACCACCCTCCCTATCTGCGTAACCTCCTCCAGCATCTACAGCCCTCCCTATCTCTGTTACCTCCTCCAGCCCCCACAAACCTCCCTATCTGTGTAAGCTCCTCCAGCCCCTGATGGAAGGTGGGTCGAGCGGGTCAGTCACTTGCATGTTTATTCTGCAGCTTTAATATTTTAAGAAGGTAAGAATGTAGGAACATAAGAAATAGGGACAGGAGCAGGCCATTCGGCCCCTCGAGCCTGCTCTCACTGATCTGGTTGTGGCCTTAACTCCATTTTCCTGCCTGTCCCCCAAACCCTTGACTCCCTTGTCGATCAAAAACCTGCCTCACTCAGCCTTGAGTCTATTCAATGGCCCAGCCTCCACTGCTCTCTGGGGAAGAGAATTCCACAGGCTAGCGCCCCTCTGAGAGAGGAAATTCCTCCTCATCTCAGTCTTAAATGGGAGAGCCCTCATTCCGAAACTGTGCTCCCTGGTTCTAGATTCCCCCACGAGGGGGAAACATCCTCCCAGCATCCACCCTGTCAAGCCCCCTCGGAATCGGATATGTTTCAATAAGGTCACCCCTCATTCTTCTAAACTCCCTCCTTTTAGACTCCATCCCTTTGCAATAAAGGCCAACATTCCACTTGCCTTCCTCATTCCGTGGTGATCCTGAATGCTGACTTTCTGTGATTCATGTACAAGGACACCCAGATCCCTCTGTACTGCATTCTGCAGCCTGTCTCCATTTAAATAATATCCTGTTTTTCTATTCTTCCTGCCAAAATAATTTGTTGCCATTCTCCTCAGTATTGACCATCCCCCCAATTCAGCCTCATCTGTAAATTTTGAGTCTAGTGGATCCACAAACCATCCAGAGTTAAATATTGAGATTTCTCTCCCCAGATAAACCCTCACAAGAGTGGAAAGGTGACAGTCCACGAGAGGTGACAGCGCAGGAAGGTTCGTGTGTACAGATTCCATGTCATTACAGTTATCCATCGTGTCCGGAAAACCAACCGCGAGGTGGAGTCTGGTTTAATAACGAGAAAGAGATTCCCTGGGCTCCCATTGCCTTTCACTCCAAGGATCACAGTCACGAGTTACCACGGTTCCACCATCGGACCCGGCTGTCTGGAGACCTGAAAGATGGCGACTGTTCCCTGATTATAAACAACATCAGACGGGAAGATGCAGGACCTTATTTTTTCAGAATAGAATTTGACAATGGTCCGAGCTATAACTATTACCCTGTAACCCAGCTTCACGTTTCTGGTAAGTGCTGTGTTATAATTACTCAACAATTCACATTCAACACTCAATGGGAAATAACACAAACTGTGACGTTTACATATTAACACAAAACACAGCTTATTATAACACACTGTCTGATTCTCAATAACCTGGTGATAGCTTCCAGTTCAGTCCTAAAACAACCTCTAATACCACTTTAATATCAATGATTAAATGTATTGACTGTGTCCATCAATGTTATCAGGTTATCCACTTACATCAATCTCCCTAATCCTGTTTAAAACTTTTACATATCAACAAAAGAAAGATTTGCATTTCTATAGCACCTTTCACCACCTCTGGACGTCGCAAATGGATTCACAACCATTGAAATAATTCTTGAAATGTAGCCCTTGTTGTAATCTGGGAAACACAGCAGCCAATTTGTGCACAGGAAGCTCCCAGAAACAGCAATGTGATCAATAACCTGATCGTCTGCTTTAAATGCCGGTTCAGTGATTGGTTCAAATGGATTCTCTCCTGCTGGGAACTGGATAGAATTTAAATCTGGCAGATTTCGGAGAAAGTAACAAGCCAGTGTGTCAGGAACTGTGAGCTGCTCCCCCACCCTCACCCGGGATTGTCAATTCAATTGTCTCAAAGTGGAAGTGAATTCATCTGAGTGACAGAAACTCCACTAAGTCTGAAAATAGGAAATTCTCTCCTGATCATTGTAATCTCTCAGTTCTGATATCATCCTTGTAAAAGTGCTTTCTCTTGTGGGACTGTGATTTCTATTTGAACTGATGCTTCACGTTATATTTCTCTAAAAGGATCCATTCTCTGTGTGTTAGATTTCACAGATAAACCCATGATATTCCCTGCTGAAATTATTGCAGGAAAGCGTGTGGATGTAAGCTGCACCTTCAACACAACGTGCAATGGAACAGCAGCACCTGTCTTAACCTGGGACACTCTCACTGACGTACCTGGATCAGTCTCAAACACTGTAACTCAGCATGGTGTCACTCTGACCTATACTTCTGTTCTGACCCTGACCCCATCACTCAAACACCACGGACACACTCTCAGCTGCAGAGTGAGATATCCATCTGTTTCATCGGAGCAGACCCTTATGCTAACTGTAAAATGTAAGTATGGATTCCCTTCATTCTATATTAGCTGTAATAGGATACAATGTGCAGAGCAAGATCCCACAAACATCACTGGGTTGAAGACAAAACAGGTCCTTTTTTATTAGTGATATTGACCAGGGAGAGCTCTTCCTGTATTGAGCCTTGGGATTGTTTATGCCTACCTGATAGGGCAGAGGGGGCCAAGGTTGAACTTAAAAGACAATATAGGATAATATAAATATTGTCTTCATTGATGTCAAAGATTTTGGGGGAGATGTAGTATAAAAGTTTAATATTAACAATGTAAATAGATAGTATTTATCATCAGTTACTCAAGGTCACATGAGAATAGAACACGGAGAGAGATAGTTCTATAGATACCTAGGTACATAGAAACTAGGAGCAGGATTAGGACATTCAGCCCTTCAAGCCTTCTCCGCCATTCAATATGATCAAGGCTGACCCTCTATCTCAAAGCCTTATTCCCGCTTTCTCTCCGTACCCTTTGATGCCCCTAATATCAAAATATTTATCAGTTTCTTTCTTGAATACACTCAGTGACCCGGCCTCCACAGCCTCTGTGATGGAGAATTCCACAGATTGACCACCCTCTGAGTGAAGAAATGTTTCCCTATCTCAGTCCAAAATGGCCTGCCCTGTATCCTGAGATTGTCGCCCTTGGTTTTAGACTCCCCAACCAAGGGATGCATCCTCCCTCCATCCAGTCTGTCTATCTCTGTTAGAATTTCTTACGTTTATTCAGGTCTCCTCTCATTCTTCTAAACTCTAGTGAATACAGACCCAGTCGTACCAATTCTCCTCATACGACAGTCCTGCCGCCCCTGGTATCAGCCTAGAGAACCTTCTCTGCGCTCTCTCGACGGCAAGTCTATCCTTTTTTAGGGAGGGAGAGCAAAACGGCACGTAGTATCCCATGTGCAGTCTCACCAAGACCTTGTATAACTGCAGTAAGACATCCCTACTCCTGAACACAAATCCTCTTGCAATGAAGGCCAACATACCATTTGCCTTCCGAATTACTTGCTGCACCTGCCTGTTTACTTTCATTGGCTAGTGCACAAGGACACCCAGATCCCTTTATACATCCACATTTCCCATTATATCACCATTTAAATAATACTCTGCCTTTCTGTTTTTCACACCAAAGCCTACAATGTCACATTCATCCACATCATCTGCCATGTGTTTGCCCACACACACAACTTGTCTAAATCGCCTTGAAGCCTCTTTGCATCCTTCTCACAGCTCACACCCTTACCCAGCGTTGTGTCATCAGAAAACCTGGAAATATTGCACTTGGCTCCTTCACCCAAGTCATTTAAATATATCGTGAATAGTTAGGTCCCAAGCACGGATCGCTGTGGTACACCACTAGTCACCGCCTGCCACTCAGATAAAGACTAATTTATTCTGACCCTCTGTTTCCTGTCTGTTGACCAATTCTCAATCCATGCCAGTAAATTACCCCCAATCCCATGGGCTTTAATGTTGCCCACTAGCCTCTTATGTGGGACCTTATCAAAAGCCTTCTTGAAATCTAAAAACACCACATCCACTGGTTATCCCTTATCTATTCCACAAGTTACATCCTCAAAATCTCCAGTAGATTAGTTAAGCATGATTTTCCTTTCATTAACCCATGCTGACTTTGTCTAATCCCATTAAAGCTTTCCAAGCGTTCCGTTAGCACACCTTATATAATAGGCTCTAGCGTTTTCCCCATGTTAGACTAACTGATCTGTAATTCCCAGTTTTTTTCTCTCCCTTCTATTTTAAATAGTGGGGTTACAATTGCCACCCTCCAATCTATAGGAACTGCTCCAGAGCCTATAGAATTTTGGAGGATGACCACCAGTGCTTCCAATATTTCCAGGGTCACTTCCGTTAGTCTCTGGGATGTAGATTTTCAGGCCCTGGGGACTGTTCAACCTTTAACCCATTAATTTCTCCAGCTCCATTTTTTAAAACTAATCCTGATTATCTTCAATTCCTCCCTCTCACTAGACACTTGGTTCCCTAACATTCCTGGGAAATTATTTGTGTCCTCTTTTGTGAAGACAGAACCAAAATATATGTTCAGGTCTTCTGCCATTTCTTTGTTTCTCATTAGAATTTCCCCCATTTCTGACTGCGAGGAACCTACATCGGTCACTGCTAATCTTTCTCTCTTCACATATTTATAGAAGCTTTTACAGTCGGTTTTTACGTTCCCTGCAAGTTTACTCCCATGTTCCATTTTCCCCTTCTTGATCAATCTTTTTGTCCACTTTTGCTGAATTCTAAACTGCTCCCAATCCTCAGCATTGCTGCTTCCCCTGGCAATTTTATGTCTCCTCTCTGGATCTAATACTATCCCTAATTTCTTTTGTAAGCCCTGGTTGAGCACCATTTCCTGACTTATTTTTACGCCAGACAGAAATGGATAATTGTTGTAGCAAATGCTTCAGCCTTATCTTTTGCCCTGATGTGCTGGGCTCCCCCATCATTGAGGATGGGGATATTTGTGGATTCCCCTCCTCCAGTGAGCTAATTGTCCGTTACCATTGGATACGAGCATTAGTGGACTGTGTTAGACCATTATCGAAAATGAAAGCCGGACTCCAGTATGGCCTCACTATGATGGATATGACAACTCAATTTCCAGAGACCATCCCTTTAGGAACAATTACAGCTAAAGTAGTAATAGGGAAGTTAACCCAATTTTTTACCCATTATGGATTACCGCTGGAGATCCAGTCAGATCAAGGTTCCATCTCTATGTCTTAAAATTTTCCGAACATAATGAGTAATTTGGGTATAAAACAGTTAAAGTCCACAGCATATCATCCATAGACACGGGGATCTTTAGAGAGGGACCAACAAACCCTCAAAACAATGATTGAAGCTATTGTCATGAACTCCCCATGACTGGGACAAAGGACTGGATTTTCTTGCATTTCCCACACGAGATTCACCAACTGAATCGGCAGGTTTTAGTCTTTTTGGAATAACTTATGGACACGAGATAAGAGGCTGTCTGAAATTCATCAAAGAAAGATATTCCGGACAGAGGGATGAATCCTCTATTTCAGATGATGTGTCCATGTTTCAGGAACGGCTCATGGGAGCCTCCAAAGTGGCACAAGAACATCTTATAGTTTCTCAAACAGAGATGAAGGAATGGGGTAGACAGGCAAGCTGTGACCCGAACATCTCAACCAGGGGGATGACGTGTTAGTATCATTGCCTTGGCAGGGGGAGCCTCTGAAAGCGCGGTTCAGTGGTCCCCACAAGGTAATTAGGAGGGTTGGTCAAGTAAATTATTTGATACACACCCCAGATTGTAGAATAAAGAATCGGCTGTGACACATCAATATGTTAAAACGATACCATCGTAGGGAGGGAGGTAAAAAGGAGCAGGTATTTCATTTCCAACCAGATTCTGCATACATTACAGAAAGGTTAATGCAGCAATAAAACCAGATTCCTACCCAATCCCCCGTTTAGAAGATGGTATTGACGGGGTTGGCAGTGCCATGTTCCTTACTGAGATAAATTTGTTGGCAGTGGGGGGTGTTCGTGACCATCAGTGTGGAAGGGTTAGGTTTACAGGTTACACAGACCACACACGCACCAACAGACACACACACACATGTAAGCATGCACATTCACATGCACACACACACACACACACAACACACACACGCACACACAGACACGTGCACACACACGCACACACGTAAGCACGCACATTCACACACACACACACACACACAACACACACACACACACACACGCACACACACACACATGTAAGCACACTCATTCACATGCACACGCGCACACAGACAACACACACGCACACACAACACACACACACCTGCACACACGCACATGCACACACACACACACACACACACGCATACACACACACACGTAAGCACGCACATTCACATGCACACGCACACACACACAACACACACGCACACACAACACACACACACACCTGCACACACGCACATGCACACACACGCACACACACACACACGCACAAGCACACTCACTTGTGCAGAAACACAAACACACACACACACATACACTCATGTGAGGTCCCTCTCCTCTCTCAGTGCTGCACTGGAGTCTCGGTGTCAGCTCTGATTCTGTGTTGAAGGAAGGTAAACTCCAGATCAACAAGACCCTGAATTGGATGAGCAAAATCCTTAACAGAGAATTGTAGATTTACCCCTCAGTGCTCCATCGATTAAATATAATTCATTGCCTGTCAAGCCCTTGGGGACATCCTGAGGATGTGAAAGGGAGTTTCTTTAAATCCGGATGGGCAGGGTCTCTGGTGGGAGAATGCTCCTGCAGTGTGTCAGTTTACATAGGCAGTGCCCATTGTAAATGTGACATAGGAACTTATCTTGAGGGAAGGTGCCTAGAAATGCACACAGGCATCAGATACAGAGACATGATGCATGGAGTCTTGCTGTGCACAGTGCTTGCTCACATTAAATACTTGATTTGTTCTTAGATGCTCCACAGAATCTCTCATTTACTTCTCTTGATATGATTAACGCTTCATCGGTCAATATAATTGAGGGGAATTCTGCAGTGATAATCTGCTCTGTCGAGAGCTTCCCAGCTTCTAACCTGACGTGGTGACATCTTAATGTCCCAATGAACAGAACAAGTTCCAACAATGAGCTGTGGTTGGTGATTCCTCACGTTACATCCAGGGACACTGGAGACTATCTGTGTGTGGCAGAGAATGAACATGGAGCAGTGGAGGGGTTCATAACCATCACTGTGGAACGTGAGTTACTGCAAACTTCAACATAACACACACACACACACACACACACACACACACACACACACACACACACACACACAGACACGCACACACAAACACACATACACACACACGTGTCAGCTCCCTCTCCTGTCTCAGTGCTGCACTTGAGTCTCGGTAGCAGCTCTGATTCTGTGTTGAAGGAAGGTAAACTCCAGATCATCAAGACACTGAATTGGATGGAGCAACCTCCTGAACAGTGAATTGTAGGTTTATCACCCAATACCCCATTATTCCAAAGCAATTCCTCCATGGTGAAATCTCCGTGAACATCCTGATCATGTGAAAGACACTTTCTTTTCTTCTAGCCTGACAGTGTCTCCTCTGGTGGAAGGCTGTAATTACAGCGTGACAGTTTACATATCCACACGCAGCAAGAGCTGAACAACACTCAGCTTGGGCTGAGAAATGACAAGTAATGTTCACACCACACAAGCACCAGGCAGTGATCATCTCCAACAAGAGAGAATCTAACCATCTCCCCTTGATATTCAATCACTTTCACATCGCTGAATCCCCCACAATCCACATCCTGGGGGATGTTAACCAAACACCGAACTGGACCGGCCATAAATACTGTGGCTACAGGAGCCGGTCAGAGGCTGGGAATCCTCTGGAGGTGAAAAACTCACCACCACCTCCTCAAGGGCAATTAGGGATGGGTAATAAATGCTGGTCTAGATAGATACATCCACTTCCCATGAATATGCAAAAAGGAACACACTGGCAGTGTCTGTTACAAATGGTGACATAGAAAATCATAATGGGGAAAGAAGCCTTGACATGCACACAGACACCAGATGGAGAGAGATGATACCTGGAGTCTTGCTGTGCACTGTGTTTGCTCACAATGAAACCTTTATTTGTATTTAGATGCACCACGGAACCCATCAATTACTTCTCTTGATATGATTAACGCTTCATCGATCAACATAATTGAGCGGAATTCTGCAGTGATAATCTGCTCTGTCGAGAGCTTCCCAGCTTCTAACCTGACGTGGCGACATCTTAATGTCCCAATGAACAGAACAAGTTCCAACAATGAGCTGTGGTTGGTGATTCCTCACGTTACATCCAGGGACACTGGAGACTATCAGTGTGTGGCAGAGAATGAACATGGAGCAGTGGAGGGATTCATAACCATCACTGTGGAATGTGAGTGTGGAGATACATTTGTTTGTTTGTTGTCTCCGTGGTCTCCGTGGAGCCATTGGGATCGTGTTGTTTTTAATCCAGTTTTCTTCAATCCTCGCTCAGTCCACGTTATCCACACACCCAATTTTTCCTCTCTCTTTCTGTTTTTGCTCTCAGTTTCTCCTTCAATGGTTGTCAGGACAAGGCTGTCAGGTCTTCGTTTCCAATCTCCGTACTTGACGACCTTTCTCTCTCTAACTGTCCTGAACAACCCTTTTAATTGCTGAACATCTCCTCTTGATCTAAGCCACTCATTGGTCTTTCTGTCCATCCAGCTGATTCTGAGCATCTGGCAGCATCTGTGGAGAGAAAGACAGGGTTAGCGTTTGGAGTCCGTAAGACTCCTCTTCAGAGCTAAAGGGAAGTAGACATGTGGTGAAATATATCCTGTCTAAGGGGGGGCGATGGGACAGGTGGAGCTGGATAGAAAACCAGCGATAGGTGGAGGCAATGGAGAGATTGTGGAAGATGTCATAAACAAAAGGTCAAAGGGTTGTTAACAGTGGTGGTATTGGATAAAGGAGGTGCTAATGGTGACATTAAGCAGAGTGTGATAATGGGGGACCAGGGTAAGCACTCTGGAAAGAGACAGATGGCCCTTGTGGGGGTGTGGCAGGGGGAGGGGACGGTGGAGGGAATAAAGATCGAAAATAGACTAAAATCTGTGGATAAAACAATCAATAAAAATGGAAATGAATTTCAAATAATAATAATAAAAATAAGTGGAAAACAGTCAACAAATAAAACAATTAAAATGAATACATAAAAAAAGGGTTCAAAAAGCAGTGAAGATCGAGGAGAGAGTTCATGATCTGAAATTGTTGAACTCAATATTCAGTCCGGAAGGCTGTAAAGTGCCAGGTCGGAAGATGAGGTGCTGTTCCTCCAGTTTGTGTTGGGCTTCACTGGAACAATGCAGCAGGCCAAGGACGGACATGTGGGCATGAGAGCAGGGTGGGGTGTTAAAATGGCAAGCGACAGGGAGGTCTGGGTCATGCTTGTGGACAGACCGAAGGTGTTCATCAGAGCGATCACCCAGTCTGTGTTTGGTGTCTCCAATGTAGAGGAGACCACATTGGGAGCAGTGAATGCAGTAGATTATATTGAAGGAAGTCTGCATGAAGCGCTGCTTCACCTGGAAGGAGTGTTTGGGTCATTGGACAGTGAGGGGGGAGGAAGTAAAGGGGCAGGTGTTGCACCTTCTGCAAATGCATGGGAAGATGTCATCGGAGAGGGTTGAGATGCTAGGGGTGATGGAGGAGTGGACCAGGGTGTCCTGGAGGGAATGATCCCTGTGGAATGCCAACGTGGGGGGGGGTGGGGGGGGCGGATGTGGTGAAGGGAAGATGTGTTTGGTGGTGGCATCATGCTGGAGTTGGCGGAAATGGCGGAGAATGATCCTTTGAATGAGGAGGCTGGTGGGGTGAAAAGTGAAGACAGGAGGGACCCTTACATTGCTCTGGGAGGGAGAGGAATTTGCAAGGGGGGATGCGCGGGAGATACACAATCTCCAACTCTTTCTCAACCATTAAGATGCTCCTTAAAACCATTAAGACACACCATTAAAACCTCCTGCTTTCAGCGAGCTTTTGCTCACCTCTCCTAATATCTCCTAATGTGACTCGGGGTCAGATTTTGTCCGAAGGAGGTGAGAAATGATGGAGGGAATTCCAGAGGTTAGGGTCCAGGCAGCTGAAGGCACGGCCGCCAATGGTGGAGAGATGGGAATGGGAGAATGTGCAAGGGGTCGGAATTGGAGGAGCGCAGAGATTTCGGAGAGCTGTGGGGTGTGGGGATTACCTGCTGATTGTTCTCTGTCTTTGTTCCAGATTCCCCACAGGAGACGATGGTGTCCATCAGCAGATCCTCAGGTGGGATAAGAGAGGGAAGCAATATCACATTAACCTGCTCCAGTGAAAGTGTCCCACCGATATCTCATTACACCTGGTTCAGGATCGAGGGGAACACCAGCACCCAGTTAAACACAAGTAGCCGCACTCTCTCCTTCACTCCTGTAACACGGGAGAATGATGCAGGTTTCTACTGCACAGCGAGGAACCCAGTGGGTAACAGCACCTCCAACATCACCCACCTGAACGTACAATGTAAGCATTTTACTCCCCCTGTCTCTGCTTAAAACTCAAACACTTTCTGTCTGAGGGCAGCTTCCTTGCTGTGGTTTAGCATAACTAGCATCACCTCCCTGCTTTTTTCACCCTGCGCCTCTCCGAGATACATAAGGAGATATTAGAACAGGGACTGAAAGCTCAGAGAAAGAGGCCGGATTTTAAGGAGTGTCTGAAATGAGGAGAGAGATAGAAATGGAGAGGTTTACGGAGGTAATTCCAGAGCTCGGGGCCCAGGCAGCTGAAGGCACGGCCGCCAATGGTGGAGCGGTAGGAATCGGGGGATGGTCAAGAGGCCGGAATTGGAGGAACGCAGAGACCTCGGAGGGATGTAGATGCTGGAGGAGGTTACAGAGATAGGGAGGGTTGTGGGGTCTGGAGGAGGTTACAGAGATAGGGAGGGTTGTGATGGCTGGAGGAGGTAACAGAGATAGGGAGGGTTATAGGGGCTGGAGGAGGTAACAGAGATAGGGAGGGTTGTAGATGCTGGAGGAGGTAACAGAGATAGGGAGGGTTGTGGGGTCTGGAGGAGGTTACAGAGATAGGGAGGGTTGTAGGGTCTGGAGGAGGTTACAGAGATAGGGAGGGTTGTAGGGGCTTGAGGAGGTTACAGAGATAGGGAGGGAGTAAGGAGGGATTTGAAACGATGATAATTTTAAAATTGTGGCATTGTCGGACCGGGAGCCAGTGTAGCTCAGTGACCAACAGGGAGTGATGTCTGAACGGGACTCGGTGTGAGTTAGGACATGGGGACAGCAGAGTTTGGGATGAGCTGATGTTTCCGGAGAGTGGAAGATGAGAGGTCGGGCAGGAGAGTGTTGCGATAGTCGAGTACGGAGGTAACAAAGGCAGGAATGAGTGTTTCAGTGTGAAGATTCTATCTTACGCTCTAACTTTGCTATGAAGTTGTCTCATTGTTGTCCTTCCCTCCTCAGATAAGCCGGAGATTTCCCAGCAGTCAGAGTGCACTCGGAGGTCAGAGGGGGTCACCTGCATCTGTGTGGCCAACTCCAACCCACCCGGAGACCTCACCTGGCACCTGCCCAGTGCCAACATCAGTGGTAACCAAACACACGGAGGTTTTGTGTCGTGGCAGGTCAGAGATGGGCATCTGGTGACTGGTTCCCTCACCCTGATGAGACCCCAGGATGAGGGGGGAGTGATTGCATCCTGCTCGGTTCAAAACCCACACGGGGAAGCCATGTTCAAGATGTATCTGTGGGTCAAAGGTGAAAGACTCGCTCAGGATCGATCTCCACTCAGCTGGATTGATCCCTAAACTCGAGAATTCGCTCCCTCAACCTCTCCACCTCTCTCTCTACCTCCTCTAAGATGCTCTTTACAACTGACCCCTTTGACCAAGCTTTGAATCGTCTGACCTCATGTGACAATGGCAACACTTGGTCAAATTGGAGCCAGGCCGTTCAGGGGGTGATGTCAGGAAGCACTTCTTCACACAAAGGGGAGTGGAAATCTGGAACCCTCTCCACCAGATAAGCTGCTTCATTGGGTGCAAGACAGAAAGCTTTGACAAAATGTCCTTTCTCAGCAATACTCAGGTTCTCCTCCCAAACGATAAAATATTATATATAAACATTACGTAGATTACATTGATAAATATTATATATAAATGTTACATAGATTACATTGATAAATATTATATATAAATGTTACATAGATTACATTGATAAATATTATATATAAATGTTACATAGATTACGTTGAGAAACGCAACAGCTGATTTGTGCAGAGCAAGATCCCACAAACAACAGTGTGAAGATGAGGTGATAAATGATTATTTTAGTGATGTTAGTTGATACATATATATAGAAATTAAAGATATAATTACACATTTAGTGAGGGAAACCTGTCCATTTTAACAGGTCTGGGTGTGTATGTGACTCCAGTCTCAAACACCAACATGGTTAACTCTTACCTGCCCTCTGAACTGGTCTCCCAGTTTGGGACAAACCAGTGGTTCAGGAGGAAGACCCCCCACCACCTTCTCAAGGGGAAACTAGGGATGGACAATAAATGTCAGCATTGCCCGAGAATGAGTATTTAAACACTGAGTGAGTGTATCGCTTCTCGAGATACATCGGAGCATCATTGTAAACCTGTAGTGCAGTAATTAATGACTGTTTTTACAGGTAGAGACTCCAGTAAATGGACAGTAGGATTGTTCACGGCTGGGATCATGTTGAGTGTTTTCCTGGCTGGAATCTTCATCTTCATCTGTGTGAGAAAGTAAGTCTGAAGATTTAACTTGATTTTAATATAAACATTTGTTTAGGATTAATTGGACAGTTTTTACAAAGGGCCAGCACAGGCACGATGGGCTGAGTGGCTCCCTCCTGAGCTGTGAGATTTTAAATTCTTACATCGAATGTGACTGTCACTGGCGTGGCCAATACTAATTGCCCATTCCCTAAATGCCCCTTGAGAATGAGGTGGTGAGCTGCCTTCTTGACCCACTGCAGTCCATGTGGTGTAGGTACACCCACAGTGCTGTTAGAGAGGGAGCTCCAGGATTTTGACCCAGCGACAGTGAAGGAACGGTGATATATTTCCAAGTCAGGATGGTGAGTGACTTAGAGGGGAACTTCCAGGTGGTGGTGTTCCCATGTGTCTGCTGCCCTTGTCCTTCTAGATGGTAGAGGTCGTGGGTTTGGAAGGTGCTGTTGAAGGAGCCTTGCTGAGTTGCTGCAGTGCATCTTGTATATGTTACACACACTGCTGCCACTGTGTGTTCATGGTGGAGGGAGTGAATGTTTAATGTGGTGGATGGGGTGTAGATCAATCGGGCTGCTTTGTCCTGGATGGTGTCGAGCTTCTTAATTCTGTGCTTTGTGCAGAAGTGATTTAAAGAGACAGTCCAGTCGTTGGTGTAAGGTTACAGTGGGCACTGTGTCTGTGCTGCACTGACTCTCTGCTATGTGATAACCACAGTGTGATATTGTGTTATTGCAGGAGGAAGACAGCGATGGAGGAGAGAGTTTCAGGGACCAGTGACATTGCATTGACCCCCAGTCCACTCTCTGTGAAGCACCAGGTACAGGAGCTGTTTACACTCACTCCAAAGCTTCAATCTCAGTGTGTAGACAACACATGTCCCAGATTCCCAGCCCAGTTACCCACTGATTTGTACCTGTGGAGTCAGCAATGGTTCAGTATCATGCTGTCTCTCTGTTATGACACAGCAACTGGTAAAGGCTGTTGTTTAAAAACCCAGAGGGAAACTTTAAACAACTGTCATAACCTATATTTCCCAGTGGAATGTTTGAGATGCATCTCTAAATTCAGGAATAAGACCACCAGTTCTCGAGATGGGTTTATATCAAACTAAATGAGACATATATTAATTTACACAAGTTAAACATATGCACATGGTTACAAACTAGTATTATCATAACTTTTTAACAAATTCTCAAACTAATCTCCTCTAAGACAACCCATAGTCTTTAAGCAGATTCCAGGCATTTTCACCTCACAAATTCCAGTTTCTCTCTCTATCTCAACCTCCCTTTCTTTCTCTCTCTTTCTCTCTCTCTCATCCTCTCTCTGATTACAAGGTTCATGTTATTGAGCCTCACGTCAGGCACCTGTGTGCAGAATCCAAGCCGTCACTCACCAGAGCCATTACCGATTGAGTGCGAGACTGACAGAGGGTCAGTACTGAGGGAGCGCTGCACCATCGGAGGGTCAGTACTGAGGGAGCGCTGCACTGTCAGAGGGTCAGTACTGAGGTTTTTGCTGCGCTGTCGGAGGGTCAGTACTGAGGGAGTGCGAGACTGACAGAGGGTCAGTACTGAGGGAGTGCGAGACTGACAGAGGGTCACTATTGAGGATGTGCTGCACTGTTGGAGGGTCAGTCCTGAGGGAGCACTGCACTGCCATAGGTGGTTTCTTTCATAAGACATGGGAGAGAGAGTTAAACCCACTGAGACACGACTGACATTAACGAAGCTGCACAATAATTTAACCCTATCAGTGCCAGTAAATAATGTGAGGATGTCTTCTGTTTCCATTTCTCTGTAGGGTAAACAGAACGTGCTGATTACTGAGCCCCGGAACACAACCAGAGACACAACTAGTGAGGGGGAGACCCCAGCTCCCCGGGGTCTCTCTGAAGATGCAGTGGGAGGCGATGCTGGACTTGGGAACCCCGGCAAACCTGAAGAGTTTCTCTACGCCAATCCCCAAGTTTTGAGGGTGTCCAGTGATGATGGGTCTGTCCACAGGGAAGAGGAGACGGAATACGCACAGATCAGGTTTGAGCATAACTGAATGAGAAATGGGGAGTGGGAGTGAGGAGATGTGGGTGTGCGGGTAGGGATTGAGATCCCTGGGAACAGGAAACAACCCACTGGGGGAGAGGGGGAGAGAGGGAGGAAGGGATGGAATTGGGCTGCGGTTGGTGTGGTTTGGAATGAAATGCTTCTCCAGAGAGGACTGGATGCTGAGCCATTGAGGAGTGAGATTCACTGTCTCTCTCTCTCTCTCTCTCTCTTCCTCTCTGTCTCTCTCTTTCTTTCTGTGTCAGTCTCTCATTCTCTATCTCTTGCTCCTCCTTTAAGATGACCCTTAATGACTGACTTTGTTGACTCAGCTGTTGGTCTCCTGTCCCTAATATCTCCTCATGTGCCTCAGAGTCAGGTGAAATGTGACTAACAATCCCCGGATGAGCCTTGGGACATTTTGCTACATTGAAGGTGCTATATAAATGCAAGTTGTTGCAGTAACTCTGATCTGCTTCGATTAACAATGGAACCACAGAGGTTCCTTCGACAGGGCGTGTGTGCAGCAGGGTCACAATAAATACATTGAGCTGTGAGATTTTTAATTCTTACATCGAATGTGGCTGTCACTGGTGATGTCCGCATTGATGCCAATCTCTAACTGCCCTTGAGAAGGTGGTGGTGAGCTACCTTCTTCACCCGCTGCAGTGCATGTGGTGTAGGTACACCCACAGTGCTGTTAGAGAGGGAATTCCAGGATGTTAACCCAGCGACAGTGAAGGAATGGTGATATATTTCCAAGTCAGGATGGTGAGTGACTTGGAGGGGAACTTCCAGGTGGTGGTGTTCCCATGTGTCTGCTGTCCTTGTCCTTCTAGATGGTAGAGGTCGCGTATTTGGAAGGTGCTGTTGAAGGAGCCTTGCTGAGTTGCTGCAGTGCATCTTGTAGATGGTACACACACTGCTGCCACTGTGTGTTCATGGTGGAGGGAGTGAATGTTTAATGTGGTGGATGTGGTATGGATCAATCGGGCTGCTTTGTCCTGGATGGTGTCGAGCGTCTTGATTCTGTGCTTTGTGCAGAGGTGATTTAAAGAGAGAGTCCAGTCATTGGTGTAAGGTTACAGTGGGCTCTGTGTCTGTGCTGCACTGACTCTCTGCTATATGATAACCACAGTGTGATATTTTGTTATTGCAGGAGAAAGACAGCGATGGAGGAGAGAGTTTCAGGGACCAGTGACATTGCATTGACCCCCAGTCCACTCTCTGTGAATCACCAGGTACAGGAGCTGTTTACACTCACTCCAAAGCTTCAATCTCAGTGTGTAGACAACATATGTCCCAGATTCCCAGCCCAGTTACCCACTGATTTGTACCTGTGGAGTCAGCAATGGTTCAGTATCATGCTGTCTCTCTGTTATGACACAGCAACTGGTAAAGGCTGTTGCTTAAAATCCCAGAGGGAAACTTTAAACAGCTGTCGTAACCTATATTTCGCAGTGGAATGTTTGAGATGCATCTCTAAATTCAGGAATAAGACCACCAGTTCTCAAGATGATTTTATATCAATCTAAATGAGACATTTATTAATTTTCACAAGTTAAACATATGCACATGGCTACAAACTAGTATTATCATAACTTTATAACAAATTCTCAAACTAATCTCCTCCAAGACAACCCATAGACTTTAAGCAGACACCAGGCAAAGCATTTTCACCTCACAAATTCCAAATGAGGTTCCTTTCACTTTGGTTCCTTTGCAGACAGGTGTAGGCTTACAGCTGCTTTGATGTTACAAGCCTCTGCTCTGCACACACAAAACTGCTCAAGTTATACCCAGCTCTTGAGTGTGAAGAAGATGGAGATTGATGGGCTCTTGATTGGTCAGGGGATCAATGGTTAGGAGAGAAGGTGGGAGAATGGGGTTTGTGAAACATATCAGCCATGTATGAATGGTGGAGCAGACTCGATGGACCGAATGGTCTAATTTCTCCTCCTATGTCTTATGGTCTTATGGCTTCTGTTTGAAGGTAAATTCGCAATGTATCATCAGGACCTTTGAACTCCATCTCTTCCAATAATAAATCCTCTTTCATCGTATCAATTTTATTAGTAATATAAACGTTGATTGGTTTAACATTTCACTCTCAGACTTTGAATGTTTTATTTAAAAATGCAAATTACCACTTTACCTCTTTGTTTACATCTCAAAACTACTATACATCAAAGCACACAGACTGGCTGGCTTTAATCCAATTAAAATACACACAGACACACACACAGACTAAACCTCTGTTTAAATAGACAGTTTGCAATTGCAATACAAACATTAATAGATTAATAACACTCTGTCTCTATCCCTCCTCTATCCCTCTCTCTCATCCTCTCTCTGATTACAAGGTTCATGTTATTGAGCCTCACACCAGGCACCTGAGCGCAGAATCCAAGCCGTCACTCACCAGAGCCATTACCGAGGGAGTGCGGGACTGACAGCGGGTCAGTACTGAAGGAGTGCTGCACTGTTGGAGGGTCAGTACTGAGGGAGTGCTGCACTGACAGAGGGTCAGTACTGAGGGAGCGCTGTATTGTCGGAGGGTCAGCACTGAGGGAGTGCTGCACTGTTGGAAGATCAGTACTGAGGGAGTGCTGCACTGCCATAGGTGGTGTCTTTTTTCCGATAGGAGAGAGAGAATTAAACAAGTCTGCACAATAATTTAACCCTATCAGTACCAGTAAATGATGTGAGGATGTCTTCTGTTTTAATTTCTCTGTAGGGTAAACAGAACGTGCTGATTACTGAGGCCCGGAACACAACCAGAGACACAACTAGCGAGGGGGAGACCCCAGCTCCCGGGGTCTCTCTGAAGGTCCAGTGGGAGGCGATGTTGGACATGGGAACCCCGACAAACCAGACGAGCTTTTCTACGCCAACATCAACTTTTCAAAGCTGCCCGGCGGTGACAGGACTGTGCACAGGAGCGAGGAAACGGAATACGCACAGATCAGGTTCCAGAAAAACTGAGTGTGAAACAGGGAGCGGGGCTGTGGGGTGTGTGCAGCCAACATGGTCAAATAGTAATGAACAGAAATATGATGTTGCTCAACTTTTTTTATTGTTTCTGAGTGAGCTTTCTGAATGCTGCACCTTTTTCCATGCTGTAAAAGATTGTGAGAAGCTTATGAATTATGTATAATGTTACATCTGTTAATACAAGGTGAGGTGAGAGTGACTGCCTTTGACATCAAGGCTGCATTTGACCGAGTGTGGCATCTAGGAGCCCGAGCAAAACTGGAATCAATGGGAATCAGGGGTGGTACGAAAGTATAATAATTTGCTTAATATTTTCCTGGTTTGTTGTAAACTAGGTTTATGGGTGTGAGTGTAGATGGGTCTGTCTGTGTGGCTTAATTACACCCACCTGGAGTCAGGTAGACTGCAAGTTTGAGATTATCAAAAGAAGCTAGATGTAGAAAATGTACTTGAAATGCTAATGAGAACACATGGAGGCTGCCTTAGCATGTAAGGTGTGAGGGGAATTTGCATTTTTAGATAAGTGACGGGATTGTTTGGATTTCAAAGGGCTGTTGGTCTGTTTACAACGAGGCCGATATGCAAGGCAAAGGAGTGTGTTTATTTTTCCCCAAAGGTTATTGACAACATTGGCAACATGAAAGATTTTATATTATAGGAAATGTATAATTCCAAAGACATATGGAACAATGAAATTTACATATCAAAGAGAGAGGAACATAAACAAAGGAGAATGAAAGGCTATTTTGGGGACCATGTAAAATCTAACAAGAGTGTGTGAATCAGCCTTGAAGAAGCCTCCAGGCATTTGTCCATAGGTCTGTTATGTTCAGTGACTATAGATTGAGAAAGCCATTTGGAATTCCACTCTCAAGTGTGTACTGTGTTAACTTGCTGGTTCTGTTTTTAAATCTAAAATCTATTTTGGACTGTTGCCTTAAATGGGGTTGTACTACTCATCTCTGGGCTCCCCAATGCCTGTCCACCATCTTTAAGGTTAATTAGGAAGTTTAGGATTTGTTATAGTAGTAACCGTATCCTTATGTGTGTGCTTGAAATCTTGTATTTTGTTAATAAATATTGAAATTTAATTTTTAAGATCTCTAAATGTCTTGGTTGAAACATTACTCCTGAATTCAGTGCACACATCTCATAATAAATACAAATTGCAAAACCGTTGTGAGAGTGTGACCAAGTTTCCCTTGTGGATTTGGTCCCCCTGGCACACATCATCTACCACATCATAACAAAGGGAAAACTCTCCACTGGTTGGAGCCATACCCAGCACAAAGGAAGATAGTTGTGGTTGTTGGAGGTCAATCATCTCAGTTCCAGGACATCACTGCAGGAGTTACTCAGGGTAGTGTCCTCGGCCCAACCATCTTCAGCTGCTTCATCAATGACCTTCCTTCCATCATAAGGACAGAAGTGTGGATGTTCACTGATGATTGCACAATGTTCAGCACCATTCACGGCTCCTCAGATACTGAAGCAGTCCTTGTCCAAATGCAGCAAGACCTGAACCATATTCAGGCTTGCGCTGACAAGTGTCAGGCAATGACCATCTCCAATAAGAGAGAATCTAACCATCGCCCTTTGATGTTCAATGGCATTACCATTGCTGAATCCCCCACTATCAACATCCTGGGGATTACCATTGACCTGAAACTGAACTGGACTAGCCATATAAACACTGTGGCTACAAGAGCAGGTCAGAGGCTGGGAATCATGCAGTGAGTAACTCACTCCAGACTCCCCAAAGCCTGTCCACCACCTTCAAGGCACAGGTCAGGAGTGTGATGGAAGACTCTCCACTTGCCTGGATGAGTGCAGCTCCAACAAGATTCAGTAAACTCAACACCACTCAGGACAAAGCAGCCCCGCTAGATCCACTCTCTGCACAACCGACACACAGTAGCAGCAGTGTGTACCATCTACACGGTGCACTGCAGGAACTCACCAAGACTCCTTAGGCAGCACCTTCAAACACACAACCACTACCATCTCGAATTACAGGGCAGCAGATACATGGTAACAGCACCACCTGGAAGTTACCCTCAAAGTCACTCACCCCCATCCTGACTTGGAAATATACGGCCGTTCCTGCACTGTCACTGGGTCCAAATCCTGCAATTCCCTCCCTAACAGCACTGCGGGTGTACCTACCCCACATGGACTGCAACAGTTCAAGACAGCAGCTCACTACCACATTCTCAAGAGCAATTAGGGATGGGCAATAATTCTGGCCTAGACAGCGCCACCCACATCCCATAAATGAATATAAGAAACAAGCAATTAAAATGCTCAGACATTTGTGTACATTGTTTTTCAAATGTGAATACCATTATCTGGTGAATAATTCCATTCTCAAGGCACCATTTCCTGTTATCACGTGCCCTTTTCATTATTTACAATCATATACCTTCGTTTGTAATGTAACATTCCCATGTAAACATGTCACACTGTAGTTACACCCTCCTGCCAGTGGCGGTGCTCTAGTGTCATAGTTTTACCTCTCAGAAGATGGAGGAAATATATCCACTGTGTTTACAATATTAGAAACACTCAGGGGTGACCAGGGGATTCTTTAGGTCATGTTTACGATGTTGTTAAGATACAAGGGGCCAGTGGGATTTTTCCTACTGCGTTTCCAATGTTGTTAAGACAGGATTCGGGTGAAAGATGTCCTTCAACCCATCATCCCTCTCATGCCGCGAAGGGAACAATAGCCTTAAGTCAGGGCCTGGCAGTTCGTGGGAACAGACCCTGTGCCCGATTGGATAGGCTCAAAGTGAACCCAATGTTGGGTCTTGAGCCTCAAGATCCTGGAACAGGCACAGAGTGGACACCTCGGATGGATGTCAAAAACCCCATGGACACTTTTTGGGTGAAGTGTAGGGGGTGGGTATGGAGTCGGGTGGGGCAGTTATCCCCAGGGTCCTGGGACCAATATTTATCCCTAAACCAACATCATTAAAAAAAAACAGATGTTCTGGGTCTGTATCTCACTGCTGTTTGTGGGATCCTGCTGTGCAGAAATTGTCTGCCATGTTTCCTACTGTTCCACAGCATCCACTGTTCAAAAACATTTCTCAGGGAATGAAGGACTATCTTTGAAGTGCGGATCCCCGTTGTAACGTAGGAAACACCACAGTCAATTTGCGCACAGCAAGCTCCCACAAACAGCAATGTGAGAATGAGCCAGACCATCTGTTTTTTAGGGTGTTAGTTGGGGGTAAATATTGGCCCCAGTATTCTAAGGCACTCGATACAGGGTTGAATTTAAGAAGTTTTTGAAGTGTCCGGCACAGTTTTCTAAAGCCCCTCTCAGACCCCACCTGTAGTCACTGGGGTCAGTCCTGGACCCCGCACCTCAGGGAGGGGATATTGTCCTCGGAGGGGCTGCAGCCCAGAGTCACCAGAACGATCCCGGGGCTGAAAGGGTTAAATCCCGAGGACAGGTTGCACAGACCAGGCTTGTGTTCCCTCGAGTCTCGAAGATTAAGGGGTGATCTAATCGAGGGGTTTAAGATGATTAAAGGATTCGATGGGGTCGATAGAGAGAAACTATTTCCCCTGGTGGTGGGGGTGAGGTGAGGGGGTGGGGGTGGGGGGTGGGGGTGGGGGTGAGGTGAGGGGGTGAGGGTGGGGGTGGGGGTAGGGGGTGGGGGTGTAGGGGTGGGGGGGTCCAGAACAAGGGGGCAGAACATTAAAATTGGAGCCAGGCCGTTCAGGGGGTGTCAGGAAGCACTTCTTCACACAAAGGGGGATGAGGAAAGGGATGAGGAGGGGGATGAGGAGGGGGATGAGGAGGGAGATGAGGAGGGGATGAGGAGGGGGATGAGGAGGGAGATGAGGAGGGGGATGAGGAGGGAGAGGAGGGGGAGGATGAGGATGGGATGAGGAGAGGGATGAGGAGGGTGATGAGGCGGAGGATGAGGAGGGGATGAGGAGGGGGATGAGGAGGGAGATGAGGAGGGGGATGAGGAGGGAGAGGAGGGGGAGGATGAGGATGGGATGAGGAGAGGGATGAGGAGGGTGATGAGGCGGAGGATGAGGAGGGGATGAGGAGGGGGATGAGGAGGGAGATGAGGAGGAGGATGAGGAGTGGGATAGGGAGGGGGATGAAGAGGGGATGAGAAGGGGATGAGGAGGGGGATGAGGAGGGAGTTGAGGGGATGAGGAGGGAGATGAGGAGGAGGATGAGGAGGGGATGAGGAGGGGGATGAGGAAGGAGATGAGGAGGGGATGAGGAGGGGATGAGGAGGGGGATGAGGAGGGAGATGAGGAGGAGGATGAGGGGGGATGAGGAGGGGGATGAGGAGGGGATGATGAGGGGATGAGGAGGGGATGAGGAGGGAGATGAGGAGGGAGAGGAGGAGGGGATGAGGAGGGGGATGAAGAGGGGGATGAGGAAGGAGATGAGGAGGAGGATGAGGAGGGGATGAGGAGGGGGATGAGGAGGGAGATGAGGAGGAGGATGAGGAGGGGATAAGGAGGGGGATGAGGAGGGGATGTGGAGGGAGATGAGGAGGGGGATGCGGAGTGGGATAGGGAGGGGGATGAGGAGGGGATGAGAAGGGGATGAGGAGGGGGATGAGGAGGAGTTGAGGGGATGAGGAGGGAGATGAGGAGGAGGATGAGGAGGGGATGAGGAGGGGGATGAGGAGCGAGTTGAGGACGGGATGAGGAGGGCGATGAGGGGGGGATGAGGAGGGGGATGAGGAGGGAGGTGAGGAGGGAGATGAGGAGGGGATGAGGAGGGGGATGAGGAGGGAGATGAGGAGGAGGATGAGGGGGGATGAGGAGGGGGATGAGGAGGGAGATAAGGAGGAGGATGAGGAGAGGATGAGGAGGGGGATGAAGAGGGGATGATGAGGGGAAGAGGAGGGCGATGAGGAGGGGGATGAAGAGGTGATGAGGAGGGAGATGAGGAGGGGGATGAGGAGGGGATGAGAAGTGGATGAGGAGGGGGATGAGGAGGGTGATGAAGAGGTGATGAGGAGGGAGATGAGGAGGAGGATGAGGAGGGGATGAGGTGGGGATGAGGAGGGGATGAGGATGAGGAGGGGGATGAGGAGGGGATGAGGAGGGGGTTTAGGAGGGGATGAGGAGGGGGGTCAGGAGGATGATGAGGAGGGAGATGAGGAGGGAATGAGGAGGGGATGAGGTGGGGGATGAGGAGGGAGATGAGGAGACGGATGAGGAGCGGGGTGAGGAGGACGATGAAGAGGGGGATGAGGAGGGGATAAGGAGGGAGATGAGGAGGAAATGAGCAGGGGGATGAAGAGGGGTGATGAGGAGGGAGATAGGGAGGGAGATGAGTACGGGGATGAGGAGGGGGATGAGGAGGGGAGGAGGAGGGTGAGAGGATGAGGAAGGGGATGAGGAGGGGGATGAGGAGGGGGAGGGGATGAGGAAGGGGATGAGGAGGGGGATGAGGAGGGGGATGAGGAGGGGGATGAGGAGGGTGATGAGGAGGAGGATGAGGAGGGGATGAGGAGGGGGATGAGGAGGAGGATGAGGAGGGGATGAGGAGGGGATGAGGAGGGGGATGAGGAGGGAGATGAGGAGGAGGATGAGGTGGGATGAGGAGGGTGATGAGGAGGGGATGATGAGGGGATGAGGAGGGGATGAGGAGGGAGATGAGGAGGGAGAGGAGGAGGGAATGAGGAGGGGGATGAAGAGGGGATGAGGAAGAAGATGAGGAGGAGGATGAGGAGGGGATGAGGAGGGGGATGAGGAGGGAGATGAGGAGGAGAATGAGGAGGGGATAAGGAGGGGGATGAGGAGGGGATGTGGAGGGAGATGAGGAGGGGGATGAGGAGTGGGATAGGGAGGGGGATGAGGAGGGGATGAGAAGGGGATGAGGAGGGGGATGAGGGGATGAGGAGGGGGATGAGGAGCGAGTTGAGGACGGGATGAGGAGGGCGATGAGAAGGGGATGAGGAGGGGGATGAGGAGGGAGTTGAGGGTATGAGGAGGGAGATGAGGAGGAGGATGAGGGGATGAGGAGGGGGATGAGGAGCGAGTTGAGGACGGGATGAGGAGGGCGATGAGGAGGGGATGAGGAGGGGATGAGCATGAGGAGGGGGATGAGGAGGGGGATGAGGAGGGGGAAGAGGAGGAGGAAGAGGAGGGAGATGAGGAGGTAGATGGGTGGGATGAGGAGGAGGATGAGGAGGGGAATGAGGAGGGGGATGAGGAGGGGGGAAGAGGAGGGAGATGAGGAGGTAGATGAGGAGGGGGAAGCGGAGGGGATGATGAGGGGATGAAGAGGAGGATGAGGAGGGGAATGAGGAGGGGGATGAGGAGCGAGATGAGGAGGGGACGAGGAGGGGGAGGGGGAGGTGGAGGGGGGATGAGGAGGGGGAATGAGGAGGGGGATGAGGAGGGGATGAGGAGGGAGATGAGGAGGAGGGGATGAGGAGGGAGATGAGGAGGAGGATGAGGAGGGGATGAGGAGGGAGATGAGGAGGAGGATGAGGAGGGGATGAGGAGGGGGATGAGGAGGGAGATGGGGTGGAGGATGAGGAGGGGATGAGGAGGGAGATGAGGAGGAGGATGAGGAGTGGATGAGGAGGGGAATGAGGAGGGGATGATGAGGGGATGAGGAGGGGGATGAGGAGGGAGATGAGGAGGAGGATGAGGAGGGAGATGAGGAGGAGGATGAGGATGGGATGAGGAGAGGGATGAGGAGGGTGATGAGGAGGAGGATGAGGAGGGGATGAGGAGGGGGATGAGGAGGGAGATGAGGAGGAGGATGAGGAGAGGATGAGGAGGGGGATGAGGAGAGGATGAGCAGGGGCATGAGGAGGAGATGAGGAGGGGATGAGGAGGGGGATGAGGAGGGGATGATGAGGGGATGAGGAGGGGATGAGGAGGGAGATGAGGAGGGGATGAGGAGGGGATGAGGAGGGGGATGAGGAGGGGGATGAGGAGGGAGATGAGGAGGGGATGAGGAGGGGATGAGGAGGGGGATGAGGAGGGAGATGAGGAGGAGGATGAGAAGGGGATAAGGAGGGGGATGAGGAGGGGATGAGGAGGGAGATGAGGAGGGGGATGAGGAGAGGGATAGGGAGGGGGATGAGGAGGGGATGAGGAGGGAGATGAGGAGGAGGATGAGGAGGGGATGAGGAGGGGGATCAGGAGGGAGTTGAGGACGGGATGAGGAGGTGGATGAGGAGGGGGATGAGGAGGGGATGAGGAGGGGGATGAGGAGGGGGATGAGGAGGGAGATGAAGAGAAGAATGAGGAGGGCATGAGGAGGGGGATGAGGAGGAAGATGAGGAAGAGGATGAGGAGGGGATGAGGAGGGGGATGAGGAGGGAGATGAGGAGGAGGATGAGAAGTGGATGAGGAGGGGGATGAAAAGGGGATGACGAGTGGAAGAGGAGGGGGATGAGGAGGGAGATGAGGAGGGGATGAGCATGAGGAGGGGGATGAGGAGGGGGATGAGGGAGGGGGAAAGAGGAGGAGGAAGAGGAAGGAGATGAGGAGGTAGATGAGTGGGGATGAGGAGGAGAATGAGGAGGGTGAATGAGGAGGGGGATGAGGAGGGGGAAGAGGAGGGAGATGAGAGGGGGAAGCGGAGGGGATGATGAGGGGATGAAGAGGAGGATGAGGAGGGGAATGAGGAGGGGGATGAGGAGCGAGATGAGGAGGGGGACGAGGAGGGGGGGAGGTGAAGGGGGATGAGGAGGGGAATGAGGAAGGGGAAGAGGAGGGGATGAGGAGGGAGATGAGGAGGATGAGGAGGAGATGAGGAGGGGGATGAGGAGGGAGATGAGGAGGAGGATGAGGAGGGGATGAGGAGGGGGATGAGGAGGGAGATGAGGAGGAGGATGAGGAGGGGATGAGGAGGGAGATGAGGAGGAGGATGAGGAGGGGATGAGGAGGGTGATGAGGAGGGAGATGAGGAGGAGGATGAGAAGGGGATGAGGAGGGGGATGAGGAGGGGATGATGAGGGGATGAGGATAGGAATGAGGAGGGATATGAGGAGGGGGGATGAGGAAGGATATGAGGAGGATGATGAGGAGGGGATGAGGAGGGGGATGAGGAGAGTGATGAGGAGATGAGGAGGGGATGAGGAGGGGGATGAGGAGGAGATGAGGAGGAGGATGAGGAGGGGATGAGGAGGGGGATGAGGAGGGGATGAGGAGGGAGATGAGGACGGGGATGAGGAGAGGGATAGGGAGGGGGATGAGGAGAGGATGAGAAGGGGATGGGGAGGGGGATGAGGAGGGGATGAGGAGGGAGATGAGGAGGGAGATAAGGAGTGGGGTGAGGAGGGGGATGAGAAGGTAGATGAGGAGGGAGATGAGGAGGGGATGAGGAGGGGGATGAAGAGGGGGATGAGGAGGGAGATGAGGAGGGAGATGATTGCGGAGGGGGAAGAGGAGGAGGAAGAGGAGGGAGATGAGGAGGTAGATGAGGAGGGGATGAAGAGGAGGATGAGGAGGGAATGAGGAGGGGGATGAGGAGGGGAAGAGGAGGGAGATGAGGAGGTAGATGAGGAGTGGATGACGAGGGGATGA
Source organism: Isurus oxyrinchus (assembly GCA_026770705.1). Taxonomy (NCBI): domain Eukaryota; kingdom Metazoa; phylum Chordata; class Chondrichthyes; order Lamniformes; family Lamnidae; genus Isurus; species Isurus oxyrinchus. Next base: position 31,958 of record JANJGN010000546.1, on the reverse strand, counting down.
CAGAGGAGGATGAGGAGGGGAATGAGGGGGGAATGAGGAGGGAGATGAGGAGGGGGACAAGGAGTGGGAGGGGGAGGGGGATGAGGAGGTGATGAGGAGGGAGATGAGGAGGGGAAGAGGAGGGGGAGGGGGAGGTGGAGGGGGATGAGGAGGGAAATGAGGAGGGGGAAGAGGAGGGGATGAGGAGGGAGATGAGGAGGAGGATGAGGAGGGGATGAGGAGGGGGATGAGGAGGGAGATGAGGAGGAGGATGAGGAGGGGATGAGGAGGGAGATGAGGAGGAGGATGAGAAGGGGTTGAGGAGGGGGATGAGGAGGGGATGATGAGGGGATGAGGATAGGGATGAGGAGGGATATGAGGAGGGGGATGAGGAGGGATATGAGGAGGAGGATGAGGAGGGGATGATGAGGGGGATGAGGAGAGTGATGAGGAGATGAGGAGGGGATGAGGAGGGGATGAGGAGGGAGATGAGGAGGAGGATGAGGAGTGGTATGAGGAGGGGGATGTGGAGGGGATGAGGAGGGAGATGAGGAGGGAGATAAGGAGTGAGGTGAGGAGGGGGATGAGGAGGGGGATGAGGAGGTTGATGAGGAGGTAGATGAGGAGGGAGATGAGGAGGGGATGAGGAGGGGGATGAGGAGGGGGATGAGGAGGGAGATGAGGAGGGAGATGATGCGGAGGGGGAAGAGGAGGTGGAAGAGGAGGGAGATGAGGAGGTAGATGAGGAGGGGATGAAGAGGAGGATGAGGAGGGGAATGAGGAGGGGGATGAGGAGGGGAAGAGGAGGGAGATGAGGAGGTAGATGAGGAGTGGATGACGAGGGGATGAAGAGGAGGATGAGGAGGGGAATGAGGGGGGGAATGAGGAGGGAGATGAGGAGGGGGACAAGGAGTGGGAGGGGGGAGGGGGATGAGGAGGTGATGAGGAGGGAGATGAGGAGGGGAAGAGGAGGGGGAGGGGGAGGTGGAGGGGGATGAGGAGGGAAATGAGGAGGGGGATGAGGAGGGGATGAGGAGGGAGATGAGGAGGAGGATGAGGAGGGGATGAGGAGGGGGATTAGGAGGGAGATGAGGAGGAGGATGAGGAGGGGGATGAGGAGGGGGATGAGAAGGGGCGATGAGGAGGAGGATGAGGAGGGGATGAGGAGGGGGATGAGGAGGGAGATGAGGAGGAGGATGAGGAGGGGATGAGGAGGGGATGACGAGGGAATGAGGAGGGGGATGAGAAGGGAGATGAGGAGGGGATGAGGAGGGGATGAGGAGTGGAATGAGGAGGGAAATGAGGAGGAGGATGAGGAGGCGATGAGGAGGGGGATGAGGAGGGAGATGAGGAGGAGGATGAGGAGGGGATGAGGAGGGGGATGAGGAGAGGAATAGGGAGGGGGATGAGGAGGGGGATGATGAGGGGATGAGGAGGGGGATGAGGAGTGGATGAGGAGGGAATGAGGAGGGGATGAGGTGGGGGATGAGGAGGGAGATGAGGAGGGAGATGAGGAGGAGGAGGAGGAAGGGGATGAGGAGGGGGATGAGGAGGGAGATGAGTAGTAGGATGAGGAGGGGATGAGGAGGGGGATGAAGAGGGGATGACGAGGGGATGAGGAGGGGGATGAGGAGGGGGATGAAGAGGTGATGAGGAGGGAGATGAGGAGGGGGATGAGGAGGGGATGAGAAGTGGATCAGGAGGGGGGATGAGGAGGGAGATGAAGAGGTGATGAGGAGGGAGATGAGGAGGAGGATGAGGAGGGGATGAGGTGGGGATGAGGAGGGAATGAGGATGAGGAGGGGGGATGAGGAGGGGATGAGGAGGGGGATTAGGAGGGGATGAGGAGGGGGGTCAGGAGGATGATGAGGAGGGGGATGAGGAGGGAATGAGGAGGGGATGAGGTGGGGGATGAGGAGGGAGATGAGGAGGGGGATGAGGAGGGGGGTGAGGAGGACGATGAAGAGGGGGATGAGGAGGGGATAAGGAGGGAGATGAGGAGGAAATGAGCAGGGGGATGAAGAGGGGGATGAGGAGGGAGATAGGGAGGGAGATGAGTACGGGGATGAGGAGGGGGATGAGGAGGGGAGGAGAAGGGGGAGGGGGATGAGGAAGGGGATGAGGAGGGGGATGAGGAGGGGGAGGGGATGAGGAAGGGGATGAGGAGGGGGAGGAGGCACAGGGTCTTCACCATTGACCACCCACCTCTCAAATGGGCCTTTCTGAAGGCCCCGCTTTTTATCGGTGCCCGAGGGACCTGACCTGCACCCCCACCACCCGTACCTCCACCCCCCCTCCCCCCACCCCCTCCCCACCCTCATCCACACCCCCACCCCCACACCCTCCCCCCACCCTCACCACCACCACCACTCCCACTCCCTCCCCCCACCCCCACCAACCCTACCTCCCCCACCCCCACCACCACACCCTCCCCCACACCCAACACCATCCCCACCCCCACCAACCCCACCTCCACCCCCAACACCACCATCACCCCCCTCCCCCACCCCCACACCACCACCCCCCTCCCCCCACCCCCACCACCACCACACCCTCCCCCAACCCACCCCCTTCCCCAACCACACCCCCATCACCCCCCCACCACCCCCACCACCTCCACACCCACCCCGAACCCCATCCCACCCCCCACCAACAACCCCACCCCCACCCCTACCACCATCCACCACACCCCCAACACCCCCAACACCTCCACCCCCCCCACCCCCCAACACCACTACCCCCACCACCCCCAACACCACCACCCCCCACCACCCCCAACACCACCACCACCACCACCCCCACCCTCACCCCCACCCCCACCACCATGACCGACCCACCCACACCCCCCGACCCCTGGACCACACATCGGAATCTGGGACTGACATGTTTAGAGGTGGAGTTGGCGGAGCCGTGAATTTTGCCGTCTCTGTGACCCCCGACCCGGGAGTGAAAATCTGGCCTTAACTTCCACTTTCTAGTGTCTGAGACAAGAGGCAATGAGTGAGTGGGCTGACGGTCAGGATTAATGCTGTTAATCTGTGTTTGAGGGGCTGTGAATTCTCGGGGGACTAGTTACTCTCTGAGCTGCAGCTTCCAATTCCTTATTTGATGCCGTGCATGTGGGGTTGGAAGATTCTTTTTAAAACCACAGGCAGTTCACAGAAACCCACAGGAAACCCACAGAGAGACAGTCACTGAGAAACACACTCACTTCTTGTGGTTTCACCTTTTAACCACATCCTGTCTGTGTGCCTTAAATGTTAAACACACCGGCCACACTCAGGGAGAAACACACTCACTTCTTGTGGTTTCACCTTTTAACCACATCCTGTCTGTGTGCCTTAAATGTTAAACACACCGGCCACACTCAGGGAGGTTTCACTCTGTGAATCACTCACTCTCTCTCTCACAAACACACACAAAGACACACACACATACAGACACACACAGGCACACACAGACACACACAGACACACACAGACATACTCATACACTCACTCACACACACAGACACACAGGCACACAGACACACACATACACGCACACTCACACTCACACACATACAGACACGCACACACACATACACAAACACACATACAAACGCTCACACACTTACAGACAGACACAAACACACTCACATTCTCACATACACACATTCACTCACACACTCACACACACATGCACAAACACACACACAAAGACAATATCCCAACAACAGCAAACTGCGACTAAGAGCTTCCTACAACTTAACTAACAGACCAAAGATATATTGAACTGTCTGAAAGTGACCTGTTTTTCAAAGAAATACAAGATTGTACTCAGATGAAAAATGGCTGACACAAGTCATCTGATTGCTGATACTGTGCAGTTGATCACTTCTCTGGAAAGGTTCAAATGAATTGCACTGCAGACCTGTTGCATGGAAGTTCATGCCTGGCTTGTGTCAGGGTCCACTTCAAACAGGAACACTCTTAAAAGGAAGGCATTAAAATGCAAAGTGCTGGACTTTGATCAGCTGTAGTTCTATCAAAACAGTGGGAACTGCTCACCAAGCGGATAATCATCAGCCATTCAAAACCCCCTGTGGAGGATGCAATACCCCCGTCTCTTGTTGATTTATATCTTGAAATGCATCAAATGTTTTGGAGATGCAAAGATAAAAAATGGGAATACTTGGACTATAACAATGAATGTAAAACATGTTGATCGAATTCCCTCTCAGGAATATACAGACAGAAGTTTAACAAATGGTTCTGCCAAGCAGTTATAAGAAAAAGGAGGGGAAAAAGAAATATGGCAGTCATCTAAAAACCCTGCTAGAAAAGAACAGAAATGATTTTTCCTTCTCTCTCTCTCTCTCTCTGTCCCTCTTTCGCTTTCTCTCTCTCTCTGTTTGAAGCTAACAGAATGTCTTCAAACACGTCCAAGTCTGAGCTAGATGAACTACAGGATTCTAGAGCTAACCAACTAATTTAAAACAGCTTCAACATTCACAACCTACACCTCAAAGACAAGCAAACAATTTAATCATATCCTCTTTTAAATTTTTATTGCACTCTATAATTATATGACCTCTGATATCTGTGTGTGTTTGTGAGTGTGTGTGTGTTTGTGTATGTGTGTGTGTATGTGTGCCTTCCTGTGTGAGCGTGTGTGTGTGTGTGTCTGTGCCTGTCTGTGTGTATGCGTAGTGTGTCTTTGTACTTGTCTGAGTGAGCTTGTGAGTGTGTGCATGCGTTTGTCTGTGTGTGTGTGAGCCTGTCTGTGTGTCTCTGTGTGTGTGCATTTGTGTATGACTATGCGTGTCTGTGTACCTGTCTGTGTGTGTGTGTGTGTGTGTGTGTGTGTGTGTGCGTGTGTGCGTTTGATTGTGTATGCATGTGTGCCAGTGTGCATGAGTGTGTGTGTGTGTGTGTGTGTGTGTGTATATGGGTGTGTGAGTGTGTGTATGGGTGTGTGTGTGTGCCTGTGTGTGTGAGCGTGTGTACGTTTGTGTGTGTTTTGTCACAGTTTTATTACTTTTTCTCCAGTTAGGTAACTAGTAAAATTACTCTTTCTTTGACTCAACCAAACGTGGTTTAATTGTTTTGGAAATTGCATTTGGGGGAAAATATATTTTAAACCCTTTTTTGTGACCAACCAGGGGGTTTGAATAGAAAGGGAGCCAGTTCACTCCCCGTCAACCAGTTGTAACAACATTCACACATAAACACACACACACACACACACATACACACACACACACACAAACACACACACACACACACACACACACACAAACACACACACACACTCCACCCTCACACACACACACACACACAAAGCTTCAAATGAATTGCACTTCAGACATGTTGCATGAAAGTTCTCACTGAGGTGTGTCAGTGTCCGCTTGAAACAGGGGCTCTCTTAAAAATGCAAAGCGCTGGACTCTGATCACTGTAGGTCTATCAAGGTAATGGGATCTGCTCACCATGCAGATATTCATCAAACATTCAACACCCCTTGTGGAGGATGAAATGCCTCCATCTCCTGTTGATTTGTATCTTGAAATGCATCAAATGTTTCAGAGATGCAAACATCAAAAAATGGGATTACTTGGTCTGTAAAAATGAATGCAAGACATGCTGATCGAATTCCCTTTTGGGAATATACAGACAGGAATTTAACAATAGGTTCCGTCAAGCAGATATAAGAGAAAGTAGGAGGAAAAAGAAAGATGGCAGTCACCAAACACATTGCTGGAAAAGAGCAGAAATTCTCTCTCTCTCTTTCTGAAGCTAACAGAGCGTCTTTAACAAAGTGCAAATCTGAATCAAATCACCACCAGGATGCCACAGGAAACCAATTAACCTTGAACAGCTGCAACCTTCAACAATTTATTTCTCAAAGACAAGCAAAGGTATTAATCATATATTCTTTTAAATTTATATTGGACTCTAACTTTTTAATTCTGTCGTGTGTCTGGGCATGTGTGTGTGTGTGTCTGCCTATGTGTGTGTGTGTGTGTGTCTGTCTGCGTGCCTGTCTGTGCGAATTTATGTGAGTGTATGTGTGTATGTCTGTCTGTGTCAGTGTGTGGGTGTGTCTGCCTGTGGAAGCGTGTGTCAGTGTGAACGTGTGTGAGTGTTTTTGTGTGTCTGCGTGTGTCTATGTGTCTGTGTGAATGTTTGTGTGTGTGTGTGTGTGTATGTGTCTGCGTGTGTCTGTGTGAACTTGTGTGAGTGTGTGTGTGTCTGTGTGAACATGTGTGAACGTGTGTGAGTATGTGTGTGTGTGTGTGTCTGTGTATGTGCATCTGTGTGTGTGTACCTCTGTGTGTGTGTATTGTTGCATCTTTATTATTAACGTTATTTAAAAGTGGTGATCACACAAGCCTGGTTTCTAAGGAAATGAAACTGCCAACAATTTACAGTAAAGTGAAACGTACAGGAATAATCTATTTATTTTGAGCTGATGATATATAATTATACATGAGGCATGTTGTTAATTTCAAACATCATCTGAAATATGGCAGTTCCGACGGAGCAGCATTCCTTAGTGCTCATCCTCTGACAGTGCAGCACTCACTCAGCACTGAGCCTCTGACAGTGCAGCACTCCCTCAGTACTGACCCTCTGACAGTGCAGCACTCCCTCAGTACTGACCCTCTGACAGTGCAGCGCTCCCTCACTACTGACCCTCTGACAGTGCAGCACTCCCTCAGTACTAACCCTCTGGGAGTGCAGCACTCCCTCAGTGCAGACCCTCCAACAGTGCAGCACTCCCTCAGTACTGACTGTATGGGAGTGCAGCACTCCCTCAGTGCAGACCCTCCAACAGTGCAGCACTCCCTCAGTGCAGACCCTCCAACAGTGCAGCACTCCCTCAGCACTCCCTCACTGGTGAGTGTCCATCTGCGTTTTGAGCTGAAACCTTGAGATGGCCTCAAAACCCCAAACTTCCGTCTCGGAGACAGAAAGAAAGAGTGAGTGTGTGAGAGAGAGAGACAATGTGAGTGTGAGAGAGTGAGAGTGTGTATGTTTGAGAGAGAGAGAAGGATAAAGAGAAAGAGAAAATGTGTGTGAGAGAGCATGAGAGAGGTAGAGTGTGTGTGCATGAGAGAGGGAGGTAGCTTGTGTGTGTGAGAGAGAGAGTGTGTGTGAGAGAGCATGAGAGAGGTAGAGTGTGTGTGCATGAGAGAGGGAGGTAGCTTGTGTGTGTGTGAGAGAGAGTGTGTGTGAGAGAAAGAGAACGTCTGTGTGAGAGTGAGAGAGAGTTTATGTGTGAGAGAGAAAGGTAGAGAGAGAATGTGTGTGTGAGATAGTCTGTGTGCGAAAGAGAGAGTGTGTCTGTGAGAGAGTTTGTGTATGTGAGAGTGTGTGTGTGAGATCGTGTGTGTGTGTGCGTTTGAGAGAGGGAGTGTGCGAGAGAGAGGTGGTGTGCATGTTTGAGAGAGAAGAAGATTGTGCATTTGAGAGAGGGAGTGAGAGAGAACGTTTATGTGAGAGAGAGAGTTTGTATGTGTGTGTGTGCGTGTTTGGCTGTGTGTGTGTATGTGTGTATCTGAGTGCGTGCGTGTATGTGTGCCTGTATGTGTGTGTGTGAGTGCGTTCGAGAGTGTGTGCGAGGGTAGGTGTGAATGTGTGTGTGTGTGTATGTGTGTGTGTGCATTCTGACTGAGTCGAGTTCACAGTTTCACACGTTGCTAGGGATCACTTTTCCGCCTCTCTGTCAGACTGTGTGTATCTGACAGCAGGTCAGGCAGAAATAGTCCAGAATGCGTTGTGGTTTTGTAGCATTGAAACAACGACATGAACTAAATGAGTGCTGCACCAAATAAAGACATGGAGTGACCACACCAAAAAACCACGTGACTTCCCCAGTTTCACATCTCCCTCAAACACAGAAAAACTGGGTTAACACTGACCCTCCTCCCAGAGCCAGTTCACCTCGTGTCCGATGCAGTCAGGAGAGGAAGATCATCTCTCCTCCGATCCTGCTAAACTGAACATTTCCAGAATGAGATCAGCTCCCTGAAGTGTCTCCAGTTAGACATTCATCTGACAGGATTGACTCTACAACCCTGGGGACTCATTCTCCTGTAAGTAAAACACTTGCTGCTCCTGTCAAATCTCTTCTGTACAGCATGGTCTCTGGATGTCCCAGAACACTTTACAGTTGAGTACACCCTTTTTTCGAAGTGTGGTTACTGTTGTAATGTAGGAAACGCAGCAGCCAATTAGCGCACAGCAAGCTCCCACAAACAGCAATGTGATCACCTGTTTTTGGTGATGTTGGTTGAGGGATAAATACTGGTCCCAGGACACCGGGGAGATCTCCCCCCTGCTCTTCCTCCAAATAGTGGCTGTGGGATCTTTCACACCCGCCCGAGAGGGCAGACGGGGGACTCGGTTTAGTGTCTAATATTGGACTAATCTCCAGGCGAGGTTGGCTAGATGGTTTATTGACAAGGTCCATTCACCCTGTAAAGAGTTTCTCTGGTTTGAAATACCCGATCAAACATCGAGTTGTGTGTCTAAACCTTGTGTTGAAAAGACACCTTTCCAGCTCTTCACCTGCCATTAGCTTGTTGAGTCTTCACACGCTCCGTCTGTCTGTGACCAACCCCTCTTAGCTCATCCTTTCCTTGTCATACATCGAGCTGTTCATCCTGACGGGTTCCATCCTTCCCAGTAACACTCCATCTCCGACATCAAACTAACTCCCAACACGTTGATGAATTGTATGGATTCCAGCGTCAGTTGGTTCTGTCTGAGGCTGTTTCTCTGATCGGGGACCGAGCTGTTCTGAATGGACATTGTGTTCAGTACTGATCCTCCGACAGTGCAGTACTCCCTCAGTACTTACCCTCTGACAGTGCAGCACGCCCTCAGTACTGATCCTCTGACAGTGCAGCACTCCCTCACCACTCCCTCACTGGGGAGAATCTACCTGGGTTTTGAGCTGAAATCATGAGCAGGTCTTAAAACATTCTGTATCAGAGAGAGAGAGAGAGTGTCTGAGAGACAGAGAAAGACAGAGAGACTGTGTGAGAGAGAAAAAGAGATAGAGAGAGTGTGTGCATGTGTGAGGGAGAGTGTTTGTATATGAGGGAGAGAGTGTGCATGTGAGAGTGTGTGAGAGAGAGTGTGTGGGAGAGAGAGTGTGTTTGTGACAGAGAGTGTGTATGTGTGCGAGGGAGAGAAAGAGGGAGACAGCAGAAGATCGAGATGAAGAGAAATGTTAAATGTTTGAGAGAGAGAGAATGTGTGTGTCTGAGAGAGAGAGTGTGTGTGTGTGTGAGAGAGTGTGTGCTTGACAGAAAGGGAGATTGTGTTAGTTTTAGGGAAAGTGTGTGAGTGTGTGAGAGAGTGTTTGTGTCTGAGAGAGAGAGAGAGAATGTATTTGAGGGAGGGAGACAGAGAGAATGTGTGTGTGAGAGAGAGAGAGATAGAGCAGAAGCGTGTGATAGAGAGAGATTGTGAGTGTTAGAGAGAGAATGTGTGTGTGAGAGAGAGAGAGCAGAAGAGTGTGATAGAGAGAGATTGTGAGTGTCAGAGAGAGAATGTGTGTGTGTGAGAGAGAGAGAGATAGAGCAGAAGAGTGCGATAGAGAGAGATTGTGAGTGTTAGAGAGAGAATGTGTGTGTGAGAGAGAGAGATAGAGCAGAAGAGTGTGATAGAGAGAGATTGTGAGGGTTAGAGAGAGAATGTGTGTGTGAGAGAGAGAGAGATAGAGCAGAAGAGTGTGATAGAGAGAGATTGTGAGTGTTAGAGAGAGAATGTGTGTGTGTGTGAGAGAGAGATAGAGCAGAAGAGTGCGATAGAGAGAGATTGTGTTTGTGAGAGAGAAGGGGATGAGGAGGGGGATGAGGAGGGGGGTGAGGAGGGGGAAGAGGAGGAGGAAGAGGAAGGAGATGAGGAGGTAGATGAGTGGGGATGAGGAGGAGAATGAGGAGGGGAATGAGGAGGGGGATGAGGAGGGGGAAGAGGAGGGAGATGAAAGGGGGAAGCGGAGGGGATGATGAGGGGATGAAGAGGAGGATGAGGAGGGGAATGAGGAAGGGGAAGAGGAGGGGATGAGGAGGGAGATGAGGAGGATGAGGAGGAGATGAGGAGGGGGATGAGGAGGGAGATGAGGAGGAGGATGAGGAGGGGATGAGAAGGGGGATGAGGAGGGAGATGAGGAGGGAGATGAGGAGGGGATGAGGAGGGAGATGAGGAGGAGGATGAGGAGGGGATGAGGAGGGTGATGAGGAGGGAGATGAGGAGGAGGATGAGAAGGGGATGAGTAGGAGGATGAGGAGGGGATGAGGAGGGGGATGAAGAGGTGATGAGGAGGGAGATGAGGAGGGGGATGAGGAGGGGATGAGAAGTGGATGAGGAGGGGGATGAGGAGGGGGATGAAGAGGTGATGAGGAGGGAGATGAGGAGGAGGATGAGGAAGGGATGAGGTGGGGATGAGGAGGGGATGAGGATGAGGAGGGGGATGAGGAGGGGATGAGGAGGGGGATTAGGAGGGGATGAGGAGGGGGGTCAGGAGGATGATGAGGAGGGGGATGAGGAGGGAATGAGGAGGGGATGAGGTGGGGGATGAGGAGGGAGATGAGGAGGGGGTTGAGGAGGGGGGTGAGGAGGACGATGAAGAGGGGGATGAGGAGGGGATAAGGAGGGAGATGAGGAGGAAATGAGCAGGGGGATGAAGAGGGGGATGAGGAGGGAGATAGGGAGGGAGATGAGTACGGGGATGAGGAGGGGGATGAGGAGGGGAGGAGGAGGGGGAGGGGATGAGGAAGGGGATGAGGAGGGGGAGGAGGCACAGGGTCTTCACCATTGACCACCCACCTCTCAAATGGGCCTTTCTGAAGGCCCCGCTTTTTATCGGTGCCCAAGGGACCTGACCTGCACCCCCACCACCCCTACCTCCACCCCCCCTCCCCCACCCCCCTCCCCACCCTCATCCCCACCCCCACCCCCACACCCTCCCCCACCCTCACCACCACCACCACTCCCACTCCCTCCCCCACCCCCACCAACCCTACCTCCCCCACCCCCACCACCACACCCTCCCCCACACCCAACACCATCCCCACCCCCACCACCCCCAACACCACCACCACCACCACCCCCACCCTCACCCCCACCCCCACCACCATGACCAACCCACCCACACCCCCCGACCCCTGGACCACACATCGGAATCTGGGACTGACATGTTTAGAGGTGGAGTTGGTGGAGCCGTGAATTCTGCCGTCTCTGTGACCCCCGACCCGGGAGTGAAAATCCGGCCTTAACTTCCACTTTCTAGTGTCTGAGACAAGAGGCAATGAGTGAGTGGGCTGACGGTCAGGATTAATGCTGTTAATCTGTGTTTGAGGGGCTGTGAATTCTCGGGGGACTAGTTACTCTCTGAGCAGCAGCTTCCAATTCCTTATTTGATGCCGTGCATGTGGGGTTGGAAGATTCTTTTTAAAACCACAGGCAGTTCACAGAAACCCACAGGAAACCCACAGAGAGACAATCACTGAGAAAGTCACTCACTCCTTGTGGTTTCACCTTTTAACCACATCCTGTCTGTGTGCCTTAAATGTTAAACACACCGGCCACACTCAGGGAGGTTTCACTCTGTGAATCACTCACTCTCTCTCTCACAAACACACACAAAGACACACACACATACAGACACACACAGGCACACACAGACACACACAGACACACACAGACATACTCATACACTCACTCACACACACAGACACACAGGCACACAGACACACACATACACGCACACTCACACTCACACACATACAGACACGCACACACACATACACAAACACACATACAAACGCTCACACACTTACAGACAGACACAAACACACTCACATTCTCACATACACACATTCACTCACACACTCACACACACATGCACAAACACACACACAAAGACAATATCCCAACAACAGCAAACTGCGATTAAGAGCTTCCTACAACTTAACTAACAGACCAAAGATATATTGAACTGTCTGAAAGTGACCTGTTTTTCAAAGAAATACAAGATTGTACTCAGATGAAAAATGGCTGACACAAGTCATCTGATTGCTGATACTGTGAAGTTGATCACTTCTCTGGAAAGGTTCAAATGAATTGCACTGCAGACCTGTTGCATGGAAGTTCATGCCTGGCTTGTGTCAGGGTCCACTTCAAACAGGAACACTCTTAAAAGGAAGGCATTAAAATGCAAAGTGCTGGACTTTGATCAGCTGTAGTTCTATCAAAACAGTGGGAACTGCTCACCAAGTGGATAATCATCAGCCATTCAAAACCCCCTGTGGAGGATGCAATACCCCCGTCTCTTGTTGATTTATATCTTGAAATGCATCAAATGTTTTGGAGATGCAAAGATAAAAAATGGGAATACTTGGACTATAACAATGAATGTAAAACATGTTGATCGAATTCCCTCTCAGGAATATACAGACAGAAGTTTAACAAATGGTTCTGCCAAGCAGTTATAAGAAAAAGGAGGGGAAAAAGAAATATGGCAGTCATCTAAAAACCCTGCTAGAAAAGAACAGAAATGATTTTTCCTTCTCTCTCTCTCTCTCTCTGTCCCTCTTTCGCTTTCTCTCTCTCTCTGTCTGAAGCTAACAGAATGTCTTCAAACACGTCCAAGTCTGAGCTAGATGAACTACAGGATTCTAGAGCTAACCAACTAATTTAAAACAGCTTCAACATTCACAACCTACACCTCAAAGACAAGCAAACAATTTAATCATATCCTCTTTTAAATTTTTATTGCACTCTATAATTATATGACCTCTGATATCTGTGTGTGTTTGTGAGTGTGTGTGTGTTTGTGTATGTGTGTGTGTATGTGTGCCTTCCTGTGTGAGCGTGTGTGTGTGTGTCTGTGCCTGTCTGTGTGTATGCGTAGTGTGTCTTTGTACTTGTCTGTGTGAGTTTGTGTGTGTGTGCATGCGTTTGTCTGTGTGTGTGTGAGCCTGTCTGTGTGTCTCTGTGTGTGTGCATTTGTGTATGACTATGCGTGTCTGTGTACCTGTCTGTGTGTGTGTGTGTGTGTGTGTGAGTGTGTGTGTGCGTGTGTGCGTTTGACTGTGTATGCATGTGTGCCAGTGTGCATGAGTGTGTGTGTGTGTGTGTGTGTGTATATGGGTGTGTGAGTGTGTGTATGGGTATGTGTGTGTGCCTGTGTGTGTGAGCGTGTGTACGTTTGTGTGTGTTTTGTCACAGTTTTATTACTTTTTCTCCAGTTAGGTAACTAGTAAAATTACTCTTTCTTTGACTCAACCAAACGTGGTTTAATTGTTTTGGAAATTGCATTTGGGGGAAAATATATTTTAAACCCTTTTTTGTGACCAACCAGGGGGTTTGAATAGAAAGGGAGCCAGTTCACTCCCCGTCAACCAGTTGTAACAACATTCACACATAAACACACACACACACACACACATACACACACACACACACAAACACACACACACACACACACACACACACACACAAACACACACACACACTCCACCCTCACACACACACACACACAAAGCTTCAAATGAATTGCACTTCAGACATGTTGCATGAAAGTTCTCACTGAGGTGTGTCAGTGTCCGCTTGAAACAGGGGCTCTCTTAAAAATGCAAAGCGCTGGACTCTGATCACTGTAGGTCTATCAGGGTAATGGGATCTGCTCACCATGCAGATATTCATCAAACATTCAACACCCCTTGTGGAGGATGAAATGCCTCCATCTCCTGTTGATTTGTATCTTGAAATGCATCAAATTTTTCAGAGATGCAAACATCAAAAAATGGGATTACTTGGTCTGTAAAAATGAATGCAAGACATGCTGATCGAATTCCCTTTTGGGAATATACAGACAGGAGTTTAACAACAGGTTCCGTCAAGCAGATATAAGAGAAAGTACGAGGAAAAAGAAAGATGGCAGTCACCCAAACACATTGCTGGAAAAGAGCAGAAATTCTCTCTCTCTCTTTCTGAAGCTAACAGAGCGTCTTTAACAAAGTGCAAATCTGAATCAAATCACCACCAGGATGCCACAGGAAACCAATTAACCTTGAACAGCTGCAACCTTCAACAATTTATTTCTCAAAGACAAGCAAAGGTATTAATCATATATTCTTTTAAATTTATATTGGACTCTAACTTTTTAATTCTGTCGTGTGTCTGGGCATGTGTGTGTGTGTGTCTGCCTATGTGTGTGTGTGTGTGTGTCTGTCTGCGTGCCTGTCTGTGCGAATTTATGTGAGTGTATGTGTGTATGTCTGTCTGTGTCAGTGTGTGGGTGTGTCTGCCTGTGGAAGCGTGTGTCAGTGTGAACGTGTGTGAGTGTTTTTGTGTGTCTGCGTGTGTCTATGTGTCTGTGTGAATGTGTGTGTGTGTGTGTGTGTGTATGTGTCTGCGTGTGTCTGTGTGAACTTGTGTGAGTGTGTGTGTGTCTGTGTGAACATGTGTGAACGTGTGTGAGTATGTGTGTGTGTGTGTGTCTGTGTATGTGCATCTGTGTGTGTGTACCTCTGTGTGTGTGTATTGTTGCATCTTTATTATTAACGTTATTTAAAAGTGGTGATCACACAAGCCTGGTTTCTAAGGAAATGAAACTGCCAACAATTTACAGTAAAGTGAAACGTACAGGAATAATCTATTTATTTTGAGCTGATGATATATAATTATACATGAGGCATGTTGTTAATTTCAAACATCATCTGAAATATGGCAGTTCCGACGGAGCAGCATTCCTTAGTGCTCATCCTCTGACAGTGCAGCACTCACTCAGCACTGAGCCTCTGACAGTGCAGCACTCCCTCAGTACTGACCCTCTGACAGTGCAGCACTCCCTCAGTACTGACCCTCTGACAGTGCAGCGCTCCCTCACTACTGACCCTCTGACAGTGCAGCACTCCCTCAGTACTAACCCTCTGGGAGTGCAGCACTCCCTCAGTGCAGACCCTCCAACAGTGCAGCACTCCCTCAGTACTGACTGTATGGGAGTGCAGCACTCCCTCAGTGCAGACCCTCCAACAGTGCAGCACTCCCTCAGTGCAGACCCTCCAACAGTGCAGCACTCCCTCAGCACTCCCTCACTGGTGAGTGTCCATCTGCGTTTTGAGCTGAAACCTTGAGATGGCCTCAAAACCCCAAACTTCCGTCTCGGAGACAGAAAGAAAGAGTGAGTGTGTGAGGGAGAGAGACAATGTGAGTGTGAGAGAGTGAGAGTGTGTATGTTTGAGAGAGAGAGAAGGATAAAGAGAAAGAGAAAATGTGTGTGAGAGAGCATGAGAGAGGTAGAGTGTGTGTGCATGAGAGAGGGAGGTAGCTTGTGTGTGTGAGAGAGAGAGTGTGTGTGAGAGAGCATGAGAGAGGTAGAGTGTGTGTGCATGAGAGAGGGAGGTAGCTTGTGTGTGTGTGAGAGAGAGTGTGTGTGAGAGAAAGAGAACGTCTGTGTGAGAGTGAGAGAGAGTTTATGTGTGAGAGAGAAAGGTAGAGAGAGAATGTGTGTGTGAGATAGTCTGTGTGCGAAAGAGAGAGTGTGTCTGTGAGAGAGTTTGTGTATGTGAGAGTGTGTGTGTGAGATCGTGTGTGTGTGTGTGTTTGAGAGAGGGAGTGTGCGAGAGAGAGGTGGTGTGCATGTTTGAGAGAGAAGAAGATTGTGCATTTGAGAGAGGGAGTGAGAGAGAACGTTTATGTGAGAGAGAGAGTTTGTATGTGTGTGTGTGCGTGTTTGGCTGTGTGTGTGTATGTGTGTATCTGAGTGCGTGCGTGTATGTGTGCCTGTATGTGTGTGTGTGAGTGCGTTCGAGAGTGTGTGCGAGGGTAGGTGTGAATGTGTGTGTGTGTGTGTATGTGTGTGTGTGCATTCTGACTGAGTCGAGTTCACAGTTTCACACGTTGCTAGGGATCACTTTTCCGCCTCTCTGTCAGACTGTGTGTATCTGACAGCAGGTCAGGCAGAAATAGTCCAGAATGCGTTGTGGTTTTGTAGCATTGAAACAACGACATGAACTAAATGAGTGCTGCACCAAATAAAGACATGGAGTGACCACACCAAAAAACCACGTGACTTCCCCAGTTTCACATCTCCCTCAAACACAGAAAAACTGGGTTAACACTGACCCTCCTCCCAGAGCCAGTTCACCTCGTGTCCGATGCAGTCAGGAGAGGAAGATCATCTCTCCTCCGATCCTGCTAAACTGAACATTTCCAGAATGAGATCAGCTCCCTGAAGTGTCTCCAGTTAGACATTCATCTGACAGGATTGACTCTACAACCCTGGGGACTCATTCTCCTGTAAGTAAAACACTTGCTGCTCCTGTCAAATCTCTTCTGTACAGCATGGTCTCTGGATGTCCCAGAACACTTTACAGTTGAGTACACCCTTTTTTCGAAGTGTGGTTACTGTTGTAATGTAGGAAACGCAGCAGCCAATTAGCGCACAGCAAGCTCCCACAAACAGCAATGTGATCACCTGTTTTTGGTGATGTTGGTTGAGGGATAAATACTGGTCCCAGGACACCGGGGAGATCTCCCCCCTGCTCTTCCTCCAAATAGTGGCTGTGGGATCTTTCACACCCGCCCGAGAGGGCAGACGGGGGACTCGGTTTAGTGTCTAATATTGGACTAATCTCCAGGCGAGGTTGGCTAGATGGTTTATTGACAAGGTCCATTCACCCTGTAAAGAGTTTCTCTGGTTTGAAATACCCGATCAAACATCGAGTTGTGTGTCTAAACCTTGTGTTGAAAAGACACCTTTCCAGCTCTTCACCTGCCATTAGCTTGTTGAGTCTTCACACGCTCCGTCTGTCTGTGACCAACCCCTCTTAGCTCATCCTTTCCTTGTCATACATCGAGCTGTTCATCCTGACGGGTTCCATCCTTCCCAGTAACACTCCATCTCCGACATCAAACTAACTCCCAACACGTTGATGAATTGTATGGATTCCAGCGTCAGTTGGTTCTGTCTGAGGCTGTTTCTCTGATCGGGGACCGAGCTGTTCTGAATGGACATTGTGTTCAGTACTGATCCTCCGACAGTGCAGTACTCCCTCAGTACTTACCCTCTGACAGTGCAGCACGCCCTCAGTACTGATCCTCTGACAGTGCAGCACTCCCTCACCACTCCCTCACTGGGGAGAATCTACCTGGGTTTTGAGCTGAAATCATGAGCAGGTCTTAAAACATTCTGTATCAGAGAGAGAGAGAGAGTGTCTGAGAGACAGAGAAAGACAGAGAGACTGTGTGAGAGAGAAAAAGAGATAGAGAGAGTGTGTGCATGTGTGAGGGAGAGTGTTTGTATATGAGGGAGAGAGTGTGCATGTGAGAATGTGTGAGAGAGAGTGTGTGGGAGAGAGAGTGTGTTTGTGACAGAGAGTGTGTGTGTGTGAGAGAGAGTGTGTGGGAGAGAGCGTGTGTTTGTGACAGAGAGTGTGTGTGTGTGCGAGGGAGAGAAAGAGGGAGACAGCAGAAGATCGAGATGAAGAGAAATGTTAAATGTTTGAGAGAGAGAGAATGTGTGTGTCTGAGAGAGAGAGTGTGTGTGTGTGTGAGAGAGTGTGTGCTTGACAGAAAGGGAGATTGTGTTAGTTTTAGGGAAAGTGTGTGAGTGTGTGAGAGAGTGTTTGTGTCTGAGAGAGAGAGAGAGAATGTATTTGAGGGAGGGAGACAGAGAGAATGTGTGTGTGAGAGAGAGAGAGATAGAGCAGAAGCGTGTGATAGAGAGAGATTGTGAGTGTTAGAGAGAGAATGTGTGTGTGAGAGAGAGAGAGCAGAAGAGTGTGATAGAGAGAGATTGTGAGTGTCAGAGAGAGAATGTGTGTGTGTGAGAGAGAGAGAGATAGAGCAGAAGAGTGCGATAGAGAGAGATTGTGAGTGTTAGAGAGAGAATGTGTGTGTGAGAGAGAGAGATAGAGCAGAAGAGTGTGATAGAGAGAGATTGTGAGGGTTAGAGAGAGAATGTGTGTGTGAGAGAGAGAGAGATAGAGCAGAAGAGTGTGATAGAGAGAGATTGTGAGTGTTAGAGAGAGAATGTGTGTGTGTGTGAGAGAGAGATAGAGCAGAAGAGTGCGATAGAGAGAGATTGTGTTTGTGAGAGAGAAGGGGATGAGGAGGGGGATGAGGAGGGGGGTGAGGAGGGGGAAGAGGAGGAGGAAGAGGAAGGAGATGAGGAGGTAGATGAGTGGGGATGAGGAGGAGAATGAGGAGGGGAATGAGGAGGGGGATGAGGAGGGGGAAGAGGAGGGAGATGAAAGGGGGAAGCGGAGGGGATGATGAGGGGATGAAGAGGAGGATGAGGAGGGGAATGAGGAAGGGGAAGAGGAGGGGATGAGGAGGGAGATGAGGAGGATGTGGAGGAGATGAGGAGGGGGATGAGGAGGGAGATGAGGAGGAGGATGAGGAGGGGATGAGAAGGGGGATGAGGAGGGAGATGAGGAGGGAGATGAGGAGGGGATGAGGAGGGAGATGAGGAGGAGGATGAGGAGGGGATGAGGAGGGTGATGAGGAGGGAGATGAGGAGGAGGATGAGAAGGGGATGAGTAGGAGGATGAGGAGGGGATGAGGAGGGGGATGAAGAGGTGATGAGGAGGGAGATGAAGAGGGGGATGAGGAGGGGATGAGAAGTGGATGAGGAGGGGGATGAGGAGGGGGATGAAGAGGTGATGAGGAGGGAGATGAGGAGGAGGATGAGGAAGGGATGAGGTGGGGATGAGGAGGGGATGAGGATGAGGAGGGGGATGAGGAGGGGATGAGGAGGGGGATTAGGAGGGGATGAGGAGGGGGGTCAGGAGGATGATGAGGAGGGGGATGAGGAGGGAATGAGGAGGGGATGAGGTGGGGGATGAGGAGGGAGATGAGGAGGGGGTTGAGGAGGGGGGTGAGGAGGACGATGAAGAGGGGGATGAGGAGGGGATAAGGAGGGAGATGAGGAGGAAATGAGCAGGGGGATGAAGAGGGGGATGAGGAGGGAGATAGGGAGGGAGATGAGTACGGGGATGAGGAGGGGGATGAGGAGGGGAGGAGGAGGGGGAGGGGATGAGGAAGGGGATGAGGAGGGGGATGAGGAGGGGGAGGGGATGAGGAAGGGGATGAGGAGGGGGAGGAGGCACAGGGTCTTCACCATTGACCACCCACCTCTCAAATGGGCCTTTCTGAAGGCCCCGCTTTTTATCGGTGCCCAAGGGACCTGACCTGCACCCCCACCACCCCTACCTCCACCCCCCCTCCCCCACCCCCTCCCCACCCTCATCCCCACCCCCACCCCCACACTCTCCCCCACCCTCACCACCACCACCACTCCCACTCCCTCCCCCACCCCCACCAACCCTACCTCCCCCACCCCCACCACCACACCCTCCCCCACACCCAACACCATCCCCACCCCCACCACCCCCAACACCACCACCACCACCACCCCCACCCTCACCCCCACCCCCACCACCATGACCAACCCACCCACACCCCCCGACCCCTGGACCACACATCGGAATCTGGGACTGACATGTTTAGAGGTGGAGTTGGTGGAGCCGTGAATTCTGCCGTCTCTGTGACCCCCGACCCGGGAGTGAAAATCCGGCCTTAACTTCCACTTTCTAGTGTCTGAGACAAGAGGCAATGAGTGAGTGGGCTGACGGTCAGGATTAATGCTGTTAATCTGTGTTTGAGGGGCTGTGAATTCTCGGGGGACTAGTTACTCTCTGAGCAGCAGCTTCCAATTCCTTATTTGATGCCGTGCATGTGGGGTTGGAAGATTCTTTTTAAAACCACAGGCAGTTCACAGAAACCCACAGGAAACCCACAGAGAGACAGTCACTGAGAAAGTCACTCACTCCTTGTGGTTTCACCTTTTAACCACATCCTGTCTGTGTGCCTTAAATGTTAAACACACCGGCCACACTCAGGGAGGTTTCACTCTGTGAATCACTCACTCTCTCTCTCACAAACACACACAAAGACACACACACATACAGACACACACAGGCACACACAGACACACACAGACACACACAGACATACTCATACACTCACTCACACACACAGACACACAGGCACACAGACACACACATACACGCACACTCACACTCACACACATACAGACACGCACACACACATACACAAACACACATACAAACGCTCACACACTTACAGACAGACACAAACACACTCACATTCTCACATACACACATTCACTCACACACTCACACACACATGCACAAACACACACACAAAGACAATATCCCAACAATAGCAAACTGCGATTAAGAGCTTCCTACAACTTAACTAACAGACCAAAGATATATTGAACTGTCTGAAAGTGACCTGTTTTTCAAAGAAATACAAGATTGTACTCAGATGAAAAATGGCTGACACAAGTCATCTGATTGCTGATACTGTGAAGTTGATCACTTCTCTGGAAAGGTTCAAATGAATTGCACTGCAGACCTGTTGCATGGAAGTTCATGCCTGGCTTGTGTCAGGGTCCACTTCAAACAGGAACACTCTTAAAAGGAAGGCATTAAAATGCAAAGTGCTGGACTTTGATCAGCTGTAGTTCTATCAAAACAGTGGGAACTGCTCACCAAGCGGATAATCATCAGCCATTCAAAACCCCCTGTGGAGGATGCAATACCCCCGTCTCTTGTTGATTTATATCTTGAAATGCATCAAATGTTTTGGAGATGCAAAGATAAAAAATGGGAATACTTGGACTATAACAATGAATGTAAAACATGTTGATCGAATTCCCTCTCAGGAATATACAGACAGAAGTTTAACAAATGGTTCTGCCAAGCAGTTATAAGAAAAAGGAGGGGAAAAAGAAATATGGCAGTCATCTAAAAACCCTGCTAGAAAAGAACAGAAATGATTTTTCCTTCTCTCTCTCTCTCTCTCTGTCCCTCTTTCGCTTTCTCTCTCTCTCTGTCTGAAGCTAACAGAATGTCTTCAAACACGTCCAAGTCTGAGCTAGATGAACTACAGGATTCTAGAGCTAACCAACTAATTTAAAACAGCTTCAACATTCACAACCTACACCTCAAAGACAAGCAAACAATTTAATCATATCCTCTTTTAAATTTTTATTGCACTCTATAATTATATGACCTCTGATATCTGTGTGTGTTTGTGAGTGTGTGTGTGTTTGTGTATGTGTGTGTGTATGTGTGCCTTCCTGTGTGAGCGTGTGTGTGTGTGTGTCTGTGCCTGTCTGTGTGTATGCGTAGTGTGTCTTTGTACTTGTCTGTGTCAGTTTGTGTGTGTGTGCATACGTTTGTCTGTGTGTGTGTGAGCCTGTCTGTGTGTCTCTGTGTGTGTGCATTTGTGTATGACTATGCGTGTCTGTGTACCTGTCTGTGTGTGTGTGTGTGTGTGTGTGAGTGTGTGTGTGCGTGTGTGCGTTTGACTGTGTATGCATGTGTGCCAGTGTGCATGAGTGTGTGTGTGTGTGTGTGTGTGTATGTGCATCTGTGTGTGTGTACCTCTGTGTGTGTGTATTGTTGCATCTTTATTATTAACGTTATTTAAAAGTGGTGATCACACAAGCCTGGTTTCTAAGGAAATGAAACTGCCAACAATTTACAGTAAATTGAAACGTACAGGAATAATCTATTTATTTTGAGCTGATGATATATAATTATACATGAGGCATGTTGTTAATTTCAAACATCATCTGAAATATGGCAGTTCCGACGGAGCAGCATTCCTTAGCGCTCATCCTCTGACAGTGCAGCACTCACTCAGCACTGAGCCTCTGACAGTGCAGCACTCCCTCAGTACTGACCCTCTGACAGTGCAGCACTCCCTCAGTACTGACCCTCTGACAGTGCAGCGCTCCCTCAGTACTGACCCTCTGACAGTGCAGCACTCCCTCAGTACTAACCCTCTGGGAGTGCAGCACTCCCTCAGTGCAGACCCTCCAACAGTGCAGCACTCCCTCAGTACTGACTGTATGGGAGTGCAGCACTCCCTCAGTGCAGACCCTCCAACAGTGCAGCACTCCCTCAGTGCAGACCCTCCAACAGTGCAGCACTCCCTCAGCACTCCCTCACTGGTGAGTGTCCATCTGCGTTTTGAGCTGAAACCTTGAGATGGCCTCAAAACCCCAAACTTCCGTCTCGGAGACAGAAAGAAAGAGTGAGTGTGTGAGAGAGAGAGACAATGTGAGTGTGAGAGAGTGAGAGTGTGTATGTTTGAGAGAGAGAGAAGGATAAAGAGAAAGAGAAAATGTGTGTGAGAGAGCATGAGAGAGGTAGAGTGTGTGTGCATGAGAGAGGGAGGTAGCTTGTGTGTGTGAGAGAGAGAGTGTGTGTGAGAGAGCATGAGAGAGGTAGAGTGTGTGTGCATGAGAGAGGGAGGTAGCTTGTGTGTGTGTGAGAGAGAGTGTGTGTGAGAGAAAGAGAACGTCTGTGTGAGAGTGAGAGAGAGTTTATGTGTGAGAGAGAAAGGTAGAGAGAGAATGTGTGTGTGAGATAGTCTGTGTGCGAAAGAGAGAGTGTGTCTGTGAGAGAGTTTGTGTATGTGAGAGTGTGTGTGTGAGATCGTGTGTGTGTGTGCGTTTGAGAGAGGGAGTGTGCGAGAGAGAGGTGGTGTGCATGTTTGAGAGAGAAGAAGATTGTGCATTTGAGAGAGGGAGTGAGAGAGAACGTTTATGTGAGAGAGAGAGTTTGTATGTGTGTGTGTGCGTGTTTGGCTGTGTGTGTGTATGTGTGTATCTGAGTGCGTGCGTGTATGTGTGCCTGTATGTGTGTGTGTGAGTGCGTTCGAGAGTGTGTGCGAGGGTAGGTGTGAATGTGTGTGTGTGTGTATGTGTGTGTGTGTGTGTGTGTACGTGTGTGTGTGTGTGTGTGTGTGCATTCTGACTGAGCCGAGTTCACAGTTACACACGTTGCTAGGGACCACTTTTCCGCCTCTCTGTCAGACTGTGTGTATCTGACAGCAGGTCAGGCAGAAATAGTCCAGAATGCACTGTGGTTTTGTAGCATTGAAACAATGACATGAACTAAATGAGTGCTGCACCAAATAAAGTCATGGAGTGACCACACCAAAAAACCACGTGACTTCCCCAGTTTCACATCTCCCTCAAACACAGAAAAACTGGGTTAACACTGACCCTCCTCCCAGAGCCAGTTCACCTCGTGTCCGATGCAGTCAGGAGAGGAAGATCATCTCTCCTCCGATCCTGGTAAACTGAACATTTCCAGAATTAGATCAGCTCCCTGAAGTGTCTCCAGTTAGTCATTCATCTGACAGGATTGACTCTACAACCCTGGGAACTCATTCTCCTGTAAGTAAAACACTTGCTGCTCCTGTCAAATCTCTTCTGTACAGAATGGTCTCTGGATGTCCCAGAACACATTACAGTTGAGTTCACCCTTTTTTCGAAGTGTGGTTACTGTTGTAATGTAGGAAACGCAGCAGCCAATTAGCGCACAGCAAGCTCCCACAAACAGCAATGTGATCACCTGTTTTTGGTGATGTTGGTTGAGGGATAAATACTGGTCCCAGGACACCGGGGAGATCTCCCCCCTGCTCTTCCTCCAAATAGTGGCTGTTGGATCTTTCACACCCGCCCGAGAGGGCAGACGGGGGACTCGATTTAGTGTCTAATATTGGACTAATCTCCAGGCGAGGTTGGCTAGATGGTTTATTGACAAGGTCCATTCACCCTGTAAAGAGTTTCTCTGGTTTGAAATACCCGATCAAACATCGAGTTCTGTGTCTAAACCTTGTGTTGAAAAGACACCTTTCCAGCTCTTCACCTGCCATTAGCTTGTTGAGTCTTCACACGCTCCGTCTGTCTGTGACCAACCCCTCTTAGCTCATCCTTTCCTTGTCATACATCGAGCTGTTCATCCTGACGGGTTCCATCCTTCCCAGTAACACTCCATCTCCGACATCAAACTAACTCCCAACACGTTGATGAATTGTATGGATTCCAGCGTCAGTTGGTTCTGTCTGAGGCTGTTTCTCTGATCGGGGACCGAGCTGTTCTGAATGGACATTGTGTTCAGTACTGATCCTCCGACAGTGCAGTACTCCCTCAGTACTTACCCTCTGACAGTGCAGCACGCCCTCAGTACTGATCCTCTGACAGTGCAGCACTCCCTCACCACTCCCTCACTGGGGAGAATCTACCTGGGTTTTGAGCTGAAATCATGAGCAGGTCTTAAAACATTCTGTATCAGAGAGAGAGAGAGAGAGTGTCTGAGAGACAGAGAGAGACAGAGAGACTGTGTGAGAGAGAAAAAGAGATAGAGAGAGTGTGTGCATGTGTGAGGGAGAGTGTTTGTATATGAGGGAGAGAGTGTGCATGTGAGAGTGTGTGAGAGAGAGTGTGTGGGAGAGAGCGTGTGTTTGTGACAGAGAGTGTGTGTGTGTGCGAGGGAGAGAAAGAGAGAGACAGCAGAAGATCGAGATGAAGAGAAATGTTAAATGTTTGAGAGAGAGAGAATGTGTGTGTCTGAGAGAGAGAGTGTGTGTGTGTGTGAGAGAGTGTGTGCTTGACAGAAAGGGAGATTGTGTTAGTTTTAGGGAAAGTGTGTGAGTGTGTGAGAGAGTGTTTGTGTCTGAGAGAGAGAGAGATAGTGCAGAAGAGTGCGATAGAGAGAGATTGTGAGTGTTAGAGAGAGAAGGTGTGTGTGAGAGAGAGAGAGCAGAAGAGTGCGATAGAGAGAGATTGTGAGTGTCAGAGAGAGAATGTGTGTGTGTGAGAGAGAGAGAGATAGAGCAGAAGAGTGCGATAGAGAGAGATTGTGAGTGTTAGAGAGAGAATGTGTGTGTGAGAGAGAGAGATAGAGCAGAAGAGTCTGATAGAGAGAGATTGTGATTGTTAGAGAGAGAAGGTGGGTGTGTGAGAGAGAGAGAGCAGAAGAGTGCGATAGAGAGAGATTGTGAGTGTTAGAGAGAGAATGTGTGTGTGAGAGAGAGAGAGAGAGCAGAAGAGTGTGATAGAGAGAGATTGTGTTTGTTAGAGAGAGAATGTGTGTGTGAGAGAGAGAGAGAGAGAGCAGAAGAGTGTGATAGAGAGAGATTGTGATTGTTAGAGAGAGAAGGTGGGTGTGTGAGAGAGAGAGATAGAGCAGAGGAGTGTGATAGAGAGAGATTGTGTTTGTTAGAGAGAGAAGGTGGGTGTGTGAGAGAGAGAGAGAGAGCAGAAGAGTGTGATAGAGAGAGATTGTGAGTGTTAGAGAGAGAATATGTGTGTGTGAGAGAGAGAGATAGAGCAGAAGAGTGTGATAGAGAGAGATTGTGAGTGTTAGAGAGAGAATATGTGTGTGTGAGAGAGAGAGAGAGAGAGCAGAAGAGTGTGATAGAGAGAGATTGTGAGTGTTAGAGAGAGAATATGTGTGTGTGAGAGAGAGAGAGATAGAGCAGAAGAGTGTGATAGAGAGAGATTGTGAGTGTAAGAGAGAGAATATGTGTGTGTGAGAGAGAGAGAGAGAGAGCAGAAGAGTGCGATAGAGAGAGATTGTGTTTGTGAGAGAGAAGGGGATGAGGAGGGGGATGAGGAGGAGGAAGAGGAAGGAGATGAGGAGGTAGATGAGTGGGGATGAGGAGGAGAATGAGGAGGGGAATGAGGAGGGGGATGAGGAGGGGGAAGAGGAGGGGAGATGAGGGGGGGAAGCGGAGGGGATGATGAGGGGATGAAGAGGAGGATGAGAGGAGGGGAATGAGGAGGGGGATTGAGGAGCGAGATGAGGAGGGGGACGAGGAGGGGGGGGGAGGTGAAGGGGGATGAGGAGGGGAATGAGGAAGGGGAAGAGGAGGGGATGAGGAGGGAGATGAGGGAGGATGAGGAGGAGATGAGGAGGGGGATGAGGAGGGAGATGAGGAGGAGGATGAGGAGGGGATGAGAAGGGGAATGAGGAGGGAGATGAGGAGGAGGATGAGGAGGAGAGAGGAGGGAGATGAGGAGGAGGATGAGGAGGGGATGAGGAGGGTGATGAGGAGGGAGAGTGAGGAGGAGGATGAGAAGGGGATGAGGAGGGGATGAGGAGGGGATGATGAGGGGATGAGGATAGGGATGAGGAGGGATATGAGGAGGGGGATGAGGAGGGATATGAGGAGGAGGATGAGGAGGGGATGAGGAGGGGGATGAGGAGGGAGATGAGGAGGAGGATGAGGAGGGGTTGAGGAGGGGGATGAGGAGGGGAGGAGGAGGGAGATGAGGAGGGGGATGAGGAGAGGGATAGGGAGGGGGATGAGGAGAGGATGAGAAGGGGATGAGGAGGGGGATGAGGAGGGGATGAGGAGGGGATGAGGAGGGAGATAAGGAGTGAGGTGAGGATGGGGATGAGGAGGGGGATGAGGAGGTGATGAGGAGGTAGATGAGGAGGGAGATGAGGAGGGGATGAGGAGGGGAATGAGGAGGGGGATGATGAGGGAGATGAGGAGGGATGATGCGGAGGGGGAAGAGGAGGAGGAAGAGGAGGGAGATGAGGAGGTAGATGAGGGGAGGGGGATGAAGAGGAGGATGAGGAGGGGATGAGGAGGGGGATGAGGAGGGAGATGAGGAGGGAGATGAGGAGGTAGTGGAGTGGATACGAGGGGATGAAGAGGAGGATGAGGAGGGGAATGAGGGGGGGAAATGAGGAGGGAGATGAAGAGGGGGACAAGGAGTGGGAGGGGGAGGGGGATGAGGAGGTGATGAGGAGGGAGATGAGGAGGGGAAGAGGAGGGAGAGGGGGAGTTGGAGGGGGATGAGGAGGGAAATGAGGAAGGGGAAGAGGAGGGGATAGGAGGGAGATGAGGAGGAGGATGAGGAGGAGATGAGGAGGGGGATGAGGAGGGAGATGAGGAGGAGGATGAGGAGCGGATGAGGAGGGGGGATGAGGAGGGAGATGAGGAGGAGGATGAGGAGGGGATGAGGAGGGAGATGAGGAGGATGATGAGGAGGGGATGAGGAGGGTGATGAGGAGGGAGTTGAGGAGGAGGATGAGAAGGGGATGAGGAGGTGGATGAGGAGGGGATGATGAGGGGATGAGGATAGGGATGAGGAGGGATATGAGGAGGGGGATGAGGAGGGATATGAGGAGGAGGATGAGGAGGGGATGAGGAAGGGATGAGGAGAGTGATGAGGAGATGAGGAGGGGATGAGGAGGGGGATGAGGAGGGAGATGAGGAGGAGGATGAGGAGGGGATGAGGAGGGGGGATGAGGAGGGGATGAGGAGGGAGATGAGGAGGGGGATGAGGAGAGGGATAGGGAGGGGGATGAGGAGAGGATGAGAAGGGGATGAGGAGGGGGATGAGGAGGGGATGAGGAGGGGGATGAGGAGGGAGATAAGGAGTGAGGTGAGGAGGGGATGAGGAGGGGATGAGGAGGTTGATGAGGAGTAGATGAGGAGGGAGATGAGGAGGGGGATGAGGAGGGGATGAGGAGGGGGACTGAGGAGGGAGATGAGGAGGGAGATGATGCGGAGGGGGATGAGGAGAGTGATGAGGAGATGAGGAGGGGATGAGGAGGGGGATGAGGAGGGAGATGAGGAGGATGAGGAGGGAATGAGAGGGGGATGAGGAGGGGATGAGGAGGGAGATGAGGAGGGAGATGATGCGAGGGGGAAGAGGAGGAGGAAGAGGAGGGAGATGAGGAGGTAGATGAGGAGGGGATGAAGAGGAGGATGAGGAGGGGAATGAGGAGGGGATGAGGAGGGAAGAGGAGGGAGATGAGGAGGTAGATGAGGAGTGGATGACGAGGGGATGAAGAGGAGGATGAGGAGGGGAATGAGGGGGGGAATGAGGAGGGAGATGAGGAGGGGGACAAGGAGTGGGAGGGGGAGGGGGGATGAGGAGGGAAATGAGGAGGGGGATGAGGAGGGGATGAGGAGGGAGATGAGGAGGAGGATGTGGAGGGGATGAGGAGGGGGATTAGGAGGGAGATGAGGAGGAGGATGAGGAGGGGATGAGGAGGGGGATGAGGAGGGCGATGAGGAGGAGTATGAGGAGGGGATGAGGAGGGGATGAGGAGGGAGATGAGGAGGAGGATGAGGAGGGGATGAGGAGGGGATGACGAGGGAATGAGGAGCGGGATGAGAAGGGAGATGAGGAGGGGATGAGGAGGGGATGAGGAGGGAGATGAGAAGGAGGATGAGGAGGCGATGAGGAGGGGGATGAGGAGGGAGATGAGGAGGAGGATGAGGAGGGGATGAGGAGGGGATGAGGAGAGGGATAGGGAGGGGGATGAGGAGGGGATGAGGAGGGAGATGAGGAGGATGATGAGGAGGGGATGAGGAGGGTGATGAGGAGGGAGATGAGGAGGAGGGATGAGAAGGGGATGAGGAGGGGGATGAGGAGGGGATGATGAGGGGATGAGGATAGGGATGAGGAGGGATATGAGGAGGGGGATGAGGAGGGATATGAGGAGAGGGATGAGGAGGGGATGAGTGGAGTGGGGGATGAGGAGAGTTGTGATGAGAGGGGGATGAGGAGGGGATGAGGAGGGGGATGAGGAGGGGATGAGGAGGGGGATGAGGAGGGGGATGAGGAGGGGAGAGGATGTGGAGGGGTATGAGGGATGAGGGGTGAGGTGAGGGATGAGATGGGGAAGGAGGGGGATGAGGAGGGGGGATGAGGGAGGGGGATGAGTAGGGAGATAAGGAGTGAGGTGGAGGAGGGGATGATGAGGAGGGGGATGAGGAGGTTGATGAGGGAAGAGGTAGGATGAGGAGGGAGATGAGGAGGGGATGAGGAGGGGAGGAGGAGGATGAGGAGGGAGATGAGGAGGGGGAGATGAGGCGGAGGGGGATGATGAGAGGGTGAAGAGGAGGAGGGGGGAGAGATGAGGAGGAGATGAGGAGGGGACAAGGAGTGGGAGGAGAGGGGGATGAGAGGTGATGAGGAGGAGAGAGGAGGGAGAGGAGGGGAGGGAGTGGAGGGGATGAGGAGGGAAATGAGGAGGGGGATGAGGAGGGGGATGAGGAGGGAGATGAGGAGGGGATAGAGGGGATGAGGAGGGGATTAGGGGGAGATGAGGAGAGGGGAGAGGGATGAGGGAGGGGGATGAGGAGGGCGATGAGGAGGAGATGAGGAGGGATGGGAGGGGATGAGGAGGGAGATGAGGAGGAGGATGAGAGGGATGAGGAGGGATGACGAGGGAATGAGGAGCGGGATGAGAAGAGAGATGAGGAGGGGATGAGGAGGGGATGAGGAGTGGAATGAGGAGGGAGATGAGGAGGAGGATGAGGAGGGCGATGAGGAGGGGGATGAGGAGGGAGATGAGGAGGAGGATGAGGAGGGGATGAGGAGGTGGATGAGGAGGGAGAGGAGAGGGAGGATGAGGAGGGGATGACGAGGGGATGAGGAGGGGATGAGGAGGGGATGAGAGGAATGAGGAGGGGGATGAGGTGGGGGATGAGGAGGGAGATGAGGAGGGAGATGAGGAGGAGGAGGAGAAGGGATGAGGAGGGGGATGAGGAGGGAGATGAGTAGGAGGATGAGGAGGGGATGAGGAGAGGGATGAAGAGGGGATGACGAGGGGATGAGGAGGGGGATGAGGAGGGGGATGAAGAGGTGATGAGGAGGGGATGAGGAGGGGGATGAGGAGGGGATGAGAAGTGGATGAGGAGGGAGGATGAGGAGGGGGATGAAGAGGTGATGAGGAGGGAGATGAGGAGGAGGATGAGAAGGGATGAGGTGGGGATGAGGAGGGGATGAGGATGAGGGGATGAGGAGGGGATGAGGAGGGGGATTAGGAGGGGATGAGGAGGGGGGGTCAGGAGGATGATCGAGGAGGGGGATGAGGAGGGAATGAGGAGGGGATGAGGTGGGGGATGAGGCGGGAGATGAGGAGGGGGGATGAGGAGGGGGGTGAGGAGGACGATGAAGACGGGGATGAGGAGGGGATAAGGAGGGAGATGAGGAGGAAATGAGCAGGGGGATGAAGAGGGGGATGAGGAGGGAGATAGGGAGGGAGATGAGTACGGGGATGAGGAGGGGGATGAGGAGGGGAGGAGAGGGGGAGGGAAGAGGAAGGGGATGAGGATGGGGATGAGGAGGGGGAGGGGATGAGGGAAGAGGAGGGATGAGGAGGGGGAGGAGGCACAGGGTCTTCACCATTGACCACCCACCTCTCAAATGGGCCTTTCTGAAGGCCCCCGCTTTTTATCGGTGCCCCGAGGGACCTGACCTGCACCCCCACCACCCCTACCCTCCACCCCCCCCTCCCCCACCCCCTCCCCACCCTCATCCCCACCCCCACCCCCACACCCTCCCCCACCCTCACCACCACCACCACTCCCACTCCCTCCCCCACCCCCACCAACCCTACCTCCCCCACCCCCACCACCACACCCTCCCCCCCACACCCAACACCATCCCCACCCCCACCAACCCCACCTCCCCGAACCCCACCTCCATCCCCACCCCCACCAACCCCACCTCCACCCCCAACACCACCATCACCCCCCTCCCCCACCCCCCACACCACCACCCCCCTCCCCCACCCCCACCACCACCACACCCTCCCCCCAACCCACCCCCTTCCCCAACCACACCCCCATCACCCCCCCACCACCCCCACCACCTCCACACCCACCCCGAACCCCATCCCACCCCCACCAACAACCCCACCCCCACCCCTACCACCATCCACCCCACCCCCAACACCCCCAACACCTCCACCCCCCCCACCCCCAACACCACCACCCCCACCACCCCCAACACCACCACCACCACCAACACCACCCTCACCCCCACCCCCACCACCATGACCAACCCACCCACACCCCCCGACCCCTGGACCACACATCGGAATCTGGGACTGACATGTTTAGAGGTGGAGTTGGTGGAGCCGTGAATTCTGCCGTCTCTGTGACCCCCGACCCGGGAGTGAAAATCTGGCCTTAACTTCCACTTTCTAGTGTCTGAGACAAGAGGCAATGAGTGAGTGGGCTGACGGTCAGGATTAATGCTGTTAATCTGTGTTTGAGGGGCTGTGAATTCTCGGGGGACTAGTTACTCTCTGAGCTGCAGCTTCCAATTCCTTATTTGATGCCGTGCATGTGGGGTTGGAAGATTCTTTTTAAAACCACAGGCAGTTCACAGAAACCCACAGGAAACCCACAGAGAGACAGTCACTGAGAAAGTCACTCACTCCTTGTGGTTTCACCTTTTAACCACATCCTGTCTGTGTGCCTTAAATGTTAAACACAGTGGCCAGACTCAAGGAGGTTTCACTCTGTGAATCACTCACTCTCTCTCTCACAAACACACACAAAGACACACACACATACAGACACACACAGGCACACACAGACACACACAGACACACACAGACATACTCATACACTCACTCACACCACACAGACACACAGGCACACAGACACACACATACACGCACACTCACACTCACACACATACAGACACGCACACACACATACACAAACACACATACAAACGCTCACAACACTTACAGACAGACACAAACACACTCACATTCTCACATACACACATTCACTCACACACTCACACACACATGCACAAACACACACACAAAGACAATATCCCAACAACAGCAAACTGCGATTAAGAGCTTCCTACAACTTAACTAACAGACCAAAGATATATTTGAACTGTCTGAAAGTGACCTGTTTTTCAAAGAAATACAAGATTGTACTCAGATGAAAAATGGCTGACACAAGTCATCTGATTGCTGATACTGTGAAGTTGATCACTTCTCTGGAAAGGTTCAAATGAATTGCACTGCAGACCTGTTGCATGGAAGTTCATGCCTGGCTTGTGTCAGGGTCCACTTCAAACAGGAACACTCTTAAAAGGAAGGCATTAAAATGCAAAGTGCTGGACTTTGATCAGCTGTAGTTCTATCAAAACAGTGGGAACTGCTCACCAAGCGGATAATCATCAGCCATTCAAAACCCCCTGTGGAGGATGCAATACCCCCCGTCTCTTGTTGATTTATATCTTGAAATGCATCAAATGTTTTGGAGATGCAAAGATAAAAAAATGGGAATACTTGGACTATA